>SJYX01010545.1:175430-210515 GCA_006410675.1 Oreotragus oreotragus | reverse complement strand
GGATGTGTAGAGCGGACTTATGGACTCTGAGGGAGAAGGAGAGGGAGAGGGAGAGGGAGGGATGATTTGGGAGAATAGCATTGAAATATGTATACTATCATGTAAGAAATGAATTGCCAGTCTATGTTCAATGCAGGATGCAGGATGCTTGGGGCTGGTGTTTGGGGATGATCTGGAGGGAAGATGTGGGGTGGGAGGTGGGAGGGGGGTTCATGTTTGGGAGTTCGTGTAAAAAAATAAATAAATACAAAAAAAAAAGAAGAAGAAAAACAACAACAAAAAATTTCTATAAGCTTTTTTTCCCTTTAAAGAACCACACCGGAATGGTAGACAGCACGACATGGGTGTGTGTAGACACACCCAGCTCTACTGATATTTGATTCTCAAAGAAGAGCCTATGGCTTTATAGCAGCAGGTTAGCAAATAAATGTGCATTACATTACAATAAAAAAAATACTTTTAATTATAATCACTGCAATGTCAGTTGTAAAAATAATGTTTGCTGTACATCAAAAGATAGAAATGTGGGTTTGCACAATGATGTTTCACTAAGATAAAAATTCAGGAAAAATTATTTGCAAGCTTTTCAAAGTGTATCCTATTCCTTTAAAAAAATTATTTATATAAGGTTAACTTGAGGTTTAAACTTCTAGGTATGTATCTCCCCATGGATATATCTCTCTTTCTTTAAATACTGAATCTGACATATCTTTTGTAGAACAAATAAGCAATGGAGCATATTTGACAAAGAAGTTTGGCTTAGATTGATAACTAAATATGCAAATAAACATTGGGTGTGTTTCAAACTTGGTAAAATTAATTTTCCTGACTAATGACAGAGATAAGAAAGAAAAACAGTACATTACTTTCTATTAGGATATCTAATAGCCAAAGCAATTTTAGATTAGATTAATTAGAAAAGCGTGGGCATCCTAATTATATCACTGTAGAAACAAAGCAATATCAACTTACTATTTTCAGTCATGACAACAGATCAAATTAGACAGGGTATTTTGTTGCAGAAGATTTACACAAACAGATCGTGGCATGAAAGAAGCTTGGGGATGAATTAGATTTTTGCAAAGATTAATTACAACATAAGCTAAACAAAATCAGTATGAGGCAAGATCACATGAGTGTGTCTAATCAATTTTGAGTGAATTTAAGGTAGTGATATTTGATGGATTTGATTTTTAAAAACATCTGTCACGTGCGGTTTCACAGAGTTACTCCTGCTGTTTCATTGCCTCTACCTAGAGAATTCACCAGGGTTTCAACAATAAAACTCAAGCCATGATTAGACCAGAGACAATGTCATTGACTCTGAAAGCCAATGGGGAGATGATTTCAATTGGGTTAGTCTATAGGTGAAGCATATTAAAACTTTTAATGCTGGATGTCCAGTGCAGAACATAAAACATGATTGCTTTTGAAAATTTCCATATGATCTAACAGAAACTTTAAATAACCTAACTAACTCTAAATGCCAGGACCTAACTAAATGTCAATAATTTTTTATCTTCTTACTAATACATACAATGAACAGCCTTACCCTACCCTCTAGATCTATATGATGGAGAAATGTTAATAGATACGAATATTTAACATAAGGTCCCCCCCAAAAATCACCTTAATTGCTAGGTCTGAATCCAAAGCATATACAATATTTTTAAATCTTGACTTTCTTATCTGTTTTTACTCTAAATCTGGGATCACCAGCACTATTTCCCTAACCACACAAGCAACATAATGGTTAGGCCGCTTTGAGGTCTAATGGATGATGTTGCATATACAGCCAGTCCCAACCTTGAATGGTAATACTTCATATGTGACCAAGGATTCTGGACTTTGAGGAACACTCCTGATTTTTTAAATTACATTATGACCATCTTTTATTTACATGAGTTTAAAGAATTACAGACATCTTTTATAGAAAATCTTTTAGCTTCTCGTATATATTTTTCAGGATGAGTTATAAATAAATAAAAATAAACTGTATATTAGTGCATATATATGGGCTTTCTGTAGTTCAGTGGTAAAGAAACTGCTTGCAGTGCAGGAGACACGGGTTCAATCCCTAGGTCAGCAAGATCCCCGGGAGAAGAAAATGGCAACACTTCAGTAGTCTTGCCTGGAAAATACCATGGACAGAGGAGCCTGGCCGGCCACAGTCCATGACACCGTGAAGAGTTCAACAGGATGCGGAGCCTGGTGGGCTGCAGGCCATGGGGTCGCGAAGAGTCAGGCACGACTGAGTGACTTCCCCTTCACTTTTCACTTTCCTGCATTGGAGAGGGAAACGACAACCCACACCAGTGTTCTTGCCTGGAGAGTCCCAGGGATGGGGGAGCCTGGTGGGCTGCCGTCTATGGGGTCGCACAGAGTCGGACACGACTGAAGTGACTTAGCAGCAGCAGCAGCAACTAAACAACAAAGCATATATGTGGAATCTAGAAAAATGGCACAGCTGGACCTAATTGCAGGGCAGGAACAGAGTTGCAGATGTAGTGAATGGACCTGTGGACAGGGCGCGGGGGGAATGAGACAGACAGAGAGCGCGGCACTGACATGCATACACCACCACGTGTAAAATAGACAGTTGGTGGGGAGCTGCTGTAGAGCACAGGGAGCTCAGCTCGGCGCTTTGTGGTGACCTAGAGACGGGGTGGAGGGGCAGGAGGAGGCTCAAGCACGACCGGATATATGTTTACATATCCCCAGTGGCTCAGTGGTAAAGAATCTGCTTGCAGTGCAGGAGCTGCAGAGACACAGGTTCGATCCCTGGGTCAGGAAGATCTCCTGGAGGAGGGCATGATAACCCACTCCAGTATTCTCGCCTGGAGAATCCCATGGGCAGAGGAACCTGGTGGGCTACAGTCCATGAGGTTGCAAAGAGTTGGACATGACTGAAGCAACTTAGCATGCATGCAGAGCTGATTCACGTTGTTGTATATCAGAAACTAATACAACATTATAAAGCAATTATACTCCAATTTAAAAATAAATTAAACGGAGAAAAGACATTATGCTCTGATATACAGAAATATGATCAGTTAAGATAGAAACAATTCCTGGCACTCATGAATAATAGAAAGTGATAGAAATCCAGAGTGGCAAGGGGATTATTAATGAGGGTGATAATATTCTACTCCCACTATCCTAACCTACATGCTCTGATCTAATCCTTTTATGTCTGTTACAACGCCTTCTTTAGTATAATCCTGAAATTGAGGGTTGTAAATGTAGGGCGTGTGTTCTGATATACAGCATTTATTACAATCATTACTTCTGGCACTGTTGATCTAAGCAGAGACTCGTTCATAACCTTTCATTTAACAATCACGAGTGTTGTTTGGCATTTCTTTTATTTTTGGCCTATATCAACATTGATACTGTTGTTCAGTACTTAATAATTTTTATTGATAAATTTCTCCTAAATTTATATACTCCACAATTTTTTGTTAATAATAGCTGTTAAGTATACTATATTCACTCATCTACTTACAAATTTTATTGAGTCATAATAGTATATTTCAGAAACATGGAAAATGCTAGTGAAATCACTAACTTAGGAAAACGTTACATAGCTTTAAATACTTTACATTGATGCCATGGTTTTATAACCAATTTAAGTAATATGAATACTATTTTAAATGCTGAGAATTCACTCATAATAAATTAAAGTTGTATATTGCAAGTACTCATTAGATCCAACAAGAAATGTTCTTCATTATTCTCTCCATAGAACATACTCTCTTTGAAAAATAGATAAATCTACTAGACAGAAGCATATCCTGAAGCAAGGGAAATGGTTAAAGGTTTCCGTTTCCAAGCCACTTCTCTGGAAGCAAATTAAGTAGAAATTACTGAGATATCAGCAGAAGTGTAATTAAGCAGAATAGATACTAATGATCAATGGCAAAAATGGTTCACGAGTCAGCGGAATAACTCAGCTTAGTAAGGGCTAGCTATCAATAAACATGAAAGTGTGATTTCAGTCAATTGAATGCAATGGATTTGCAGAGCAACCTTTACCAGGGAATTCAAAGCATGCTACGAAAAAGTTAATATTTATTATGGCTTGATTTTTTAGGTGAGGAGTTGTTTAACATTTCTACACATGGTATTCAGAGGCATTTTAAATAACATTATGCATAACATCTGGTGCTACTTCATATTTTCTCTTGGAATAGCAAAATCAGTCTTATCTTTACATAATACATCCTTCAGTGATTTTGGCTCACATAATTATTTAATGGTCTCATCCTGAGTTTCCAGAACTGGGGGCTTACTAGCTAAAATCTCTAGCATTTGAATTAGCAAAAAAGAAGGTTTATAGATCAGAAAAGGGAATGCCCTTAAATAAGTCATGAGCTCTCCAGTTGGCCATGGTCCCCAACATTCATTATTATATGACACTGGGCTCTTTAAGTTAATATTTATGCTAACTTCCTGGTTCTGTAGACAATTAAATTTGCAAGTTTAAATTTTGCTACGTTGAGAACAAAAGATTACTATACTTCTAATATATATGAAACACTTATACTATGCAAAATTTAATTTATTTATAAATATATAAATTTATGTTTAATTATTTATAAATCTTACTTATATTTATATAGCCACTAAAGATAATGGGGGTTTCGTTTCTATTCTCAAGCTTCTGACTTGCCTCTGCCTTTCAGCATATTTTAGTTGAAGCTTCATAGTTGATCTTGATTCCAAATTAGGTTTTTCTCCCTTATAAACACAGTGGCTACCTCAGCTCTTATTTAGTTCCAGACAATATACTTTGATGGATTTCTTCTATAAGTTGTCTATTTTTGCCAAGTAATGGGGCTCTCCATAGAGTTGACAGCTCAAAGGAAGCTAATTCTGTTTGGAGTTTGATTGCTCATTTAATTGGCTGATACCCGTGTTCAAACTTACTATAAATTTACTACAAAATCTGTCATTGTCAACTTGAGCTTTTCTACAGGTAACCACATCTCCTTAAATTATCATAGCCACTATAATTAAATCTCAGTCCTTTTCCAACAAAGGCTAGAAAGTTAAGTTCATAATGCCAGATGCAACTAATTTTGTTCTATGTTTGAAGCTAGGAGTACGTACAAAGAACTTAATCAGTTCCTTCACTTCAGCTAGGAATATTTTTATTTTTTGTTGGCTGTTGTTTTTATAGTTCTTTGGCATTCCTACAATCCTGTCCATCATTTGCTTCAAATCAGCCTATGTTGATTACATTTCAGTTAGTACACCATTTCTGATGATATATCACATCAGTAAAGCGATCTCTTTGGAATCCACGGTCATCATCATTTGCAGGAAAAGGAGGTTGCAAAACATCATGACCTTGTCATGCCCTGTTGGAAGGGGATCAGCTGCCAGATATTTATTGACAGGACTCAAGACTTAAGTGCTCTGTACACTAGAACTGACAAGGTCAGAGCAGCTTATAGGTAATAATGAAACTGACTCAAACAGCTGTGCTTACATGATGGTTTGACATCCGTCTGTGCTTCCTGCCTGGCTGACATAAATGACCATCCTCTATAGAAGTGAAAGCTAACAATGTACCGTGGCATACTTTATCGAACTATTGCCAGTATCATAGGTTTTACACTCATCTGGGATTCTTGAATTCTGCATCTCTATGTTGGAGGTAAATATGCATATTTACCTCTAAGTATATTCTTCCTTATGGAATATTTTTATCATAAAAATGTATCTCCAGGACATCATCAACATGGTGACATAGGTCACTCCCCACTTCAGTTCCCTTCTCAAGAAAACCATCTAACAACTATCTATAGACAAGACATCATTTTGAAAACTCTGAGAACTCAGTGGTGAGTCTGAAGCCTTCCTCACCCAGGACCACAGAGACTGAGAAAATCCACAAGAGAAGGCAAGAGAAGCAGCTACACTCCAAGTACATCACCCCTCCCACAGCTGGAGCAAATGTCACACAGAAAGAGCCCCTCTGAGCTTATGGTTTCTCCACTTGAAAAGAGAGACCTCAAGGTGAATATCCAGTTTCTGAGCTTTGCAGGACACTTTCTGGGAAGGCTAGCTGAGTCTTGCCTCAAGTGGATCACTGGAGTATCTAGATGGCACAAGGCCTGAGTGTCAGGTAGAGATGGAGAAGGAGGCTGGGGCTTACAGCAACTAGCACTAATATCTTGGCAGACAGCATTCCTGCTTTGCAGAAGCACCTGAGCTGAGAGTTCCAGCCAGTGAATGAGGCCATATGCTGAGCTGAGCCTTCTCTGGCCAGGGAGCTCAGTTGGCAGTTCTGCTTAATTTGGATTCTCAGCCGATGAGATATGTTCTACATCCACGCCTGGGGAGGAAAGCAAATTCCAGCCCCTCCTAAGTGCTGCGTTTAGCTCCTGGTAACCCACTGCAGAGAACACTGGCAGCCATGGAGCCCATCCCACAAGCACCTTGGACAGGGAGCCCAAACAGCAGCTCTGCCAACTCTTACGCACAGCCTCAGGGCCTGAGTATCCAGAACACCTGATTAGAGGCCCTGGGCAGCTCAGGAGCTCAGCCCACAGTCTACTTCTGTGGCACGGCACAGCCCAACTGCTGCACCTTGCCCAGGCATGGAGCCTTCTCACTGACACCTCCCAGCTGCAGAGTACAGCCTGCAGCCCTACCTGTGTACACAGCACCCTTGCACAGAGCACAATCTTTCTCCCTACCCAACTGCAGGCTACAGTTGAAGTCCCCTCCAAACAAGAGAGTCTGGCCAGTGACCTTGCCCCACAGTGGAGCACAGTCAGACACCGACCTGATCATGAAGTCCAGTGTGTAGCCTCGCCAAACTTCGCGCAGAGCTTCAGCCCCACTTGATCACAACACACAGTCCAAGGCCCCATGAGACCCAAAGCCCCTGCTTAAGGGACCACCTGAACACAGAAGGCAGCCAGAGGTTACCATCCTGTGGGAGGGCACAGCTTGAGGCCCACGCAGCTAAGAACAGTTGAGGAGCCCAGGCTCCAGCAAGCAGCACCCCACTGCTGGGACCTCACCTGATGGGAGGTGATTGCAGAGCCCCGTGTGACAGCTAAAGAATAAAAACATCCAGTTAAAAAATGGGCGAAGAACCTGAATAGACATCTGTCCAGAGAAGATATTCAAGTGGCCAACAGGTTTATGAAAAGGGAATCAACACCACTAACCGTCAGCGGAATGCAAATCAAAACCACAGTGACACATCGCCTCATACCTGGTGGGATGGCTATGATCAAAAAGCTAAGAGTTAATGAGTATTGGCAAGATGTGGAGAAAAGGCAGCCTTTGTCCAGTGCTGATGGGAATGTAAGCTGGTGCAGCTTCTATGGGAAACAGTATAAGGTTCCTGACAAAATTAAAAATGGAACTCCCATATGATCAAACAATTCTACCTCTGGGAATATAATGAAGTCGCTCAGTCGTGTCCAACTCTTTGTGACCCATGGACTGTAGTCCACCAAGCTCCTCTGTCCACGGGATTCTCCAGGACAGAATACTGGAGTGGGTTGCCATTTCCTTCTCCAGGGGATCTTCCCAACCCAGGGATCAAATCCAGGTCTCCCACACTGCAGGCAGACGCCTGGAATATACCCGAAGAAAATAAAATCACTATCTCAAGGAAGCATGTACACCCCCGTGTACACTGTGGCATGATTGACAGCCAAGACAAGAAAACAAGCTAAGTGTCCCCTGACGCACGAATGGAAAAAGAATGCAAACAAGCATACACACCAAAATACTCTTCAGCCACATAAAAGGACGCCCTGCCATTTACGGCAGCATGGAAACTTGAGAGCATTATCCTAATGAAATAAGCCAGACAAAGACCGATACTGTATGATCTTACTTACGTGGGGATTCTAGAAAACAAACAAACTCAGGAAAAGAGCATATTGGTGTTTGCTGAAGGAGTGGGTAAGGGAGACAGGTGAAAGTGGTGAGGGTATAATCTTCCGGTTTTAAGATGTATACAATTTAGGGATGTAATGTACTACACAACGACTATAACTGGCAATACTCTATTGCATATTTGAAAGTTGCTTAAGAAAGTAAACTTAAGAGATCTCACCACACACACACAGACATAAATATTGTGTCAGCTCGATGGATTGTTAAAATCCAATGGTGGTCATCATTTGCAACATATATGCATATTATACCATCACACTGCCTTACATTTTGATGTCATATGTAAATTGTTTCTTAAAGCTGGCAAAACATACAAATAAAAAATTTAAATGTATGTATGAACTCGTTTCTCTTTTGCCAGTTCTTCCACTTTTGCCATCATTTTTTAAATTTCCTAGATTGCATTTTTAATGGTTAAAACCATTGATACCTGTTGCTTTTCCTTAGCATTAACCCAGAGGACAGGGATAAATTTAAGAGGAGCATTGCCATGCCTAAGAATTAGGCTTATTCAATCTATAGAGAAGACACCAGATAGGACACTTTAAATCTGATTCATATCATTTACAAATCTCACTTTGTAAAGTTGAGAAGACTATTCTATTTGTTTTCCATGAGACACACAATCAGTTGTGATTTTTATTCCTCTTTGCATCAGTAAAAGTACTTAATGTCCACACAGGAAGACAAAGAAAATCAGCATAAAGACGCTCTGCACATTATTTTTACATGATAACTGAAGGCATATATATATATATATATATGGACTAAAAAATGACAAAATTAAAACCACAGAGGTAAGCTTATTTGAGGGCTCTTCAGCATTCCTGTCATTGTCTCACCCAGTATACTACTCTTTTTTTTTTAGCAGAAAAAAAAATTTTTTTATTTTTATTTATTTATTTTTGGGGGGGGGCATGCTATTTTTATTTATTTATTAAAAAAATTTTTTTAACTTTATTTTACTTTACAGTACTGTGTTGGTTTTGGCATACATTGACATGAATCCGCCACGTCTGTCATTGTCTCACCCAGTATACTACTCTTTTTTTTTTAGCAGAAAAAAAAATTTTTTTATTTTTATTTATTTATTTTTGGGGGGGGGCATGCTATTTTTATTTATTTATTAAAAAAATTTTTTTAACTTTATTTTACTTTACAGTACTGTGTTGGTTTTGGCATACATTGACATGAATCCGCCACGGGTGTACATGAACTCCCAAACATGAACCCCTCTCCCACCTCTCACCCCATATCATCCCTCTGGATCATCCCGATGCACCAGCATACTACTCTTAACAGACTGCCACTATCAAGAAAGATGCCACCATCAAGAAAGATGACATATTACACACATTAATATGCATCACATCCAAATGAGGATTGGAGTGGACCACCAAAAAGAAATGAAACTACATAGCAAATAAAGATGCTTTATAAGTAGACAGATCTCAAATGACAGCCTTTGTCATTCATAATCGTCCAGTTTGGACCATCACCATAAACTGGAGACTGATGGCCAGTGCCTACAAAAGGGAAACAGGGATGCAAATCACAAGGTTGCCACTCTCTCCTTTATCTTTCCAAGAGAACAGAGAGTTACTTACCATATCTAAGTGCACCACAGCTTTCATTATTAATAATGTCTGGAACCTACGAACACCCCCAAGAGGCCATAAAGGAGGCATTCAGAGATGAGACAGAGGCAGCATTTGACCTATTTTATTATGTCTGAGTAGTTCCACCCAAACCTCTCCTTAAAGTCACACGAGCTCTACCACTGACCCCAAGGTCATATTACTGGGTTTGATGTGTATTATAGATCCAAGAGGAAGGGATCTCTTAGTTTAACAGCATTTTCAATCATGCATTGAACAGCTGGCCTTCAATAATCCATTATTTAATTAAATATTAGTGATTTCCCCGGCATTTTAATTAGCTGTCTCAGGTCTGACCATCAAGAAGCCAAGTTGTTAAGGACACGGGAGACGGCAAAGGCAGCGGGAAGCGTGTCACGTCACTTCCTACCCCTGCATCCTTGACAGCATTTCTTGTCCTCAGTCTAGTCACAACCCCATTACACAGCTTTGTTTTCAGCACATACCCATTTTCCTTAGCTCAAAGCTATGTACTTTTGGCTCCGACACAGATCAATGTATGACCTAAGGGCAGAAGTTCCTTTGTGAGAAGTCCTGACAGACGGCCTCCCTATGTGTTGGTGGCATACAAAGAAATAAACATAAAGGCAACTTGACGGGATCCATTCTTAGCTTTTATAAACACCATGTGCTGCTACAGCTCCCCACTGGAGAGCCATTCAGTCTTGCCTGTAAATCTATCAGGTGCAAATCTATCCTGTCCTCTCAAACTCTCCCATTTGTCTTTTCAAGGTTAATGCCGCTTCAAAAACAAGTGCTTTTTAAACATCTGTCATGGCTTTATTACCAAAGTTCGAGAAAAGCAAACAAACAAAAAGAGATGTAATCAAAGAAATAATGAGCACGCTTGTTGGTGTTTAATTAGAAATGAGTTGATTTTGAATCTCACCAGCAGCCAAAAGTAATCATTGGTCTATTGTGAATGACTTGCTCATCCATGATGTTCCTGGCCACTTTGCCGATGACAGGCAAAAGCATTACAGTGCTGCTACCTTAACCACAAAAGAAGACAAAGTGAGCAATCTGAAGAGGAAATCCGCAATTCTTCCAGGGTCAAATGACTGTGTTGCAAAAATATTTTATTTTACAATGTAATATTTTATGGTGATGATACTGATGATGATTCCTTTTTCCCTCAAAGATGACACCATCATCTGGGCTAATCTATATGTAGTTCTCTCATTCCCGTTGCCCTAAAAATACTTTGTATATTGTGTAATGCAGGAAGCTTAAGCACGGGAATGCTATTAAAATGTGCATAAGCTGGGAAACTAAAGGATATTTACACACGGCTAGAGGGACAGTATTAGTTGTGCCATTAGCTAGTTCTGACAACTCCAGACAGTAAAGTTGACAATAAAACAACAGTATCTCAGAAATATCTACTGATCTGCCTTCTATTTGGTTTATAACATCATGAAAATAAAGAAAATGTATTTTTAAATTGTTTTTCTTCTGGGGTAAAGGCTAACAATATATTTTTGTGATTATAGTAATTTTGTCAGATTGATACACAGTTGTTGGACAATACAGGTCAATGAAATTACAGAAAAAAAAATCTGAAACAGCTGCATAAATAAACAGGATGAGTTTCTCATCATGTGGTCCCACTTATGGACACTCCCAGGAAAAATAATGAAAGAAAAAATAAAGAAGGAATTTCTCTAGATCTCAGCTAGTTAAAACTCATTAAGTCTGAGTTAGTATATGACACCTGATTCATTCTGTCTAAAAAAAGGCAAAACACTAAAAAACAAACTATTTTTAAAAATATGACTTAATTTAAATAAGCTAGAAAAGTTTATCATCGTAATATAATCAAACAAGAAATAGTCTCCTGCAGGTTAGAAATAGTACTGAAACTTTTCAAAAAGGTCATCCAAGAGAAAAGGGTTATATTTCAAATGAAAAACGTGATTCATTGTTCTCATAAATTGTTGTTCAATCATGCAAAATCTGGGACCCAGAGGGAAAAGTCTTCAGAAGGTTATGAACTATTTTACTATTATCCATCTTAGGAGAACACTTGGTCATGATAAGTCATAAGAAAGATGGTGGCATCTTGTTCCCTGAAAAATTTGTAATCGGAGAACTGACAACGCTTTTATATTCATAAAGGTCAGATCTAGACGTAAAGCACTGTTGTCAAACCTTCTGTGAACTCTCCTGTTGAAAAAAAAAGGGGGGGGTATGATTTAACCTTGTTCAGGGCCCTCTCTTGTATTCTAGTCCAGCTTTCTTCTATAACATCAAAGCTGTAAAAATCCCAGGGGGAAAAGAGTGGAAAATCAGGCAAGTGTGATCCAGTATTAGGCATTAGGCTGATAAATATTATCAACTCTCCTGGTTAGAAGTTGGAAAGGTGAAAACCCTCATTGGCAGCATCTATCAATTTCCTTGGTGATCCAATTTTCTACCATGGTTGATTTCAAGCTACTGACCTGATGGAACAGGAGATGGGAGGAGAGGCAGAGTAATGCATCTTATATTGTATGTCTATCATGAAGATCCAATAGATGTAAGTAACCTCAAGAACAAAAGTAATAGCACAATGCAGTTTAAAATACTTAGGAACTTATGGATTATAAGTATTTATTACCTTGCTTTTAATTCACTTAAATGCAAGTTTAATTTATTTTAATAATGGCTGTGTTTACATTTCTCCAAAGAAGACATACGGATGGCTAACAAACACATGAAAAGATGCTCAACGTCACTCATTATCAGAGAAATGCAAATCAAGACCACAATGAGATACCACTTCACACCAGTCAGAATGGCTGTGATCCAAAAGTCTACAAGCAATAAATGCTGGAGAGGGTGTGGAGAAAAGGGAACCCTCTTACACTGTTGGTGGGAATGCAAACTAGTACAGCTACTATGGAGAACAGTGTCGAGATTCCTTAAGAAATTGCAAATAGAACTGCCTTATGACCCAGCAATCCCACTGCTGGGCATACACACCGAGGAAACCAGAATAGAAAGAGACACATGTACCCCAATGTTCATCGCAGCACTGTTTATAATAGCCAGGACATGGAAACAACCTAGATGTCCATCAGCAGATGAATGGATAAGAAAGCTGTGGTACATATACACAATGGAGTATTATTCAGCCATTAAAAAGAATACATTTGAATCAGTTCTAATAAGATGGATGGAACTGGAACCGATTATACAGAGTGAAGTAAGCCAGAAAGAAAAACACCAATACAGTATACTAACACATATATATGGAATTTAGAAAGATGGTAATGAGGACCCTGTATGCAAGACAGCAAAAGAGACACAGATGTGTAGAGCGGACTTTTGGACTCTGAGGGAGAGGGAGAGGGAGAGGGAGAGGGTCGGATGATTTGGGAGAATAGCACTGAAATATGTATACTATCATGTAAGAAATGAATCGCCAGTCTATGTTCGATGCAGGATGCAGGATGCTTGGGGCTGGTGCATGGGGATGATCCAGAGGGATGATGTGGGATGGGAGGTGGGAGGGGGGTTCATGTTTGGGAGTTCATGTACACCCATGATGGATCCATGTCAATGTATGCCAAATCCAACACAGTACTGTAAAGTAAAATAAAGTTAAAAAAAAAATTTGATCAGTTAGAGACACTAAAAAAAAAAAAAAAAAAAAAGGCTGTGTTTAAATACTGACCTGCAAAAATTATTAAAATTCACCAGTCAGCTTTCAAGAGCTGTTATCAGCCAGCTATAAAACATTACTGGATCTGAGGACCTGTTTCTAAGGTGTTAGTCTGGTAGAGTCTAGATGTTAAAAGAAATTTAGGCAGCTTATTCCCAACAGGTGAGTATATATTCTGGATCTTCAGTGTTAAATGAGAGAACAGATCCTGGTTCCTAGGTTGCCCATGGAGATTCTGATTAAAAACTACAGAGCTTTGCCCTAAGGAGATTATACACATGAAAATACCTATCCAACTTTATTTTCTGAGTCTTTATTGATTTCTTTATTTTCCCTCCCCGCTCTAACAGTCACATTTAATTGAGCAAGAAGTGATGCGGAGATGGATGAGGAAACCAAGAGGCCAGAGGAGGCTCCCCGAGGAGCACGGCTGCATGATCCCGCGCAGCTGATTTTCACTCAATTGTTTTTTTTTTTAAATATCTGATTCAGAAGTAAGAAACTGACTGGTCAATTCGTCTGCATGTGGAATTAGCTTCCCAGGGCTGCCATCGCAAAGTAGCACAAACTAGGTGGCTTAAAACAATAGAAATTGATCTCTCACAGATCAGGAGGCAAGAAGCCTTAGTGTTGGCAGAGCCACTGCTTCTTCCAAGACTCTGGGAAGGACCATTCCTGGCCTATTCCTCGCTTGGAGTGGTGGCCACCGATACTTGGCTCATAGCTCCATCACTGCAATCTCTGCTTCTGTCATCACATGGCATGCTCTGTGTGGTTGAGTCCTCTTATCCGGATGCTAGTTATGTTGGATTAAGGACCCACCCTATATAGCCTCAGTTCAGTTCACTTGCTCAGTCGTGTCCAGCTCTTTGCAACCCCATGAATCGCAGCACCCCAGGCCTCCCTGTCCATCACCATCTCCCGCAGTTCACCCAAACTCATATCCATCGAGTCAGTGATGCCATCCAGCCATGTCATCCTCGGTCGTCCCCTTCTCCTCCTGCCCGCAATCCCTCCCAGCATTGGGGTCTTTTCCAATGAGTCAACTCTTTGCATGAGGTGGCCAAAGTACTGGAGTTTCAGCTTCAGCATCAGTCCTTCCAAAGAACACCCAGGACTGATCTCCTTCAGGATGGACTGGTTGGCTATCCTTGCAGTCCAAGGGACTCTCAAGAGTCTTCTCCAACACCACAGTTCAAAAGCATCAATCCTTCGGCGCTCAGCTTTCTGTGTCAGGTTGAAAGTGTAGGTATGTACTGGTGACCTTTTTGGTATTAATGTCACCGTTTCTGGGAAAATAGTTCGTTTTCTGGGGAAATGGTTTACTCCTGTGTAAGACCCCATGACTCCCAGTTCTGAAATTGTATAGAAAAACTCCCACTGTCAAATTGGGAATTGTCCAGAAATTTGTAAATTATTTACTACTTTCTATTAATTACCAGGACTCACCCGGTGGAAAGAGAGGTTTTATTACCAAACCAGTTACAGTCATAAAGTAACAAGACTTTCCTTTCCACAGATGTAAGGGTAAATTGTTTCTTAGACTGTATGACTATCTTCTTTTTCAAACGAGGTTTAGTTGATCACATAGTCATTTATTCGGATTTTAACACAGTCTATCTTTTCATTCCAAAAATAGATTTCGGGTTCAAAGGAAAAAAGGAGTGACTTCGGAAAGGAGTCTGAAGAGAACTTCGGACAAGACACATCCAAGGAAATTTTTTCTGGTACAAAAGAGTCAATATAAAATTAAAAAAAAACTCGGACAACCAAATACCGATCTTGGTACGACAAAAACTTGTACTATGTGTGTGTGTATTTACAACAACGAAGTTTTTAAGTTTGTTCAAAAAAAATTAGTCAGTTAATTAAAGATCCCGAAAGTCACTTGGTTAGTCCTACCGAATTTTTTAGTCTGGTTAACGTAAGTCAGAGAAATGTGAAGTATTCATAACTTACGGTTGATGCACGTATCAGGGGTCTACATCGACTCAAATTAATAGACTTTCCGGTAAACGAAATGATCCCCTAGAAAGGTCGGGTCTCTAGTTTGGGTCCAGAGGAGGTAGAGGACGTAACCTTCCACCTAAGAAATGGTGGTCTAGATGGTCCCTTCGGAGCAAACTTACCGTCTACAGACTTTTTAAGTGTACTAAACAGGGGTCGCAGTAGTAGTCAATGTACTACGACTTTAGTCTATACTATAATAAAAGAGTTAATAAGAAATGATGTCAATCACGAATAAAGAACTGGTTTTGACTTAGGAATTAAGTCACAAAATAAAGGTCTGTGGGAATTTTTATTATATTGGAAAATCTCGACATGATCAAATCATTTTTGATAGCATCCTTTTCTGTTCCATATGTAAACTCTAAAAAATTTCTCTTCTTACCTAGTGACGACTGTCAGTTCCTGACTTTACACTGTCCGTTTCAAAGACTTTTCAAAGTATTTTGAAAGAGTTTACAACGAGTACTCTTACTGACTTTGAGTCAATAAGAGAAGACGAACGTTAAGGGTGGGGTTTCGTTCCTAGACAACTATTCAACTAGGGACTGAAATTGTCTTACTCAAACGTCAGACTCAATTTTGTCACTTGTTCTTTCGGGTGAGGTAAAAGTTTATCGAGACAACTCTCTTTCGACGAAAAGTCACACTTGAGTTTAGACGGAAGTACGTAGCCTTTAAGATGGAAACGTAGATCTCGTTGTGTTTGAGACTAAGGTGAAGGTGCAATGCGTAGCCTGTTTCTCAGCTCAGCTGTGTTTAGTGGTTTGTTATCGCTGCCTCCCGTGTTCCAAACACTACCCCAGATAATGAGGATCTAGAGATCAGGAGAAGAGAGTCTCTTTTAAGGATCTCAGCCCAGTGCGGTTCTAGCTGACAGAGATTTCTAAGATAATGAATATAGCTTATACCCACATTATCCAGTATGGTAGTTACCAACCAAGTGTGGCCATTGAACATGTGGAATGATAGGGCAACTGAAAAACTGAATTTTTAATTTCACTTAATTGCATTTTATTTGAATTGCCACATATGGCAATGGCCAATGTGTTGGACAATAAAAGTCTGGTGGAATAGACAGGCTTACACATGGATAAGGGCTTCCCTGATGGCTCAGGCAGTAAAGAATCTGCCTGCCAATGCAAGAGACCTGGGTTTGATCCCTGGCTTGAGAAGATCCCCTGGAGAAGAGAATGGCTACCCACTCCAGTATTCTTGCCTAGAAAATTCCATGGACAGAGGAGCCTGGCAAGCTGTAGTCCACGGGGTCGCAAAGAGTAGGATATGACTGAGCGACTAACATTTTCACACATGGATAAACGTAACAATAAACACATGGTTTCCTGCAGCTGCTAACTGCTAAGTCGCTTCAGGACTCAAATGAGAGACCAAGTGATGGCTGAGTTAGAGCTCCCTGCAAAAATGACGCCTGAGTTGTGTCTTGGTGCTGAAATTAGCCAAATGACCAAGGGGAGAAAAAGTTTAAGGGGAAAAAAAAATCACAAAATCACAGAGGCACTCAATTCTATTGAAAATAAAGAATGCAAACACTAGTTTGAACACAAAATCTGGCTGTGAGATACTGAGAAGGCACTCCATTTTCCTCATGACCTTCATAAAATTAGTTTTCAAAGTATACTCTGTACACAATTTGTCTTGGTCTGTAGGAAAAAAATATAAACATGAGAATGTGCCTTTCCTTATTTGAATACTATCCTTCAAAATGTGCATCTGAAATTGAAATTGGCATTCTTGGCAGAAAAATGGCTCCATTTATGTTTAAATTTAATTAAAAGAATTCTATAAATTCTCAGTCTAACTGCTAATAAGTCAAGCCTCTCCAATAGTAATTGGAAAATGTGAATCTGAAGTAAGATGTAGAATTTTATGTGTCTATTATAGTTCATCTAGATAATAAAAACATATTTAGCCTTCTAAGTTTTTTTTTTAATGTTGAGTCAGTCTTATTTGGGTAAACTCTTCTACCCAACCCTGTGTCATATACACATATTTGGAAGTAGGAAAAGCTGTCTACATCATTGTTGAAGAACGGAATTCTAATGAGGACTAGAAAAGGAGGGAGTCCTCCTGAGAGGTGTCAGAGATGGGTCCTCAGTGAAGATCAAGGAGAACCATCAGGACTAAGATATTCCTGGACAACCTTTTCAAGGTCACAGATTTGGTCTGTACCTCCTCGCTCAGTGAATACACTGTGTATTTGTTTTAGTTTAACACAACAAATATTTTTCTAATGCTTCTGATTTTGTTTGGCTTTTGCTTATTTTTAAACCAGGCACTGGGGATATAAAGGTGTAAAGATGAGACTTGGCTCATCTTCTGAAGAGCCTAAGAGATTGATGAGAAGGGACCACCTTCTCTCTCGCTCCGCCCCACCCATGCTTACCACGGAGCACCGAGCCCGGCTTCCGGGGCTGGACTGCGGCTTCCACACTGGTGCTCTCGTTTCCGCTTGGCGGTGAATGTTTATCTGCCCTAACCTTCCAGTTCATCCTGTTATCATTCCCTCCACCCCATGTCCACAGATCCATTCTGTGCGTCTTGCATCTCTATTTCTGCCCTGGAAATAGGTTCATCTGTACCAGTATTCTAGATACCACATATGTGTGCTCATACCATTAATAGGTGAAATTTGTGTGTCATCAAAAATGACAGTCCATAAAAATGTTCACAGCTTGGAACACCAGGAGCCAAATTACATTTCAGAAGGCTGGGCAGAGAGACAGAGAGACATGTGTGTGTGTGTGAGCCAAATTACATTTCAGAAGGCTGGGCAGAGAGACAGAGACGTGTGTGTGTCTGTGTGATGTGTGTGTGACACGTGTGTGTGTGTGAGAGACGTGTGTGTGTGAGAGACGTGTGTGTGAGAGACGTGTGTGTGTGTAGAGAATGGCAGGTTATGATGAGGTAGGGCTTACCTTTTCAAAACAGAAAGTTATTGCAAGATTTTTTTTAACTTCCTAAATATTTGACTCTAATATTTTAATAAATTTATGTATGGTTCCCATAGTAATCATTAGTGTTTGCAACATGGAATGACATTGAAGATCTCAAGAAAAATAATATTTAGGATTAAGAATTTATGAAATTCAAAATAAACTATCACTCATGAATACTGCTTGCATGCAGTATCTCAAAAAATCAATGAACATGAAGTAATAAATATATACAAGAACAGTCACCTAAAAAGATTTTTATCCTATATCAAAACCAGTTTCCCCAAAACAAAAGGTAAACTGCAAAGATTCATTTAGCTTTTCCTTAGCTAGGCAATTGATGGTAATTACTGTCAGAGTCATTCTTTGAAGCAACAATATGAGTGAAACAATCCAATTATTACATAGAATAAGCTGCTTAAAGTACAGACTTTAAACACTGAGGTTTGAATGGAATTGTGTGGTATAGGCGTTTCGTGATTTTATGCTGTTATCCATGCCTATGGAGGAGTAAAATCTGCTCCCTTAGCAATACAATCTTTCTGACTATTCTCCTCTCCCCAGCTTCCATCTGACATGGGGGCAGATGTGGAAATACTTTTGAGTAGTATCAAAGATAATAAAAAAAACTAGCTAAATCACACTGACTTTTCACAGTAGTAACTACTGTAACAGGAAAGAAAGTCCAGCATGTTCTGAATTCAACTTCACTCAAACTAAAGATAGCATTTTAGAAGGCTAAGATGCACAGGGAGGGGCAGGCAGATGCACTGAAGGGCCAAGGGGAAAATTTGATCCATGCAGCTAAGCCATGTGGGCTGGTGAACTTATCAAAGTTAACCTCCCACCTTCCCACAGAGACTGGGAGACAGAGCTCCCACCTTCAAGTGGTAACTGGAATAAACAGGTTTTTTTGTTTGTTTTTTGTTTTGGTATCTGTGAGGTTTCTGCAGGAAGTTAAAGAGGCTGGAGTCTCCAGCTATTAAAAAGGATGCATTTGAATCAGTTCTAATGAGGTGGATGAAACTAGAGCCTATTATACAGAGTGAAATAAGTCAGAAAGTAAAACCAAAACAGTATATTAACACATATATATGAAATTTAGAAAGATGGTAACGATGACCCTATATGAGAGACAGCAAAAGGGACACAGAGGTAAAGAACAGACTTTTGGACTCGGTGGGAGAAGGCGAGGGTGGGGTGATTTGAAAGAACAGCATTGAAACATGTATATTACCATATGTGAGCTAGATCGCCAGTCCAGGTTCTATGTGTGAGACAGGCACTCAGGGCTGGTGCACTGGGATGACCCTGAGGGATGGGATGGGGAGGGAGGGGAGGAGGGTTCAGGATGGGGAACACTTGTACACCCGTGGCGGATTCATGTCAATGTATGGCAAAAACCACTTCAATATTGTAATTAGCCTCCAATTAAATAAATTAATTTTTTTTTAAGATGGTAACAAATAAATAAATAAATAAAACAATGTGAAAGTGGGAAGAAAAAAAAAAAGAAGCTGGACTCTCATCCTAAGGCCTCAACCTTGAGCTGCTAAAAACTATGTAAGTGTTTATGTCTCTTCCTCTTAGCATTAGAATCTGAATGGGTTTATTAGGTGCTGAGTGTTCTTTTGCAGTTCTCAGTGGAAGGAATATGGCAGCATGGGTGGTGTAGCATAGCTGAAGTAGTGGATATAGATTCTCCAGAAGCTGAATAGTCTCCACAGAAAAAGGATCTGGACCTCTTGGTCAGGGAACCTGGCCTCTATTTGCCCAAATCTTCTCTGACCTCTACAAGGTGGCAAACAGGGGAATCGGGATTGAGAGTGGTTGGATAGCAAAGAAAATATTCTCTGAATAATACAAGCACTGTGTTTGGGACTCTTCAGAAAACACATCTTCTTAATAATTATGCAAAGTAGATATCACTTGCAACATTTTATGACAGAGGAAATGGAAATGCATCAAAGTTAAATTACTTCACAAGTAGCGCAGAGGGTAAAGAGTCTGCCTGCAATGCAGGAGACCTGGGTTCGATTCCTGGGTCAAGAAGATCCCCTGGAGAAGGGGATGGCAACCCGCTCCAGTATTCTTGCCTGGAGAATCCCCATGGACAGAGGAGCCTGGTGGGAGTCCATGGGGTCGCGAAGAGTTGGACATGACTGAGTGACTTCATGTTCACATTCAAGATGAGCTGGGACAAGTCAGGCCCAAATTTACTACCTCTTGCTGCTTACTCTAAACCTCCTCTCTTGACCATTGGTTAACAAAATGCTTGACCATAAGTCGTGAAAGACCGAAGACCCCACCAAGGACCATATATCCATATAAAGTAGTTCTGAGTTCATATTCGAGGCTGAGCACCTAACAACTGAGAACTGATGTTTGTCCACATAAGTACTATTTTCACAGAAGGCTAATTAAATTCATTTAATTTAGTTGCTAGTTACAAGGCATTTAGCTTTGAAAAGTTCAATGTCTTAAAATGTTATTGGTTCATTTAAGATGCAATCAGGAAACATGTTCAGTAAAGAAATAAACCCTTGCTTTGAGAAAATTTATTTTTATTTGCTGTGGGTGTAATTATTGATGAATAAATGAGAAGCTGTAGAACTAAAAAAAAACCCTTGAAACACTTTTCAAACGTGTTTCCACTCTCACAGAATGTATATGATTCTGTATGAATGTTTAAAAAATTAAAACTGCATGGAGCAACCATATTGGTTAGATTTGTTTGCAAAACAAAATCTGATCCACTGAAACCTTTCTTAAAATAACTTTGGTATCCGAGTCACCAGAAGTATTTTATTGCTTGAATTATTGAATAGTGAAAAGTGCTTTTAATTAAGACACTTAATTAGAATTATCTAATTCCCATTCTTTAAAGAAAATGTATATCCATCACCAATTTTATATTAATTGCCCTTAGGGGTAATCCTTACGTAATATACGAAACATTCGAGTTTGACTGGTGAGAGTTCATGTCTCATGAGAAAGTTAATCATCAAATACAATCATAGTTGTTCAGAATACTTCAATTTTCTTAATGTATGTACTCTTTTGTTTCCTCCTTATCTTAAAAATAAAAGAGGACATTCTTTTCTCAGGGGAAGTAAAAAACTGCTTCTTTCTCCTTCCATTTCCCTCACATTTCTGAATTAGTGGAACTTTTGAGAATGACTTGCCAAGAATCTACCACTTTATTCACTTCTCTCAAAGATGGCCTTAAAAAAGAATATTCTGTCAATAAATCCAAGTGGTAAGAGGAGAAAGCAATTAAACTCAAAGGATCTAGGTTGTTGCATTTTATGAAAATCTGATAGGCAATGTTAATTTTAGCATTTTGTAAGAGATTTAAGCAGTAACAACTCTTCCTAATACATAGTGGCTACTCTTACACAGGTGGAGATTTCTTTTTCACCAGCATTCCTGAGCTGAATAGTTTTGTCAGTGTGGTTAGCTCTCAACTGGTCCACCTGTGTGATAAAACATTTTTCATGTTATAATTCCTGGCCATTCAAAAACATCAGCTAAGATATTTTAAAAATTTGAACTGATTCAAGGAAATCTCCTCGTTAATCCTAATTCAAACATGACAGAGAGTGAAGGGAATGTCCCTCTGATAGGTAGCAATGAAAAACCACAGGGAATTCTCAGAATTTCTAAAATTGGGAGCTACTGGTTACTTATTTATACAAGATAGAAATATTAATTCAATAGAAATATGTACCCAGGAAAAAGGCACCATACACCTCAGTCCATTATTATTTCTCACATACCCTGAGATTAGTCACCCAATCAGTCTTTTCACCTCTGTCCAAGTTTGAACATGAAATGCATGCCAAATCATAGTCTTTTCCACTCCAAATTCTTTTGACAACTTAGTCATTTGTGTCAAGACACAGTGACACAAGGCAATGATAGAATCCTAGTTTCTCATTTAAATTTGATGGTAAAGAGAAATTACACTAACATTAGAGTGATCATTTTGTTGTGAAAGGGAACATTTTCCTTCTATTTTATATAGGAGTTAGGATACTCTAGAATTATACTGCGCTTCTTATACTTCCTTCCATTGCTAAGCATATTCTTCTACATTGGCCAAATGTTTTTGCATATTGGAGTGAGGATCCATGTAAAAAAAGGATTCACTTATAAAAGTTCCTATAGAAAATGAAACCAGAAAATAAATCTTTATTTTTTTTAAATTTTTTCGGCCAAGAACTTTTCATTTCTTTCTTGCCTTTGACTCTCCCATGAAGCCTCACAGCAACTCTTCAAATGTTTATTGGTCTCAATAGTTATTATAAAATAATTGTCCTTTTCTGCCAGAGATACTTTCTAAGTTTAGCTTTATTTAACTTACCTTTATGGAAACTGGAAGAATGACTGAGGGAAAAAAGATGATGATTCCCAGGTTCAATTTCCTAATAAGATATTGAACCATGCAGAGGATGGTAATGAACTCATTCTACACAAGATGCCCTAAATTAAGTCATCAGAGGGAGGGTTCAAGAGAATCGTGTTTCCTGAGCTATATTGATTGATGATGATTTCACACAATTGTCTTAAACAGCAATTCTTGTCTCTTGAGAATTAGCGGCTTAGGAAAGTTGTATTGAGTGCCTTTTAAAACAAGATAAAATCAGTCTCAGTCTATAGAGGCGGAGCCACTAGATAAAAAAATTAACCAGAGAAACACAGAGTTAGAAGGAATCTTTGGGGTCACTTATTAAAACATCCTGTCATGTGCTTAAATCCTATTTATCTCCCTAAAAAGAGTTCATCCAGAACCTGACTGAGCACTTCTACAAATGCAGCAATCTGTTCTATTTTTAGATGGACTAATTGGAAATGCTCATTTAAAGTGAGCTGCAATCGGGCTTCAGTTCAACACATTGCATTTAATACTGTTTATAAAATAAATATTTGGGTAGAGAGCCTCCTGTGCAACTAGACTATAAAGGAAGGAAATCCATTACTACTTACTAATTCTGTAGCTTCTGTCAAACAGGCAGGGAACTGCAGTAGCCCTCTCTGGGGGCAGAGATGCTGTCTAGCACCACTGTTTGGGTGCCCCAGAATTCCCCTTGGCCTGTCCCATTGAAGCTCCAGTCACCCCACAAACTTAGCCTGTGGCCCAGCATTCCCCAAGGACCCCCCCTCCCAACCTGTACCCACTCCAACCTCAGCCACCTTGCTAAGCTAGGCTCAGGTACAGCATTTCCCAGGGACTGTTCTGGACCAGGCTTCTCCAGTCCAGCTGCACAGACAATGTGACTTCAGGCATGGCACTCCCTAGAGACCATCCTGGGTCTGGGGACCAGACCTGGGAACACTCCAGCCCCAGACAGCTTGCCAAAACCACTAAGTACAAGCAATTTACAAAGAAGATAGCCTTGCACAATGCCATTCCTTTTGATCAGGAGAGATAGCTATTTTGCCAAATTCACAAAAGCAAATCACAGAATTCAAAGAAAAGGAGGGGACAAAGAAATATGCTCAAAATGAAATCACAAAATTAAACTTTGGTGGTGGTGTGTAGGGTGGGGGTGGGGAGAGAGGTTCTAATGAAGTAGAAGTGGAGATAAGTAATTATCTGATAAAACATTCAAAGAAATGGTCATAAGGATGCTCAGAGGATTTGAAAGAAGAATGGAGGAAGTTCTCACTTTAGTTAGTGAGAACTTCAACAAAGACTCTGAGAATAAAAATAATCAAGCAGGAATGAGTACAATAACCAAAAAATAAAAAAACAAAAACAGATTATAGGGAGTTAACAGCAGATTAGATGACAGAGAAGAATAAATTAGAACCCTAGAAGATAGAATAGTGGAAATTACCCAGTCAGAACACTAAAAAGAATAAACACTTTTTTTTTTTTTAACATGAAGGAGAGTATAAGAGAATATGAGGATAACATTAAAGATTTAGTATTGGCCTTATGGGAGTACCATAAGGAGAAAAGAATAAAAGGGATAGGAAATTTATTTGAAGAAATAATAGCTGAAAAACATTCCCTAACCTGGAGCAGCAGCAGCAACCTGGAGAAGGAAAGATAACCAGGTACAGAGTGCATAGAGAGTCCCAAACAAGGTAAACTCGAAGAGGTCAACATGTAGACATGTTATAATTAAAATAACACAACTCAAAGATAAAGAGATAATCTTAAAGGCAGCAAGAGAAAAACAATTACTCACATACAAGTGAAACCCCATAAAATTATCAGCTGATTTTTCAGTAGAAACTTTATAGGTCATAAGGGAGTGGCAAGATACACTTAGAGTGCTGAAAGAAGAAAAGTGTCAACATAGAAGACGACACTATATCTGGCAAGATATTCAAAACTGAAGGAGAGATAGTTTCCTTGACAAGAGAAAGCTAAGGAAGTTCATCACCATTAAACTGGTCTTACAATAAATGTTAAAGGATCTTCTTTAAATGGAAAAGAAAGGCCACAATTAGAAATAAATAAGTGACAAATTGAATCACCACTTAAAAAGCTAGATGAAGGGTAAAAGACAAAAGTAGCACAACCAGTCATGACTAAAGTACGCAGTTAAAGGGTATACAAAGTTAAAACGCAAAACACAATATCAAAAACATAACATGGGAACAGAGAGGGGCCTAAAGATGTAGTGCTTCTAGAACACCTTCAGAATTAAGTGACACTCAGTTTAAAATAGACAGCTAAATAAACAGGTAATTATATGCAAACCACAAGCCAAAAACTTACAATGGATACACAGACAAAAAGAGAAAGGAATCCAAGCATAACACTGAAGAACTCCACCAAACCACAAAGGAAAACAAACAAACAAACAAACGAAAAAAAAAAAAACAAAACAACTAAGAGAATTACCAAAACAAGGAAGCCAATTAACAAAATGGGAATAATGATAAATACATATCTATTAATAGTTACTTTAAATGTTAATGGACTAAATGCTCCAATCAGAAGAAAAAAAAAAAAAACAGGGTCAGTGAATGGTTTAAAACAAACAAACAAACCAAAACAAAAACTGATCCGTCTATATGTTGTGTATAGGAGACTCATCTTAGATCTAAAGACACACTGAGACTGAAGGGATGAAAAATAGAAAGAAAAAAAAAAGAACAAATGAAAGGAGCAANAAAAAAAAAAAAAACAAAACAACTAAGAGAATTACCAAAACAAGGAAGCCAATTAACAAAATGGGAATAATGATAAATACATATCTATTAATAGTTACTTTAAATGTTAATGGACTAAATGCTCCAATCAGAAGAAAAAAAAAAAAAACAGGGTCAGTGAATGGTTTAAAACAAACAAACAAACCAAAACAAAAACTGATCCGTCTATATGTTGTGTATAGGAGACTCATCTTAGATCTAAAGACACACTGAGACTGAAGGGATGAAAAATAGAAAGAAAAAAAAAAGAACAAATGAAAGGAGCAAAACACAAATTAGAAAAAAAAATAAACTTGAAAAAAAAGACTGTAATGAAAAATAAGGAAGGGCATTACATAATGATAAACATCCACTCAACAGGAGGACAGGCTTCCCTGGCGGCTCAGCCTATAAGAATCCGCCTGCAACGCAGGAGACCCGGGTCCACTCCCTGGGTAGGGAAGATCCTCTGAAGAAGGAAACGGCTGTCTACTCTAGTATTCCTGCCTGGACAATTCCATGGACAGAGGAGACTGGTGGGATACAGTTCACGGGGTCACAAAGATTGGACACAACTGACTAACAATTTTCAACATGAGGATATAAAATTTGTAAACATGTATATATCCAACACAGTAGCACCTAAAAATATAAAGCTAACATTAACAGAAATATAGTGAGAAAGAGACAGTAATGCAAAATAATAAGGGAACCCACTTATATCAATGGACAGATCATCCAGACAGAAAATCAGTAAGGAAATACAGGCTTTAAACATTATATTAGACCAGACTGACCTAATAGATTTGTATGGAACTCTCCATCCAAATTCAACAGACTACACATTCTTTTCAAGTGCACAAGGAACACTCTCCAGGATAAAACACATACTAGGCTATAAAATAGGTCTCTAGAAATATATTTAATAAGATCAAAACCATACTAAGAATCCTGTCCAACCACGACAGTACAAAACTAGTAAACTACAAGAAAACTGGAAAAAACTAAAGAGACTAAACCACATGCTGATGAACAGTCAGTGGGTCAATGAAGAAATAAGAGAAATTAAAAAAAGAATACCTTGAGGCAAATGAAAGTGGAAATACAACTGTCCAAAATCTATGGAACACAGCAAAAGCAATTCTAAGAGGGAAATTCAGAGTAATATAAGCCTACCTCTAGATACAAACAAACAAAAATCCTCAAGGAAACAATCTAAATATGTCAGTGGGTCAATGAAGAAATAAGAGAAATTAAAAAAAGAATACCTTGAGGCAAATGAAAGTGGAAATACAACTGTCCAAAATCTATGGAACACAGCAAAAGCAATTCTAAGAGGGAAATTCAGAGTAATATAAGCCTACCTCTAGATACAAACAAACAAAAATCCTCAAGGAAACAATCTAAATATGCATTTAAAGGAACTAGGAAAGAGAAGAACAAGTAAAGCCCGAAGTTTGAAGAAGTTATACAAATTTGAGTGGAAACAAATTTTAAAGGAATTTTTTAAATAGTTTAAAAGATCAATAAAACTAAGAGTTGGTTCCTTGAAAAGACAAACAAAATTGACAAAGTTTTAGCAGAGTTATCAAGAAAAAGAGAGAGGCCAGATAAATAAAATCAGGTGACACATAAATTGCGACCAACATCACAGAAATAGAAAAGATTCAGTTCAGTTCGGTTCAGTAGATCAGCCCTGGGATTTCTTTGGAAGGAATGATGCTGAAGCTGAAACTCCAGTACTTTGGGCACCTCATGCAAAGAGCTGACTCATTGGAAAAGACTGATGCTGAGAGGGATTGGGGGCAGGAGAAGGGGACGACAGAGGATGAGATGGCTGGATGGCATCACCAACTCGATGGACGTAAGTTTGAGTGAACTCTGGGAGTTAGTGATGGACAGGGAGGCCTGGAGTGCTGCGATTCATGGGGTCGCAAAGAGTCGGACATGACTGAGATTATAAGAATCCTATTATATGTCAACAAATTAGACAACCTAAATGAAATGGACAAATACCTAGCAACAGACTATCTTCTAAGACTAAATCATGAATGTAAAATGTAAATAGATCAATTCTACTAACAAAACTGAATCAGTCATCAAAAAATTGCCACCCCCACCATAAAAAGTTCAGGTCCAGATGGCTTTACAGGTCAATTCTACCAAACATTTAAAGAGTTAGTGACTATCCTTCTGAGCTTCTTTAAAAAATTTAAGGTGAAACAACATGTCCAAAATAATAAACTCATTTTACATGGCCAAAATTACTCTGATATCAAAATCAGACAAAAAACACACAAAAGTAAAATTACAGGCTGATATCCCTGGTGAATTCACAACAAGATATTAGCAAATCTAATTTAATACAGTAATAGGACCATACACTAAGAGTAAACAGGATTAATTTCAGGGTAGATCAATCAACACGGTGCATCACGCTAACAAAAGATGAAAATCTAATGGTCATCTCAATATATCAGTAAAAAACATAAAATTCAATATCCATTAATGATAAAAAAAAAAGCCTTTCAACAATGTGGGAGTAAAGGAAACATATCTCAATATAATAAAGGCCATATATGTAAAACACACAAGCTGAAAGCTTTTCCTCAACACTTTTACTTAATATAGTATTCTAAGTCCTAGCCACAGTGATTAGGCAATGAAAACAAAAGGCATTCACATACGAAAAGAAGTCATAAAATTGTCACTATTTGCAGAAGATATACAGAAAACTTCAAAGACTCAAAAAGTTACTAGAATTAAAAGTCCGCTCTACACATCCGTGTCTCTTTTGCTGTCTTGCATACAGGGTCCTCATTACCATCTTTCTAAATTCCATATATATGTGTTAGTATACTGTATAGGTGTTTTTCTTTCTGGCTTACTTCACTCTGTATAATCGGTTCCAGTTTCATCCATCTTATTAGAACTGATTCAAATGTATTCTTTTTAATGGCTGAGTAATACTCCATTGTGTATATGTACCACAGCTTTCTTATCCATTCATCTGCTGATGTTTGGGAGAATAGCATTGAAATATGTATACTATCATGCAAGAAACGAATCNTGGAAAATCCCATGGACGGAGGAGACTGGTAGGCTGCAGTCCATAGGGTTGTGAAGAGTCGGAAACGACTGAGTGAGTTCACTTTCACTTTTCACTTTCACAACCCACTCCAATGTTCTAGACTGGAGAATCCCAGGGATGGGGGAGCCTGGCGGGCTGCCGCCCATGGGGTCGCACAGAGTCAGACACGACTGAAGCGACTTAGCAGCAGCAGTAGCAACAGCAATGATTTACAAGCTTAAACAAGAGGACAGGGCTGGATGTGATATTTGGAAATTTTTCACAAAGAAATGATTGGTGAAATCGTGGAGGGTAAGAAACAAGAGGCAACACTTTAGAGAGGAAAGAGACAAAGTTCAATTTATAAGCTGAACAATACTAGGGGTGGGATTGGCAGAAGAAACACTTAGACAAGACAAGACAATTACAGCCTTACTCAACTGAATCTATTATTACTTGCACTTTACTCTCTGAAAATGCCCCTCAATCAGTGTCTTTGTGGTAGCAACTATACTGTGTCCAACAAAATTTGGCATTTTATGATATGTAAGAGAAGAATTAAATAAGATTCACATTTTTACATGTAGTTAAAAACAAGAAACAAGTACAGAATATAGGAGGATTTTCCTGGTGGTCCAGTGGTTAAGAACCTGTCTGCCATTGTAGAGGACATGGGTTCAATCCTTGTCCCAAGAAGATTACACAGGCCACAGGGCAAGTAAGCCCTGATTGCCACAACTACTGTGCCGACACTCTAGAGCCCATGAAATGCAACTATGGAAACCCACGCGCCCTACAGCCTGTGCTTTGCAGCAAGAAAAGCCACTGCAATAAGCCTGTGTATCACCTTTAGAGAGTAGTCCCTGCTCACTGCAATAAGAAAAAGCCAATGCATAGCAATGAAGACCCAAGCACCAAAAATTAACAAATGAAATAACTTCTTTTTTAAAGAACATAGGAGACAAAGATAGCTAGTGTGCATGACTGAAAGTTTAAACTCTGCTGCTATGTGCCAGCCTCCAGGATTGCAGGAACAGCAACAGAAAGGTGTAGATCCAAGAAACCGAGAAAGCTTTATGGATGAGATGGGTCTACAACGGAGCCAGGCAGAGATAAGTCTGACACTTAAATTTCAACTTTACAAATGTAAATCATTGAATCTTGTCTCTACCACTCACTACCTGTACGATCCTGAGTCACTTACCTGGGCAACAACGTCTCATCAATAAGCTAGGGAAAATAGCAATACCTACGAAAGAACTGTTATAAGAATTAAATGAATCAATATACGACTCATGCTTAGAGGAGTACATGGTACATCAAAATGTGTAATGCTGTTAGTCTTATTATTACACTCTTCTTGGATGTTATGAATCAAGGATGCTGTAGTCTGTTTCACAGATTTCTATAGGAACTCCTTCTGCAGAATTTAATACAGATAAGCTCTTCTTCTATTTGTGGCTTTCAAAACACATGTAGACGGGTGAATAAGACAAACACAGGCATTGCATGTAGATAGGAACATTAATTACGATAACAGAATATTCTTTAAATTTTGCAACTGAGAACACGAGCTTTTTGGAGTCTGAACATACTAATATGTTCCTTAATATGCTTTAAATTTTACCTAGCTCATAAGGGATGAGATAGTATTGAGAAAAGATCACTGTACTAGGAATTAGGTTCCCTGGACTCTCCCCTGGTTCCTACCACTAATGTGCTGTGAGACCTGGGACAAACCAATTAGCTTTCCAGCTTTAATATTCTAACTATAAAAAGAGGGACTATAGTTTCTTTCCTTCTTAGCCATAAGCTGATGTTGTGGATCCAGTGACGATCTATCACTCCAAAGGGCTAAGTACTGGTCAAAGCTGAGGCAGTATCTTTCTGTATCTGAAGCTGTCTCTTATACACATCTGGTACTTTGTCCTCAGAAGTAAAATTATAAAAAAAAAAAAATTAAAAAAAGAAGTAAAATTTTTTAAAAAGTTATTAGAATTAATAAATGAATTCAATACAGTTTCAGTATAAAAACTTAATATAGAGAAATATGTTGCAATTCTATATACTAATAAACCTTCAGCAAGAAAAATAAACTAGTCCATTTAAAATTACATCATAGTCTCTGGTATTTTTTGTGAAGAAGACTTAATAGACTAAGATGGGGGTACATTTAGGCAAGTCACGTGGTTTCTCAGAACCTACAGGAAGCAACAATTAAACCTCATGGGGTTGTTTCAGTAATTAAATCTCTATATATAATTGTTTAATAAATTTTGAGATCTACACAAAAGCAAATGGTGATTTTCATAGCATCCCATGCAGATTTCTATGGTAAAAACATCCCATCTTGGGCTATAATAATTAATTTATTTAGCTGTTACCTATGGAAGAAAGGATGTCATACTTCCCCCTTTGTACTGAGCATTTATTATAGTTTCTGGCACATGATGTTTGGTGAAGGTCTGTTGAATTAATCTAAATAAGCACGATTCTGAGGCCTCACAAACTGTGATGCCACTGAGTGGAATAAGTAGTTTAGAAGCAGGACTAGTTTAAAGATAAAGAAGGCTGAGCACTGAAGAATTGAACTTTTTAACTGTGATGTTGGAAAAGACTCTTGAGAGTCTCTCAGGCAGCAAGAAGTTCAAACCAGTCAATCTTAAAGGAAACCAACCCTGAATATTCACTGGAAAGACACTGAATCAATGGACATGAGCTTGAAAAAACTCTGGCAGATAGTGAAGGACAGAGAAGCCTGGCCTGCTTGGGGTCACAAAGAGTCGGACACAACTTAGTGACTGAAAAACAACAAAGATAAATAACAAATTCACTTTTCACGTGCAAAGTTCAAGTATTAAGCGCTCTGTAGCAATGATATCGGAGAAGGCAATGGCAACCCACTCCAGTACTCTTGCCTGGAAAATCCCATGGACGGAGGAGACTGGTAGNTGCTTGGGGTCACAAAGAGTCGGACACAACTTAGTGACTGAAAAACAACAAAGATAAATAACAAATTCACTTTTCACGTGCAAAGTTCAAGTATTAAGCGCTCTGTAGCAATGATATCGGAGAAGGCAATGGCAACCCACTCCAGTACTCTTGCCTGGAAAATCCCATGGACGGAGGAGACTGGTAGGCTGCAGTCCATAGGGTTGTGAAGAGTCGGAAACGACTGAGTGAGTTCACTTTCACTTTTCACTTTCACAACCCACTCCAATGTTCTAGACTGGAGAATCCCAGGGATGGGGGAGCCTGGCGGGCTGCCGCCCATGGGGTCGCACAGAGTCAGACACGACTGAAGCGACTTAGCAGCAGCAGTAGCAACAGCAATGATTTACAAGCTTAAACAAGAGGACAGGGCTGGATGTGATATTTGGAAATTTTTCACAAAGAAATGATTGGTGAAATCGTGGAGGGTAAGAAACAAGAGGCAACACTTTAGAGAGGAAAGAGACAAAGTTCAATTTATAAGCTGAACAATACTAGGGGTGGGATTGGCAGAAGAAACACTTAGACAAGACAAGACAATTACAGCCTTACTCAACTGAATCTATTATTACTTGCACTTTACTCTCTGAAAATGCCCCTCAATCAGTGTCTTTGTGGTAGCAACTATACTGTGTCCAACAAAATTTGGCATTTTATGATATGTAAGAGAAGAATTAAATAAGATTCACATTTTTACATGTAGTTAAAAACAAGAAACAAGTACAGAATATAGGAGGATTTTCCTGGTGGTCCAGTGGTTAAGAATCTGTCTGCCATTGTAGAGGACATGGGTTCAATCCTTGTCCCAAGAAGATTACACAGGCCACAGGGCAAGTAAGCCCTGATTGCCACAACTACTGTGCCGACACTCTAGAGCCCATGAAATGCAACTATGGAAACCCACGCGCCCTACAGCCTGTGCTTTGCAGCAAGAAAAGCCACTGCAATAAGCCTGTGTATCACCTTTAGAGAGTAGCCCCTGCTCACTGCAATAAGAAAAAGCCAATGCATAGCAATGAAGACCCAAGCACCAAAAATTAACAAATGAAATAACTTCTTTTTTAAAGAACATAGGAGACAAAGATAGCTAGTGTGCATGACTGAAAGTTTAAACTCTGCTGCTATGTGCCAGCCTCCAGGATTGCAGGAACAGCAACAGAAAGGTGTAGATCCAAGAAACCGAGAAAGCTTTATGGATGAGATGGGTCTACAACGGAGCCAGGCAGAGATAAGTCTGACACTTAAATTTCAACTTTACAAATGTAAATCATTGAATCTTGTCTCTACCACTCACTACCTGTACGATCCTGAGTCACTTACCTGGGCAACAACGTCTCATCAATAAGCTAGGGAAAATAGCAATACCTACGAAAGAACTGTTATAAGAATTAAATGAATCAATATACGACTCATGCTTAGAGGAGTACATGGTACATCAAAATGTGTAATGCTGTTAGTCTTATTATTACACTCTTCTTGGATGTTATGAATCAAGGATGCTGTAGTCTGTTTCACAGATTTCTATAGGAACTCCTTCTGCAGAATTTAATACAGATAAGCTCTTCTTCTATTTGTGGCTTTCAAAACACATGTAGACGGGTGAATAAGACAAACACAGGCATTGCATGTAGATAGGAACATTAATTACGATAACAGAATATTCTTTAAATTTTGCAACTGAGAACACGAGCTTTTTGGAGTCTGAACATACTAATATGTTCCTTAATATGCTTTAAATTTTACCTAGCTCATAAGGGATGAGATAGTATTGAGAAAAGATCACTGTACTAGGAATTAGGTTCCCTGGACTCTCCCCTGGTTCCTACCACTAATGTGCTGTGAGACCTGGGACAAACCAATTAGCTTTCCAGCTTTAATATTCTAACTATAAAAAGAGGGACTATAGTTTCTTTCCTTCTTAGCCATAAGCTGATGTTGTGGATCCAGTGACGATCTATCACTCCAAAGGGCTAAGTACTGGTCAAAGCTGAGGCAGTATCTTTCTGTATCTGAAGTCCTGTGTGATGACAGACACATGACTACAGATCTCCTCCATCTATAGAACAAGTGGGCACTTGGGTGCTGAGGCTTGACTACCACCCCCATGTCTGGTCCTCATATGGCTCTGATTGTCTCAAATTGTTTTCTGCCCTCCAGTTGCAGTACCAGCTGTAAAGTAGTCCTATGATCAATTAAGTAATTGACGAAGAATTCCAACCCCATCGGGAAAAGCTTTATTATTCATGCTATTGAAAAGAAATCAAAATTGCCAGGGATGGGAGAAGAGACAGCTTGTTCATATGTGGCTGTGTGTATATGTTTCCAAAATTCATGTCTTACCTATATTTGTCCTATTTTTCAAGAATAGAGAAACAGACAATTAACTTTTCCAAAATCCCATTGAAGAAACAATCTTGTTGGGTATTATTTTTTGATAAGCAAAATTATGGTAAAAATTCTGAATAAATCTATATGTCAATCAAAAACATGATTACATTGAGAGAAGAAAATTTTATGAATTTACCCCTTCTCTATATATCTCTACCCACTCTAATTAATGGAAATGATTTCTAAAACGTAGGACCACACTATTTTAAGAGGTTCACTAAGGTCTCTTAAAAAATACATTTTCTAGGTAGCCAAGTCAGGCTTTATTATTTTGGGCTCCAAAATCACTGCAGATGGTGACTGCAGCCATGAAATTAAAAGACACTTACTCCTTNGGACATGACTGAGCGACTGAACTGAACTGAATATTACATCATCCTAGTAAATTATAAAGGGATAGTTGCTTCATTTTTTTTTAATAGTCACTTGAGAAACAAAACTGCTTTGCCATTTACAAATCATTTCAAACCTAAAAATAACACTGCATTGCTATAAAGATACAGCATGATCCACACTAGGATAATTATTTTCAGTGAAGACTGCTTTAAAGAACTTACACGAATGCTATTGGAAATTTCATCATATACAATTTTTAAACACAATACAGAAATAGGAGTAACAATTTTAATCTGATAGAAATAAACATTTCAGTACAAAATGTTTTATCATCCTTGATTTTTATATCACCATTAAAAAAAATGGATTCTATTATAGATTTTTATTAATACAAGTGAATGTATAATCATTGAGGATTGAATAAAAATCAGATTAAGGTACATAATTGAGAAGTTTTTCATTTTTAAAATATGCATGAAATTTTTCTCCCAGAACATCTCTCTGTGATATGACTTTAGTTGTGCCTACGGAGGAATAATTTTTCCATAAATAGAATAAAAATGACAATTATATTAACATTTCAGTATAAACTAGATAGTCTTATAGTATGTTAACTTTCTGTTTTATCTTCCTTTGATAATTGTATAAAATAAGAGGAATGATTGATTTTTCGTTTAATTTTTTACAGTAATACTCAGAACTTATTTGGTAAACCAATTTTGGTCAAAGTTTGCTTTCATTATACAGTACTGAGAAGATAACTATACAGTACCAGAAGATAACTCTATATTTATCTTCTGCAATATTCAGTTCAGTCGCTCAGTCATATCTGACTCTTTGCGACCCCATGAACTGCAGCATGCCAGGCCTCCCTGTCCATCACCAACTCCTGGAGTTCACTCAGACTCGCGTCCATCGAGTCAGTGATGCCATCCAGCCATCTCATCCTCGATC
>SJYX01010545.1:153493-168208 GCA_006410675.1 Oreotragus oreotragus | reverse complement strand
ACACTGGAGTGGGTTGCCATTTCCTTCTCCAATGCATGAAAGTGAAAAATGAAAGTGAAGTTGCTCAGTCCTGTCCAACTCATAGCGGCCCCATGGACTGCAGCCCACCAGGCTCCTCCATCCATGGGATTTTCCAGGCAAGAGTACTGGAGTGGGGTGCCACTGCCTTCTCCGATTTTTGCACTAGAGGGAAGAAAAGGTGAGTGGAAGACAAAGATTAATAGACACAGTAAATTAACTCAGGGTGCCATTATTCCTGTACTAAGAGTTTTAAGAAAAGAAGCCATAGAAAATGGCAGGGCTCAGTAAAATCAAAGAAAAAACAGGAAAAACAATATTCTAGAACTGAAAAATGATAGTTTTTATATTATCTTCAAAAGAAAGTGGTTGTTAAGTGGTTAGGTGCCCAGCAAGACCCACACTTACTCATAACTCAATGAAATGGCATGTCTCCAAAGGTATGAGAAAATTAAAAAAGCTTACAAAAGGAAAAGCTGCCTATCTACAAGGGAATGGAAATGAAAGTGGCATTGTAGTTCTCAGCAGAGGTGAATATCATAAGACAATAAAGCAATGTCTTCAAAATTCTGTGGCAAAATTATTTTGAATTTCAAAATCTACTGTCAGCTGTACTATTAATTATGAGAATAATGGCATTTGACATTATTAAGCATGTTTCAGAAGGTATTTAGAAAGCAAACATTTTGAGTCCTTGCTTATATCAAATGTCATTATACTTAATTAATACAAAAGACAGAGACCAAAATAAAGAACAAAAAAAGGAAATCCAAGCACAGAAGAGGCAGACAAATATCAAAACATAATAAGCATAACCAAACAATATTGGTTTGATTAAGAAGCAAATAATCTTAGTGACAGGGCTTCCCTGGTGGCTAAGTGGTAAAGAATCTGCCTGCCAACGAAGCAGACGTGGATTCTCTCTCTGGGTTTGGAAGATCCTCCGGAGGAGGAAATGGCAACCCGATCCAGTATTCTTGCCTAGAAAATTACATGCGCAGAGGACGTGGGGTTGCAAAGAGTTAGACACGATTTAACGACTCAAGAACCACCTTAGTGATAAGGTGAATGTACTCTTACTTTAAAAAAAAAAATATATAAAATGTCATTTTTAATTTCCAGAAAAAGCAAAAGAGCATTTTATAGTCAATACATCAGATAAAATAAGTTTAGGTGACTAAAAGTAGGGGATTCCTTTGACCTACATGCTGGAGAGGAACATGCTTGGGGACAAAAGATTGCATGTCCTTTCTATGTGCCCAGTTAAAGACTTGGTTCTACATTAAATAATGATTGGATAATCATGAAATGGTAATATGTTGTTTACTAGCTTCCAAGTTTAAAATTAATCTTTAATTACAGTTTAAAAAGAGTATGTGAGACTATAAAAATATGCATACAGTTGATAGAAGATTCCATAAAGCTGAGGAAGGTTTATGCAGAAGTGTAAATGTGCTAATTACAGCAATTTTCTGGAAATCATTTTTGACACTAACAGAGTACCTTTTTTAAAGCCTAGTACCTTACTTTTTTAAAGCCTTAGAATACTGTAACTTTTATGTATATTGTTTTTCCTTTGATTTTGCGTTCTCAACCTAATTTTCTATAAATGAATCAAATGTATAATGAATACAGAAAAAAATATATCAATTGGATATTTTCTCAAGGTGACTGTCAAACGACAGTTAAACCTTCAAGTTTGAAAGCCTGTATCCACTGCACTCTTTACAAAGACTTTTACACTCATAACAGGATGCAGAATTTGCCCACAGAGAAAATATCTATTTCTATGAAACTTATCAACAATGGCTCAAATTAGTGCATGTAACAGATAAATTACATTTGTCAATAATTCTCAGTATATATCCCACACTTTAAAATCATTTCCTCTGCTCTTCATTGAAATATTATTTCTATCTATAGATATCTGAAATATTGATGGATACCATCATTCACACTTGCACACACACACACACCCATGCCTATTTAAGTATTTACATATTTAATCCATAGCAGGAAGATATTTCAGTGCCAAGACTCTGAAATGGTAAACATTTTGACTGGAAAAAAATTGTCTTTGCACAGCAAGCCTAACTCAGCTCACTGACATCTGAAAAAAATTAAGTGCAGAAGGCAGTGAAAAACGAGCATTTCTTTTCTCCCAGCTGATACATATCTTATTTATTCTTCCTTGTAATGTGTGAATGCTGCACCATGCCCTATTTTGTCTTCTGCCTCAATTAAAATGTAAATTTCTGCAGCCCATCTCTATAATTCCAAACTGCTCTAGGCAGGGGAATTTAAACTGCTTTTAATAAAACCAAGTACAGATGCTGAAATAAGATTTCTTCCCAAGTCTTTGAAATCTATGTGTGTAATGGTATGCTGGATCCTCTGTAGTTACGTGTCGGCTACAAGCATTCAGATAAAAGGAAGAGAAGGTAATCGGTGCATTTTAATACCATCACATATGCAAACCCATAGCTAGGGGATTGACCCTCCTCTCCTTTTTGGACAATCCCTAGCAATCAATCCTTTTTCTTTTGTGTAAAATAAATGTTAGCCACATTTGGAATTTATAGCCTCAAAATGCCAGTGACCATTTTCCTAGATAGGATAACAACTGGATAGGTAGCTACGAAATTGAAGACAAGTTTGCAAAAATGACTTTTGGATTTTCATATTAGCCTGTTGGTCTAACTGCTCAATGTAGCCATTTCACTGTTTCACTTTATAAATCATCCTGTTGTCTCTGTCTTGTAAATCTTTCTGCCCCTTTTCCTGGTTAACTCCTTGTGTTCTTCCAAGTCTTAATTCCAGTGTCCTCTTCAAGAAATCTTTCTTAGGGCAGTTAAAGAGGTAATTTGCCTCTTTATCTCCCTCATCCCTGATGTGTGCATGTATGCACAGCTGCTAAGTCATGTCTGACTCTTTGCAACTCCATGAACTGTAGCCCACCAGGCTCCTCTGTCCATGGGATTTCTCAGGCAAGAATACTGGAGTGAGTTGTCATTTCATTCTCCAGGAGATCTTCCTGACCCAGCAGTCAACCTACATCTCCTGCATTTGCAGGTGGATTCCTCACCACTGGGTCACCAGGGAGGCCCTTCACCTCTTCTATCCCCTGGTTATTCGCTCTCAGTTCTAGCAATTTAAGTGGAAGAATGATCACATAAATTTACCATCCCATCTAGGACATGTTAGAGAGTGCAAAGGGGTATAACCAGACAGGAATGGAGAAAACAGGTGTAAATCAGGATACTCCTAGGCAAACTAGGACACACAGACAATCCATGAATAACATGGACAGGTTCAAATAATTGTTGACTGGTAGAAGAATCCCAGGGATGGGGGAGCCTGGTGGGCTGCCGTCTATGGGGTCACACAGAGTCGGACATGACTNCTAGGCAAACTAGGACACACAGACAATCCATGAATAACATGGACAGGTTCAAATAATTGTTGACTGGTAGAAGAATCCCAGGGATGGGGGAGCCTGGTGGGCTGCCGTCTATGGGGTCACACAGAGTCGGACATGACTGAAGTGACTTAGCAGCAGCAGCAGCAGAAGAAGAAAGGGCTAAAGTTGGAACGTGTCAGTGGAGAAGGCATATTACACTGCATGGCTGACATTTCGGTTCTCTGATGCCTCCAGGACTTACAAAGCCTAACGCTTAGAAATGCTGGAGAACAGAGAGGGTTCCTCTTCTCTAGGCACAAATGCTTAACGTTCAACAAAACGATCTCTGCTTCTCTAAGCCAGTTCTCAACAAGAGGTGACTGCACCCCCTGCGGGACATCTGGCAGTGTCTGGAGGTATTTTGGGGGTGTTACAGTTTGGGAAGGTAAGGAAGGATGCTAATGGCATCTAGTGGGGAGAGGCCAGGCATAGGATAGCCGCTCAGAACAAAGACTCATCCAGGCCAAATGCTGAGAGTGCTGATGATGCTGAGAAACACTGACCTAAGAGGGGGATGCAGTGAGCAGGCGAGAAGAGCAAAGACCAAAGGCAGAGGACATCCACAGTGTTTGGGTTTCATGTGCCAACCACGCAGCCCAGGGTGGGGAAGCCAGCCTTCTCTAAGGAACGCTTAACTTCACAACCAGCCTTGATCAGCCATCTGACGAGGGCCCGGTCCTCATCACTTGTTATTGAAGACGTGGCTACAAATGAGATAACTCTTTGTCTCTAACTATTTCACTGTGGAAAACAGAAATAAGCAGCTATCCTGAAATTAATTTTCCAGTTTCTTCCCCTTTTATATCTTTCTTCCCACCACTAGCCAAGTGGATCACCCAGAAATACTGCTTTCTCCATCCCCGTGACCTGCTTGAATCCCTCCATCATCAAAGCCCAAAGTGCTTACATCAGTCTTTCTGAAGCTATCTTGTGAAGTTCTTTCTATGAGCACCCAACTCCGGCCATATTATTCTAATCTCTGACCTCCAGTTAAAATCTCCCTTTGAAGTTTCCTGCCTGGAATACCTTCTTGCTCCCATTTTGTCTACCCCAATCTCCTATTCACCACCCCCTCCCAAGATTCTGCTCAAATTTCACTTTCCTCAAATTTTTCTGTCCATTGTACAGCCATGTTATCTGCCTACTTCATGACTCATTTGCACATACTGATCATCTTTTGAGCACATAATCCTAATCTTCCCATTAAGACAGTAAAATACTCAAGGAAAAAATATGAATTTACATTTTTAAAAAGTATCTTCTTCAGCAAACTCACTTATTGTGAATTATTCATAAAGGTGTTCAAGAAATACCACTCANAGTAAGAGCTTATCCTTTATTGAATTCCCTAATAAAGAACGTGCATCTTTGGGGACTTGCAGAAGCATCAAGCATCCGTCTCCTCCCAAACCTTCCTTGCAAGACAGACAGTTGGGGGTGGCGGGGGCAGATAATTGAATTAAACACAGTGATTGAACACGAAAGCCGTGCCAGTGTCTCAGGGGACGCATGCTTTCTGGAGTGCTGACATCCCCTTTCCTTTTTAAGTTGGATTGACGGTGACTGGGCTGCTGCTGGAAAGTTGTTGAAGTTGCCCTTTGCGACCACTCCTCCTGTTAAGTGAGAAGGGGAGAGAGTCTGCACTGGGGATTTCATCTGAAGACATCTCTCCTCCCAGGTTCTTTCGGCTGAAGTTGGAAGTATTATTAATTCAGCTCACATCCTTTCCGCTGGCAGGCCCATCACTGCCAATCTGACTCGATGCGTTACCCGTGGTACTCACCTCATTCCACACACCAAGAGGTAGCAGAGACTGCAAATCAATCTCAGACTCCTCCTGGGTCCCCCCAGACACGCGCCATGCAAGAGGCTGTCCTGTGCTAGTCTTTGATTGAGAGGTTGTTTTTTTTTTTTTGCTTGGTGCTGGCCTTCCTCCTTGCAGAGAAGAGGAAATATTAATTCAATAAATAAAACTTGAAGAATGTGCTGACTGGGAAAGATGGCTCTATGCTGAGTGTGTGAGTTGGGGATATTGATGCCTGTTGAGAAAGTTGGAGCGTAATGGTGCATACAGTCCAGGGTGAGCAGAGCCTCTGAGCAGACTGTGTCCTCCTCACCCAAAGGTGTGAGAAATGAAAGTGGCCTTGGAGTAAGCAGTTGTTTGCGACTGTCTTGCCCTTTTCTGCTGTTAATTCTTATATCCTCTCTTTCCTTCTCTCCCTGGGAAAGCTGGTCAGTACTGATTCTTCCCCAACATTCTGGTTCCTCTCTACCCCTGACTTTCATGGAAAGCTACCATCATTGACTTATCTTACACATCTCCATCTTTGCACTTCTCTCCAGTATTTCTTAGCAGAATGTAAGAATAGTCCTCTGTTCCATCTTTAAATCTAATGCTCCTTTTGTACCAAGTCATCCTCAAGGTATCATCTTATTCTGTGGCTTTCTTCACACATGAGGCATGTAAAAGATCATATTTTCTTCTAATTCTCTCTTCTACGCTGCCTTCCCCACCCCCACCATACCCACACATACACACACCAGCGTGCACGCACACACTCGCACAGTTTGTGATCCACACTGTTTACTGAACTCTGCTCTCACCAAGGCCAAAGACTGATGTCCAGGGGACACTTGCCTGTCATCACTCTTCACCCAACTGCTGCTCAGCAGGGTCATCACAAGCTTGACTTCTAGGGTGAGACCCTCCAGGCTCACATCCTTATGGTGCTATTAATTAACTGTGCACTCTTTGGCAAACACTAGCTACATTTCTGTTTCCTCTCTATACAATGAGGTGACAACTTACCTTTTAGAGTTATTATGAGAATGAAGTGAATCAACACACAAAAGCAATCGGAAAATTGGAGCTCGAAACATGGAGCGGCCATTGCTCTGCCTCCACGCTGACCTCCTCCTCCTCATTGAAATTCTCTTCCCCTTCAAGCTCTAGGGTGTTACTTGGTTCAGATTTCGCTTGTTGTTGCTGTTTGTTGTTGTTCACTCACTAGTCACATCCAACTTTTTCCGACCCCATGAACTGCAGCACACCAGCCTTCTCTGTCCGTCAGTATCTCCCTGAGTTTGTTCAAACCCATGTCCATTGAGTCAGTGATGCCATCCAACCATCTCATCCCACTGTTGCCCCCTTCTCCTCTTGCCCTCAATCTTTCCCAGCATCAGGGTCAAGATTTTGCTTACCTTTCTATTTATTTTTTTTTTAATCACGATCTCTTATTTGTCTCTATTTACCTTAAACTAAGAGTCTGTCCATGAGTTCCTCCCAAACTACACATTCACTGAAAACAATTTCTTCCATCTCCTTTGCTTTCAATATACTTAATGTCACAATTATACACCCCTCTCCCCCAAGCCGGGGAAAAAATCTTTTTTCCATAAGGGCCTGACTATATTGAAGAACTGTCCTTTTATTTTTCTTTTTTTAAACTTAGCATGACATGTGGAACTTCCCTGGGCAGGGATAAAATCCAGGTCCCTTCCATTGGAAGCACAGAATCTTAATCACTAGACCACGAAGGAAGCACTTTCTCATTTTTTAAATTGAAGTACAGTTGCTTTACAATGTTGTGTTAACTTCTGCTCTGTGATTCAGTTATATGTGTGTGTGTATATCATTCATTATCACATGACATTGTGCTACAGAATAGGACCCTGTTGTTCATCTATTCTATATGCTAATAGAGAATAGTTTGTTTCCAGTAGCCCCACACGCCTAATCCACCCCTTCCCTAGCTCCCCTTCCTCTTGGCAGCTACAAGCCTGTTCTCTGTGTCTGTAAGTCTGTGTGTCTGTGTGTCTGTATCTGTGTGTCTTCTCTGTGTCTGTGAGTCTGTATCTGTTTCACAGATAGGTTCCTCTGTGCCATAGTTTAGACTCCGCATATAAACAATACCATATAGTATCTGTCTTGCTCTTTCTAACTTACTTGTCTTAGTATGATAATATCCAGGTTGCTATAAATGGTGTTATTTCTAGAATAATTCTCCTTAAATTTCCTGCAAACTAAGTATGTTTTTAAAATCATTACCCAAATCTGCCCCTCCTATGTTCTTCCTTTTTTTCAGTAAATAGATTAACCAAACCACCCATTTACCAAAATTAAAATTAGGGGTTGCTTTATTTGCCATCAGTTTTTTTTTTTTTTCTTTCAAAGTCTCTCTCAGCATAACCTTCTGTTTCTACCCTCCCTGCTGTAGTTTCAGCCCTCACGATTTCTCCTCTGGGTTGTTTGCAAAGGCCTCCAATATTCCAATTGTCTTTGTTTTGCCCCCTTTTCATACATTCTCTACTCTCCACCCATTTGATCTTTTTAAGCCACCAACCTCTTTAGCTCTCTCCAATGTTTGGTGTTTTCTCAACGGCAAACAATCACTCTCATGGTAAACCCAAGGCATACTAGGAAAGGTTCTATCTATCTGTCCAGTTTCATTTTATGTCACCTTCTCTGTACTTTCCACTTAGGCTACATTTAAACTAGTTGGTTTTCATAGAAATTTAGTTTAATTCAAACTTCGGGAGAGTTGAGATTGATTCTTAGAAGCAGCATTAGCAAGAGTCCCTGCAACACACACACATGCTGAGGAACAAAAATAAGTTCCCCAGCTTATTTCAGAGCATAACTTCAGAACTGGGGGAAAGAATCTAGAAATCCCTAACTTTTGTCTAGGAGATATGACCTCTCAGATCAGTGAGGGGTCTTAGTGATCGTCTACTCAGGTACTCTCAGTTTTGACTGCACTTTGGAGTCACTCACAGATCTTTTTCAATGCATCAAAGGTCACGATACATCAAAGATCAAATAAATTGGCATCTCTAGGGTCCAAGGTATATTTTTTAAAGCTCCTCAGGTGATGCTAATGGACAACCAGAACTGAGAACCACTGCTTCCGTCTGAACCATCATTTTATAAATGAACACACAGTAAAACAGTTGATTTCACTTCTGTCTCAGTACTTTATCCCCCAGGGAAAATGACTGAGGTTAGCAATGAGAGCTAAGCCTTAAAGATGGCATAGAATGTAACTGAAGGGTAAACACAGAAAAAGAGGTTATTCTATGTGAGAAAGAGTGAGCATTTTTTTGTGTGTGTTTTTTTCACACTAGGACATTTTGAGTTCCCTGAGGGGAGAAACTTTGCTGTACATTGTCTCTCTAATGCTTAGAATAGTGATTGACAGATAGTATTTATTAAAAATTTATCAGTGAATGAATGAGTGAAGGATTACTAAATCTTAAAATGGCATTGGAGAATACCATGGAACACTGTATCTTTTCTATAGCTTTCATCTGAAGTACTGTGTACCCGTTACATATGGATTCAGAAGTAAGTCCTGCCTTCACATTTCTAACACAGTGGAAGCAGATGGCGACTATTATTTCTCTCCTTTAAAAGATGGACTTACATTTAAATTTTGGATACCAGACTAGAATTCCCTAAGGGAAAAAAAAATCCTCTTAGGCTTATGTTTTATTTTTCAACTGAAACCAGATTAGAAAAGAAAATGTAAAAATATCATCAGTCACAGAATTTAAATTTTCAAGAAAGTGAGGATTATAATAAAAAAAATAATGTTAAAGGTTGTTATGAGCTGAATTCTGTCCCCTAAAATTTATATATTGAAGAACAAATTCCCAATGCGACTGTACTTGGAGATAGACCCTCTAAAGAGGTAAAGTTAAATGAGGTCATAAGGGGGACTCTAATGCAATAGGAAGGCTGTCCGTATAGAACACACACACAGACACACACAAGCCAGCCAGCATCTTGATCTTGGACTCAAGCCTCCAGTACTATGACAAAATACATGCCTGCTGTTTAAGCCTCCTAGGCTGTGTATTTAGCTCTGGCAAACCCTAGCAAACTAATACAAAATGGACTTTATTTTTCTTTAGGGTCAGCAATGAGATGGCATAGAGGAAGCAGAGGATTCACACAAGTACCAGAACTTTTCCTCTGCTTCCAAGAGAGACTGTTCTGAAAGGTAGGGTGTGAAAGGGAGTAGAAATATTCACCCAACAAAGTTTTCACACAGCCATGGTGAATGTCCAGAGTATTTTGCATACGATCTAACTCACAACAAAATATAATTTAACATAAAATTGCCACAAGTCAATCATACTTTCTAAAGGTTAAAGTTAAAGATGAGATGCCACATGGAGATTTCCTTCCAACAGCCTTGGGTCCTCCACTGCAGTCATCCCTTCTGGGTTTTGCTTTAAAATGAAGACTGAAACATAAAAGCTAGCTGTCTTCTTTGCAAGTGGAAAATGGTAGGGGGACATATTGGATCATTTGGATTCTCCTTACAACGTAGGCTCAGATAACACCCTCCGTGTTTATTCTCATATATTCGCCAAGACTCCCTGCATTACATTCTACAGGCTACCCTGTGGCTTTTCAAGTAAAATAATCATTCTTTTTCTATAAACTCATTTTAGCAGCACTTGTGTTTTGATTTGCTGCAAATCCTGTAGCACATATTAACATTCAGAGTGGTTCAGGGCCCCCTCATGCAAACGTGGCTCCTTCGACCAACAAAATGGACATTTTCAGTTTGACAATCAGCATCTCATTAATAGCTTGTTAAAGCTGGAATAGACCTTAATGATGACCGATTTCAGCTCCCATCTCTTATTCAGTTAATGTTAGTGACAGATAAAAGCCCTCGGTGTCTTGATTTTTAGAACGTCATGCTACCTACATGAACAATATTAGGAGGAGCTTGCTTTATTTACATGCTGCATTCTGTCAGATTCCATGAAGGGTATACAGAGAATCTCAAGCCACAGATTTGTACCAGGCTTGCTTTCAACTGAAGACATTGTAGCATCCTAAATTGCTGCCTTTTAATTGAAATAAATAAAATGTTGTTATACACATGTATAATATGTGTGTGCACTCAGCACACTCTGACTCTTTGCAACCCCATGGACTGTAGCCTACCAGGCTCTTCTGTCCATTGGAATTTGCTGGCAAGAATATTGGACTGGATTGCCTTTTCCTCCTGCAGGGGAACTTCCTGACCCAGGGATCGAACCCATATCACCTGTGCTGGCAGGCAGATTCCTTACCACTGAGCTACCTGGCAGGCCCTACCTGTATAATATACACTTCAGAATAAGGATATTCTTCATTTTAAAAATACCTCTCATTGGCATAAAAAGCATTAACACACTGACTCTAACTGCCATTTATCTTCTGTACCTAAAGTGGTCATCTGTTATTTAAAACACACACATACACCTAACAACCTACAGATGGGCCAACACTTAGGAGGAAATACTCAAGGAGACTTTGAACCACTGCAAGGAGTCTTAAAACACTTGGTTTTGTCACTCACATATAGAAATGGAAGACAAAGAGGGTTCAAATAAATGTGCATTGTTAAAGAAAGAAAGAGTCCTGAAATTCCAAGCACCTCCTTTTTCCTCCACTTATACCAGCTTTTGAATCTCACGCATTTACTCTCCAGACCTTCCAAGGATTTCTTCTGTGAACTGGTGAAAATGGTACCTTTCTGACCACAGTCAGCAAGCCAGTCCAGGTCACTCGGGTCTCTTCAGATGTTAAGATCTGTCTCACTATGCACCCTGGAACACAAAGCTTGTGGGAAGAAAGGGAATCTCACTCTAGCCTAACTGGAGATGAGGACTCTAAAAGTGACAGCAGCAGAGAGCTCATATTTTATTTAAAGAACAGAAAGATGGGAGAGAAAGAGCAAAACCTACTTTCCTAGACCACAGGTGCTTGGATATGCAAGATAAATAATTAGTATTTTTTATGTCACATTTTGAAAGCCATATAAAATGTAGACAGTATTATTTAGTATGAACTCTATAAATGTCAATGGTGATTTAAAAATCTCTACTAAAGTATGTTGTGTTAAAGAAAAAAATCTTTAGTATTTGTATTACTTTGAATACTTTATAAATTAAAATTAAACTAGCTATGACCAACCTAGACAGCATATTAAAAAGCAGAGACATTACTTTGCCAACAAAGGTCCATCTAGTCAAAGCTATGTTTTTTCCAATAGTCATGTATGAATGTGAGAGTCAGACTATAAAGAAAACTGAGTACCAAAGAATTGATGCTTTTGAATTGTGGTGCTGAAGAAGATTCTTGAGAGTCCCTTGGATTGCAAGAAGATCCAACCAGTCCATCCTAAAGTAAATCAGTCCTGAATATTCACTAGAAGGACTGATGCTGAAGCTGAGACTCCAATATTTTGGCAATCTGATGCAAAGAACTGACTCATTTGAGAAGATCCTGATGCTGACAAAGATTGGAGGTAGGAGAAGAAGGGGACGACAGAGGATGCGATGGTTGGATGGCATCACTGACTTGATGGACATGAGTCTGAGTAAGCTCCAGGAGTTGGTGATGGACAGGGAGGCCTGGCATGCTGCAGTCCATGGGGTCTCAAAGAATCGGATATGACTAAGCGACTGAACTGAACTGAAAATAAATTTTTAAATAAAAAATATGTCCTGCTACAGTCTTATTTTCCTTAGACAGCATCATATTGAAGATCTAGGTAAAGATCTCACAGAATACACAGAAGGCATCTATTCCTTCCTCACTCACCCACTAAGCAAACATTTATTGAGCATTTACTAGGTTCCAGTTCTGTGTTTGCGGGAAAACTCTAAGTGGCCAACCGGAAGAAGACTGTTACATCACCCTGCTCTGCCCTGGCACTGAACTTGTCACTCTGTAGCTGGATCATCACCTCTTTTCATTTGAAATGTAGTATGTGCATGCTGGATGGCGTAGTGCACCCACCCAGAAGTGATACACAGCAGAGAACTATTCTAAACTATATTCAGGGACGTGTCTGTGGTCAGGTAGAGCAGTGGAGGAGACCAAGCAAGCTTCACCCTGAGCACCACTGTGTCTTCACTTCAGCAGCATCACCAGGTACCACTGAGCTGGGATGGCGGCCCCGCTGTCACGTGCCCTCAAATGAGAAGCCCGTCCATGCTAAGAGGGCACAGGAGGGACAGGACTTTCCTTTCCTGTACAAGGCAGGCTTGACTTCCTAAGGGTCGGACTTTCCCATTTTGGGGGAGCCAGTGTTCAAGGGGCTGACAGAGGATGAGATGGTTGGATGGCATCACTGACTCAATGGACATGAGTTTGAGTAAACTCTGGGAGTTGGTGATGGACAGGGAGGCCTAGCATGCTGCGTGCTGCAGTTCATGGGGTCGCAAAGAGTCGGACATGACTGAGCAACTGAACTGAACTCTTTACATCTGCATGTATGTTAATATGGGAAGCCCGAGTGGCTCAGCGGTATAGAACCCACCTGCCAATGCAGGAGACGTGGGTTCAATCCCTGGGTCAGGAAGATTCCCTGGAGGAGGAAATGGGAACCCACTCCAGTATTCTTGTCTGGGAAATCCCATGGACAGAGGAGTCTAGTGGGCTACAGTCCATAGCATTGCAAAAGAGTTGGACATGACTGAGCACCGAAAGTTTTTTTGTTTCTATATGTTAATACATGTATATGCATTTTATTATATAGACATATTCATCAGGATGCGTACACAGAGTGAAAACTACAGAAGAGTTTAAGAGACATGGAAAATATTTTCATGTACACATATGTATATATTCCCTAACAGAAATCTATTTATGGTGGCTGATGAAACGTTTACTTCTTTACTGAGGGCCATAGCGCTTATCTCCCTGTAAGTCTATTTTATTCTAAAATGGAACAATTTAAGACTAGTAAGGGTTTTAGTTGACTTATGTTTACTAAATGGTGTTTTAACTTGTGCCAGTTTCCATAAAATCAAATCCAAGACAATTTACTTGTAAGAGCACAATTTAGTAACTCTCTCTATATATACACTACATATATAATATGTAATATGTCTATTTACCTGCAGCCCACGGGGTTGCATACGAGTCGGACGTGACTTGGAGACTAAACGACAGCCAAGCACACTAACATAACAGGCGTGCAGGCTCAGTGGCTCAGCCGTGTTCGACTCTTTGCAGCCCATGGACTGTAGCTGCTAGACTCCTCTGTCCGTGGGCTTTTCCAGGCAAGAATACTGGAGTGGGCCACCGTTTCCTACTGCAGGGGATCTTCCTGACCCAGGGACTGAACCTGCATCTCCTGTGTCTCCTGAATCAGAAGGTGGATTCTTTACCACTTGAGCTACCTAGGAAGCCCTAATAGTAATAATTCAATTTATAGATATTATTTAGGGGTCTATATCATCCTAATATATGTGTACACACACATGTATGTATGTTCTGTGTGCAGTGCTTAGCTGCTCAGTCGTGTCTGGCTCTTTGTGACACCGTGGATTGTAGCCTGCCAGGCTCCTTTGTCCACGGGGAATCTCTAGCAGGAATACTGGAGTGGGTTGCCATGCCCTCTTCCAGGGGATCTTCCCAACCCAGGGATGAAACCTAGGTATCCTGCATAGGAGGTGGATTCTTTATCATTTGAGCCACCAGGGAAGTGTATATATATATATATATATACACACACATACATGTCAATACACATGCTACATATATAGGTAAGTGTGTGTTATATACACACAGGTAAATACACATACTACATAATCTGCATTGACAGGCAGATTCCTTACCACTGAGCCACTTGGGAAGCATTACTAATACCAGCCTATCACTTAAATTTGAAGGAAAATTGAAATGCCTTCTCTGCACTACTGATTCTCTTTCACACATCTACCAAGCTGATTACTTTTGATCAGTGGCCATGATTTTTTTTTCCTTTACAGTCACATATTTGCTTACCTACCATTCCTGCTTTAAATCCAGATCACCCTGAGGGAAGTCACATATTAAGTTTAAGTTAGCCATCAGAATCTTAATGTGAATCATTTCTGAGCTACCCTCCTATCAGGGTACAGAGGGCACTGGGTTCTGATGTGTAGGAGATACCAGCGTTTCTGGGAGCACAGAGTACTTAAGGAAGCCGTGCCTGAGTGAGATGCTAAAGTCTGTCAGATCTGGGGACTGTCTACCCAGAAAAGAGGGATGAGAGGAGAACTGGGGACAAATATTCTACCTACAATGGATCATCAGTGCCAAGTGTCAGCTCTCAGGATGGCTTGACTTCTCTCTGCCTAGGGAGGCGTTAGCAAGACCAAGATCCAGGAGAAAGTGTGATCACTGAGTTATTTCCTAGGGATACTGCAGAATGCCAGAGGATGCAGGAGACAGAGGTGGA
>SJYX01010545.1:121612-150096 GCA_006410675.1 Oreotragus oreotragus | reverse complement strand
TGCCCCCGAGTGAGCCCCCCACCCCACCTCCCCCAGTCTCTAGTCCAGCCTATAAGCTCTTCTGGTTGAAGGTCTAAGGACTCTGTGTGTCTGCCTCTCCCTACACCTCATGGTGGTATTATAAACTTTGACGAGGTGTCCAGGATTCTTTCTGAAAACATGCTAATCATATCACTCTGATGTCATCTTTACTGGTGAGAGTCACAGGGAATTAGACATCGTTTGCTAAACAGTCCACGATTCCAACGGTGCTGAGCAAGCGGATTTTCTGGGCCCAGTTTATACTGTCCAATTGGCAGCCAGGGAGCTGCAAAGCGGGAAGCCCTGATATGATGACTAATCAATCAGAATGTGAAAGCTCCTGTGCAGGGGATTCTGGGAAAACTCCGCGAGGCTTTGGAAGCCGTGCTGAAGGAGAAGAAAAGGCCGAGGAGAAAGCTGTGTTTTCTTTCTCCCCTGGGCTTGAACAGCTGTCAACTGTCTCTCTGAGTGGGAAAGCTTTTTCTAAGTAAAGATCTCATTTACATACTATAGAAAGTAGTGGAAAACCAGTGAATAAACAAATTTAGCATCAATTCCTAGCTAATAATTTGGAAGCCGTGCTGAAGGAGAAGAAAAGGCCGAGGAGAAAGCTGTGTTTTCTTTCTCCCCTGGGCTTGAACAGCTGTCAACTGTCTCTCTGAGTGGGAAAGCTTTTTCTAAGTAAAGATCTCATTTACATACTATAGAAAGTAGTGGAAAACCAGTGAATAAACAAATTTAGCATCAATTCCTAGCTAATAATTATGACTCTCTCTTATTCCCTGGAGTCTCAATTCAAAAGAACTGAAGCTTCACAACATTAGTTTTAGGCGCCAGACTTTTAAAGATGCTGTTTAGAGGAAATGCCACGAATTTCTTTGCACAGCGGTGCATTGCTGTTATAATTCTGCCTAATAACACCCCAAGCTCCACTTGTTACTAACTAACTAGAGGTCATCCTCAGAGGCTTCAAATGGCACCATGTTATCCAACATGAATTTGACCAATGCTTTAGTTCCGACATGCCAAAAAGAATGATTTTATTACTGGCAAGTAAAACTTCCTACTCCATTGATAATTTCTCTTCATTCATACACATTATCTGGAAGCTTAAATTAAATGTGGCACAAATATCTAGTTGATATCAATACTCTGAGCAGTTCTGAAACCTTATAAGAGGTGTTTATTTCCACTGTCTTCTAAATTATACATTTCAGCTTATGACTGCAGAAAATCTTTATTAGCTAAAATATTTATTACTCAAAGTGGTATATATACTTTAGAGATACTTTAATTATATGTTGGATGAATTCTTTGAGTTTGGGGACACTGAACGAGTACCTATAGTCTGAAAACAGGTTTCCCTGTTCACAAATAAAATTGCTTATCACAGATAAATAAAATGCACAGTACTCTGAACTATCTTTTGACATGACAAAGGCTTAATTACACCACTGTAATTGTAGAGGGCCCTGCACTTTAATCTAGTTTAAATGTTAGAAAAATGGTGATTAATTCATCAGAAGATTCAAACACTCAGAACAGCAATATTTCTTGACTACACCAAAGAGTAAAGTGGGTTCAATGTACTTAAATATTTATATGAATGTACAACTTCTTAGGGGCAGTTAGTGTTTATATGTATTTAAATATTTATATGTATAGACACTCATACATAAATCCAAATTTGGGGCTCTTTTTTATATAATTTCTGAAACACCATGTTTCATATGAAGTCCCTCAAGTATAATAACTCTCTCATTAGAGCACATTAACAGGGAAGGCAACGGCACCCCACCCCAGTACTCTTGCCTGGAAAATCCAATGGACGGACTAGCCTGGTGGGCTGCAGTCCATGGGGTCGCTAACAGTCGGACAGACTGAGCGACTTCACTTTCACTTTTCTCTTTCATGCATTGGAGAAGGAAATGGCAACCCACTGCAGTATTCTTGCCTGGAGAATCCCAGGGATGGGGGAGCCTGGTGGGCTGCCGTCTAAGGGGTCACACAGAGTCGGACACAACTGAAGTGACTTAGCAGCAGCAGAGCACATTAAACGTCCTCTTCCTTGACGATATGACAGGTTTCACTCTGAAAATTCTAGCCTACTCTCATACAACAAACCACTGACAGCCTGCTACACAGGAAGCATGGGACAACAGGAAATGCAGATCACACGTGCTCTTCCATCCCTGGGAGAGAAGACTACAGCGGCTGGCATGGGCAAGATTCTGGAGTGTATGATCCATCATACACTGGATATGGTTTTCAGGCCCATCTACAGAAAATAAAAAGTGATCCAACAACAGTGAGTAAAAAGAAATACATTCCAATTTGAAATTCTGGAGATGTCAGAGACAGCACGTGTGTGCGTGTATGCATGCGTCTGTATGTCTGCATACACGCATGAAACAGGGAAGTGCATTGGACGCTAGCCTAATATGCTGGTGGAGAAGATACAGTGTAAACTAGGGAGATTCCAGAGAAGTTACAGAGAGGGGGCAAATTAAGCCATGTTAAGAAGGAGACTGTAAACAATCATTTTGGGCTGGATGGGGCAACGGAGAAAGGAGGCGAGAGGGGAAGGTGGAGCCTAGAATGACACCCAGGTTTCTACTTTGGTAACTGGATTGGCTTGGTGGTGGTGCCCTTTGCTACATGGAGAATGCAATCAGGAAGCAGGTTTGAGACAAAGACAGCGTGGTTACTCTGGTATGTGTGGTTTTAGGTGCCTACAGGACAACCAGGATAAAAGGTGCAGTAGGCACTGGATATACTATTTTGGAAGCAAAGAAGAGATGTTGGATGGAGGTAGAGATTTAGGAGTCATAGGGAAAGAACAACTAACACCAAGAAACGGGCTTAGACTGCCTCGGAGAAGCAAGATAGAATGGTTTAGTCTCATCTGCAGAAAAGGAAAATTTAGAGTCCAGAGTTGGTAAATAAAAACACAGGCATCCCAGCTAAACTGGCATTTCAGATAAACAACAACTTAGCATATCTCAAATACTACATCAAACATGCTTTCACTTAAAAAAAAAAATCTCCATTTTCTTCTGAAATTTAAATGTTTTCAATTAAGTTTATTTAAAATCCACAGTTTCTTGTATTTTGTCTGGCGACTCTAGTCAAATTCCATGAGAACTATAAATATTCCATTTCCTATGATGAGAAGCCTTTATTAACCATATTTTCAAAGTAATGTTATTAGACTGTTTGAATGTAGTTGCTACGGATTGACCTGTGGATGAATAAGGCAGGGGGTAGAAACTGACTCTGAAATTTAAAACATGCTTTTGAGATCTTTACTATGATGGGAGGAGGGAAAGGTAGGGGAACACCTACAGTGGTAGGCCTCTTTAGGAAGTAAAAGAGGAAAACGGTAGGATCAGTATTACAAGAGGTGACGTGCTGGCTCGGGTACACAACCCCTTCATCTCCACTTCCCCACAGGAAGTCCTCTGATAAGTCTCCGTGCTGTCTGCATGTCCTCCCAAGCATGGGGCTACTCTAATGTGTAATTCTTTCCCTTCATCCCTGCTTGATGCAAGGCATCCATGCTTCCATACCCAGACCTTCTGCAGGAAATGTGCCTGGCCACCCTCATTGGTTATTAACTACTTTTCACTCAGTTGCTCTAACAACCTCTACCATGATATTTTCAATTTTGTAGTGTAATTATTTTAATATCCCTGACTTCTCAGAGGGAAAGCTTAAGGACAGAATTCTGCTTCATTAACCCTCATAATCCCAAAGTTTAGCCCAATTCTAGGACCAGTGTAGATGGTTAGTAAATGATGGAAGAGTAGTATATACACACCTGAGATTCCATTACTCTATTTATATGGACTGTAGCAACTACAAATAGGGCAGTTTCAAGAATCTCATGCTTATTGGAAAAAGATAAAATTTAAAAATCTATTCAAACCCCAAGTATAGGTGCATTACTGATGCTGAAGCTCAAATACTTTGGCCACCTGATGAGAAGAGTCGACTCATTGGAAAAGACCATGACTCTGGGAAAGATTGAAGGCAGGAGGAGAAGGGCATAACAGAGGACCAGATAGTTGGACGGCATCACTGATCCAATGGACAGGAGTTTGGGCAAGCTTGGGAGGTGATGTGGGACTGGGAGGCCTGGCATGCTGCAGTCCAGGGGGGTCGCAAAGAGTCAGACATGACTGAGTGACTGAATTGATTGAATGAATAGTGATAGAAATATAACAATACTTATTGTATTATACATCATACATAATTTACACTCTCTGGCTTTTCTTTTATAAATGATATAAAACAGTGCCTCAGTTATATTGCTGGAAAAATCCAGTCTCTTGTATTTCATTTTCTATTACTTAAGGGACATATTTCCATAAATACACCAAAACAGTCTGTAAAGTACTCAGGAGGTAAATATATTGAATGGAACAGACTGCTTGGAGGAAAATCTAAAGGATCAAAAGAAGAGAAAGTAACAAAAAATTAAGGTGGTACGTGTAGGAGAAAGCACAGATACACTGAGACTTGAAGAGAGTCAGATCCTATAAAAACCAAGACATAAAACAAAGAGGAAATTTTTAAAAAATGTAAAACCTTAGGATGACCTGAAATCTTCCCACTGCAAAAATTATTGCCAAAAGTACTGAAATAAAATGACCGAATTGAATTCAAGGTTTTATTCAAAACTTTATTGTGCATATTCCACGCTTAGTCGCCTTGGCAAAAACTCCCAACATTGGGGTAATCATACTGGCATGAAGAAAACCAGCTGCAAATCAAAAAAATTGCACTGGAAGCTGAAACAACCATATTCCGTTAAGTCCACCTTGGGAACGGTCTGCAGAGGAATTTAGGTTTGGTTTACTCCATAGAAAGAGAACCGGCAGTGAAGAAAAACAGTAAGCTTTATTTTTAAAGGGTTAAAATAAGGCTGAGACTGCCCTGCTGTACTCTAGATTGGTGACTCTGGTCTAAACAGCCAAAGTAATAAACTATGTGCTTTCCACATTGTCAGGCTATTCTATACCCCAGACCTTAAAACCCCAGAAACGTGGGGGACTGGATGGGGAAAAGTCAGTGGCTCAACTCATTTCAGAGGGATTTGAACAGCAGCCTTCTGAGACCCTTCCTCTGCCTGACAGCCCAGCTGTAGTCTGGGCCAATCGGAGCGTGGAGCAGAGTCAGCAGATAAGAGAACACAGAGATGCTTTAAAGAGCTCCAGTTTCCTCTTACATAGAAGGGAAAATGCTCATCAGTGACTCAGGCTTATTGGAAAGCTTCAGGTGATTCAAATGCAAAGGTTTAATAAAGAGCCTAGTGGTGTGTGGGCCAGACTAAGTGACACACTAGAAATCAGTAACAGAAGGAAGTCACAAACACTGACCATCCAGAAGGAGCGAAGGGAGGAGAACGTTCCCATCCTGAGATCACCAAGAGCAGGGATAAAGTGTTTCTCCTAGGCCGTGCCTTAGGCTCCTCTGAACTCAACTAGGCCCTTCCATATAAGTCTCAGTACGGTCCAATTTTCGCAAGAAATCTTACTAAGTCAGTTTGGCTAGATTCTTCCAACCCTTGACATCTCATCACCCTCAATATCTGATCAGGTTCTTCATCTTCACAGTTTTCCAGGTAATGTCTGATCACTCTGGCCTATCTTCCACAAAAAAAATCCCCCTGTGAGCCAGAATCACCCCTGATGTTTTCTCTTACTAAGTTTTCACCCACTGACTCCCCAACCCTGTTCCTTGGCTCTAAAATTCCCACTTTTCCTGGCTGTATTTGGGGTTGAGATCAATCTCTGTCTGGTACTACAAAAAGCCATTATGGTACGCCCACCTCCATTCATCATCAATGGGATACCAGAATCATACTTTCTTTAACAGAGTTGATGAAAAGGAGCCCCCACACCACACACTTCTGTACTAATGGAGGGTACAGCCAAGTGAGGAGTGGAAAAGAAAGCCCCAACCTCACTTTCCTTCCACCCTTCCATCTACTGGTGCCCCCACTGAGTAAACATGCTAGAATGCGACTGATGACAAAAGTACCTATTTGAGGCAGTACCAAGAGGTCAGCCTCCCACAACATATTTCAGAGCAGAGACGGACAAACAGCGCTTTGGGGTGGGGTAAACATAATGAACTGATATTGTTCAGAATAGTGGCCAGCTAGTTCTGAAAAGTGTATGTAACGCTTGAGCAATTCAAAAAACAGTACAAAAACTATTTTTGTCCTCTTGGGTGTTTTAAAGCATAAATAAATAAAAGCTCTCTTTCTGCTACTTACTTTTGGAAAGTGAATCGTTCAAGTTGTCAGAGCGTATAGGCAACATCTCTTTATTCATGGCCATGGAATAACCCTGTGCTCAAAAAACTTTTTGCTTTAGGGCAAATGTTAGCTTTATAATAGCAAGGAGAAAAGATTAGAAAGGTTTCCTTGTTTACTCTGGGAAATAATACATAGATTTTTTTTTTTTTTGAAAGAATTCCTAGCAGTCTATCCTGGGTATTTTGAAGTTCTTTAACAATAGAGAAACATTTCTGGATGACGAGCATCATCTTCCTTCATGACTCCCCACAGATCTGAGTACATCAGAGTGTTTTATTGAATGTACTAAGAAAATGCTCCTGGCTCACAGATTAACTGATTTTTGAAAGGAATAGGCTCATGGGTAGTTTGTTCATTGCACTGAGATCCAAATTCAAATGCAAATCACTGAACTAATGGATTTAGTGGGAAAACAACTGAATTAGAAGTCAGGAAACTTGGGTTTGGGAAATGAAGTTTGGGTCCACCACCAAGTAGTAATATAATTTCAGACGAGAAATGTTTCACTTTTTACGACACACTGGACTTTCTCTGTAAAAATCTGGGTTAGTTTATTTCCAGGGTCCTTTTCAAGATAGCTTCAAAAAATCTAAATTCTAAAGGCATTCATTGAAACAACCAGATACGCTTTTGAAAAGTAAGCAACACAGGGGGGAGAAAAAAAAAAGAACGATGACCTTTGTTTAGCTACAGGTTTTTCCTGGCCATATTTTTAAATCTTTCTTTTAAATTCTCAGTGATATGACCACAAACATTAAATACAGAAATTACAATGGAACAGCATCATGCAAAGAAAGAGGGATTAAGTTTTGGCCCTGACTTTGCTTAGGATTTTGCCCTTGATAAAACTGTACTGGGAATATTTTATTTGATAGTGGAGGGGTCTTCCTTTTGCCTTCTTATGGTGCTTTTTTAAAAAACAATATTCAAGTATATTCTTTCTAACCTCTTTTTCTCAATCCAGCCTAGACCACCAGCATCCTGTATGTTTCTTCAAGAACATTTTCTTTCCCCGTATAATGATCTTCTCTGAGATAATGCTGACATATCACAGCAGAGTTTAAAATACTGCCTCCTGTGATAAGGGCTTCCCTCGTAGCTCAAAACGTAGAGAATGTGCCTGCCATGTAGAAGACTCAGGTTTGATCCCTGGGCTGGGAAGATGCCCTGGAGAAGGAAATGGTTACCCTCTCCAATATTCTCACCTGGAGATTTCCATGGACAGAGGATCCTGATTGGCTATAGTCCATGGGGTCACAGGGTCGAACACAACTGAGGGATTCTCACTTCTGTGATAAATGGAATAATGTCCTTCTACAAACATATACTTCCTAATCCCTGGAACCTGTGAATATGTTGTCTTACATAGGGAAAGAAACTTTGTAGATGTAGCTAAACTAAGGATTCTGAGATGGAAGATTAGCCCAGATTATCCAGATGGGATAGATGTAATTATAAACAAGGATCCTTACAAGGAGGAGACAGGAGGATTAGGGTAAGAGAAAGAGAGGGAAACAGATTGTCAGAGAGGAGAGAAGATGCTACACTGTTGGCTCTGAAGGTGCTGGAGGGGACCACCAGCCAAGGAATGTGGGTAACCTCTAGAAGTGGGGAAATGACAGCAACCGAGCTTCTCTGAGAGTCTCCAAGAATAAACTTAGCCCTGCCGACAACTTAATTTCATCCCATTGAAGTGTATTTCTGACTCCTATTCTCTAAAGCTGCAAAATAATATAATTATGTTGTTGTTTTAAGACACTGAATTTGTGGTAATTCATTTATAGCCATAATAAGAAGGATGCAGAAATTCTAAGAATATTTAAAATAGAGTCTTCTAGAAAGAAGACATCTAAAAACTTCATCAACTAGAGAAACAAATGTACATTTATTTAAGAAATCCCTGATTTCATATTCTGTAGTAGAAAGTTGTGGAGAAGTGTTAGTATCCACAGTCTCTCAAATACCACTAATTCAGTTATGAGTTTTATTGGCTTATAAGGCAGTAAGTCCCATGAGATAGTCTTCAATTTTTATTCTGAGGAAAAAAATGTGAGATTTATATATAACACAGAGCTACATAGATCAAAAGACTACAAAGATATTTTTTTCCTATTACCATTTGCAAGAGCCCTCATGAATTATAATAACTTGTTACCTTTCCTGTTTGACTGTCTAATATTCCATTTTTTTCTATTAAACATCACTGGGTGAGGGCCATTTTTATGTACCTCTGTATCTTCCAAACCTTGTGCCAGATAAGCACTAAATACATGTTTTTGGAGTTAATTAATTCTTACATAGACTAAGGTTATAATATACTGGATAGTGCTCAGGGAATTTGGGACAAAAAAGAAAAGACAACTAAAGATAATCAGAAATAGCTGTCAGCATTGAAAAACATACACTAGATAACAGAAGAAATGGTTCCAAAGCAAATGTATCATGGTTGACAACAGAAGTGCTTACCATGGGCCAAATGGTAAAAAGGTGAGTGCTGTTTTCCTTTTGGATTTCCACATTTCCCTTTCTACCTGACCTTCTCAACATCCTCCTACTGGAGAGACGCTCTATTGCCTTCTTCCTGTTCTATTATTTCCTAAGATACTTTGCTGGCATGGTCTGGGTCTGTCTTCAGACTGCTGTGTATTTCTGTGCAGTTTCAACGCCCTGTGGTTCATCAAACTGTACTCGATGTGCAAGGATCTGTTCCACAGTTTTGCTTTCTGCTTTAATTGCTAAAGTAATTTGATCTCTTGTTAATACTGAATCAATTTAAAGCCATTCTCCTATGAAACATCTTTGACACTGGGACTTTCATAAAATAATAACTTCTTTTGCACACAGCATACCAAAATTTCAGATTAGTGGTGTTTTTTATGCAGAATTTAGATCATTCATGTGCTCTCAATTAACACAAGCATATATTTAAGCATAGAAATGGTTCTGTTTGCAGGAATCAGTGAAATTTTACTGACCTCTCTGTAGAGCATCAAAATTCAATTTTTGACCCACTTTACTCTTTCCACAAAAATATTACTGTAAAATAATATTACACTGACAAAAAATACTTTTAAGCCTATCATTGACGTCAAACCTCAGTTGATCAATAAATTCTTGATTTTTAATAATCCCTTGGAGTTCACAGAAATTGCATTTGACTTGTCTTGTAAGAGTGACTGCTTTAGAGGGATAAAAGGGGGGAGGCAAAGAAAGTCAAATTACAAATTTCAGTTTATCAATAAAGTCAGTTATGCGTATAAGATGATAATATAAAGCTGGGTACACTGTGATCCTTTTTGATAGTTTCCGACAGTGGCTGAAGCAAGATCACATTTAAACTGAATATGTTATTTCAATTTTGGAGCCACTGGATAAACTGTAGTGAATCATGGGGACTGATTGTAAAAGATGACTGAAGAAAAACAGAGGAGTTTTTTAAATGGGTAAAATACAAAGACTATAGAAGGCATGCCAATTAGTAAAGAAGAGAAAGAAGGTCTACATTAAAAATGTAGAACTTAAATCAGAGGCAGCCCTAGAAGATGAAAGTTGTAGGACTCTAAACCTATTTCTGTTGGCAATAGAAAGGGTAATGACTTATGTAATTTCTTACAAATGTTAAACATTTTTAAGTACAGGGAAAGGCTTCATGGATATTGATTTGGTACAAGTTTTCCCTCCTTAATTTTCATTCTGTAACACTGTGGGGGATATATCATGCACAAAAACTAGAAACATTTAGAGGTCCATGAGTGTGAGCCCTAGGGAAATTGTAAGCACCTGTATTATTTATAAGGACATTGATACTGAGATTGAGTTGAAGGCACCGGTGGGGAGGAAAGAAATGGAAAAGAGTTGGACAAACACAGTTAGTCTCCAAGAATATGTATTATTTGAACATCATTAGAGTCTCTCATGCCTGGGAAATCCCATGGATGGAGGAGCCTGATAGGCTGCAGTCCATGGGGTCACGAAGAGTCGGACACAACTGAGTGACTTCACTTTCACTTTTCACCTTCATGCACTGGAGCAGGAAATGGCAACCCACTCCAGTGTTCTTGCCTGGAGAATCCCAGGGACGGGGGAGCCTGGTGGGCTGCCATCTATGGGGTCGCACAGAGTTGGACACAACTGAAGTGACTTAGCAGCAGCAGCAGCACCAGAGTCTCTCAGGAACAGTCCTTGAACAACAGATGTTCTCTTACTAATATTAAACTTTCCATGTATATCTTATTCCTGATTAAAGTCCTTGATAGCAGGAATGATGTGTTTTCATTTTGTTGCTGTTACTTTTTGAGAATTTCCTTAGTGTCCAGCATAAAGTCAGTAAAGACTGGATAGAGTTCAAAAATCTGTACACATACAATGCAAGTTGCAGAGAAGGTGTATAGCTGCAGCCCAGGATTGAGAATCATTGCCAGAAGTGGCCCAGCTAAAAATCTTTTTTATCACTCAATAATTACAAAGAGCTTTCTGAAAGTGTACAGGGGTCCCATGTGAATCTTCTCAAAGTATACTGATTTCCTTTGTAAACTAGATGCATAGGGAAGCCAACAGATATATCTTGTTCTGCTCAGCACTCGTTTTATCATTACTACTATAATTAACAATTAGTATTTATTGTATACCTCCCATTTGCCAGGCAGTGGGATTTTTTTTTTTTTTTTTTTTGGTAATTATACCAAGTGTTTGCAAAAAATTACAGAGAATTTTATCTTTCACGTTAAAAACACTTCAGTTCAGAGGGCTCAATAACCTATCTAAGGGCATGCAGCAAGTGAATTCATTAGTTTAAGTGACTTTCCATCTCCTGTGAAACTGGATTAAAGTGAGGCATTTTTGTAGGCAAGGCTTAACCATGGATGCTAAGAAAGGCAAACCAGCTTCTAGCTACATACATTCTTATTTTTATCACTTCTAATCCAGTCAACCAAACACCAAAGGCACAATCCAAAAAAGAAACGATTGATTAGCTGGGCTTAAAAAACAAACCAAACTTCCGCTTTATGAAAGACAGTATGAAGAGAATGAAAAGACAGTTCACAGATTGAGAGAAAATTTAGCAAAGACAACTACTGATAAAAGATTGTTATCCAAAACACACAAAGAGCTCTAGAAACTCATCAGTAAGAAAATGAACAACTCAACATAAAATCGGACATTTCAGAGAAGATATAGAAATGGCAAGTAAACACACAAAAAGGCATTCAACATCATATGTCACTGTACGCATGCTAAGTTGCTTCAGTCATGTCCAACTCTTTGAGACCCTATGGACTCTAGCCTGCCAGACTCTTCTCTGCCCATGGGATTCTCCAGGCAAGAATGCTGAAGTGGGTTGCATGCCCTCCTTCTGGGGATCTTCCCAACTCAGGGATCAAGCCCCATCTTTTATGTCTCCTGCACTGGCAGGCTAGTGCCATTCAGGAAACCCCATCATTCGAGAATTACAAATTACAGCAATGAGATGCCACCACATATCTATATAAATGACCAAAATCCAAAACACAGACACCACCAAAAGCTCATGAGAATGCAGACAAACAGGAACTCTCTCATTGCTGGCGGGAATGAAAAATTGTGCAGCCTCTTTGGAAGGCAGTCTGACAGCTTTTTATAAAACTAAACATACCATGACCACATGATCCAGCAATTGCATTTCTTGGTATTTACCCAAAAGAACTGAAAACATGTCTATAGAAAAATCTGTGCAAGAATGTTGATAGCAGCTGTATTCATAATTGACAAAACTTAGAAGTAAGTTGGTGAATGGATAAGTAAACTGTGGTACATTCAGATAATAGAATAATCTATTATTCAGATAATAGAATATTATTAAACACTTAAATAAACTATCAAACAAAGAAAATACACGAGTAAATTTAAATACATATTACTATTGAAAGAAGTTGGTATGAAAAGATTACATATTTTGTGATTCCAACTATATGACATTCTGGAAAATAGAAAATTATAGAGACACTAAAAAGACAAGTGGTTACCCAGTATTAGAGAGGAAGGAATGATGAACAGACAGAACAGAGTAAAATTTTAGGGCACTGAAAACTATCCCATATGACACAACGGTGGTGGGTGGATATAAGTCATTCTTTATAGGCTTGGGAAGGACCACTGGAGAAGGGATAGGCTACCCACTCCAGTATTCTTGGGCTTCCCTGGTGGCTCAGCTGGTGAAGAATCTGCCTGCAATGCAGATGACCTGGGTTCGATCGCTAGGTTGGGAAGATCCCCTGGAGAAGGGAAAGGCTACCCACTCCAGTATTCTGGCCTGGAGAATTTCATGGACTGCATAGTCCATGGGATTGCAAAGACTCAGACACAACTGAGTGACTTTCACTCACTCACTCATAGGGTGTACAGCAAGGAGAATGTACTTGACTATCAACCATGCACTGAGGATAATAATGATGTGTCAGTGTAGGTTTCTCAGTTATGACAATGAACCATTCTTGTGAGTTAATGCCCTAGTGGGAGGATTTGTACAGGTGTGGGGATAGGAAGGATTTGGGAAAGCCTCTGCACTTTCTTCTGAACTTCCTGGGAACCTAAAACTGCTCTAAAACATAAAACCTATTAAATTAAAAAGAAGCAGTTAAAACATACAGGCTTAATCTAGGAATTTCTTCGGTTATTGCTTAATTGAATAAATTCAACTTAAAATATTTATACTGCTCCTATCTGTACATTATGAATAGACTACAACAGATTTAGAAGAGACCGAGAAAGGAAGAACAAGGCTCATTTGCTCCATTTATACTGTTATTAAATTAATTTAAATATGAGACTTTAAAAATTGTGTCTTGAGTGATCAGATGTATAAAATTTGCCAATAGTCCCTTGAAAAGAATTGGGCTACTCATCTGCCTTGTAGATTACAAAATCCATAGGTACACATCAGACTATTCTCAAACACATCCCTATGCTTCTCTGAGTGCCCCCAGACCCATCTGCCAAACAAATGCTGTTTATTGCCTGAACACTGACTGTTCTCAATGTTTGAGAATTCTGTTTTACTACCTTGTTGTTTTGCAGTTGCCCAGTCGTGTCTGACTCTCTGCAACCCCATGGACTGCAGCATGCCAGGCCTCCCTGTCCCTCACCATCTCCCGATTAAATTTACTAATTTAATCTTCCCCAGAAAGAATAACGAAAGTGTAAATCACACGACATTAAATTATATGTGCAGGAAATGATGAAAACACAAATTATACAAACCTGGTAACAGTTATGTCAATTACAACCAGTACAGTTATCTTAACTTCAAAGGATAGTGACAAGGGTAATCAGTGATACGCTGTCCCAATATATCATCAATCGTGCTATCTTCTTGAATGATCGGTCTTCGCTACATTTTCCATGTTTACACCATGAGGTACAGGAGGCTCCCTTGGCATTTGAGTTGTGAAGGTTTTTTGTCACAAGTCTAATATTAAATTATGAAGGCACTGTGACAGCAGTATGATGTAAATGAATAATTCCCATTTTATAAAAAGACAAGTGAAACACACACACACGCAGGATGGAGATGGTGCAATAAGAATTCAAGGATCGCCGTATCTTGAAGTTTTACTCAGAGTTTATAATAACATTTTCAAGGTGGTCTTTTATCCGTCTGAGACATCTCAAGATTGCCGCTAACATCACCATTGTGTTTTAGCCTAAGCATGCCAACACTCATGTAAGCTCCTGATTGCTTTTGTAGACACAGTATGGGGGGACGGAGCAGGGGAAGCAGGGAGACAACAGCAAGTTCCTTTGAAAAACAACATTTATTTAGTGATCATTCTGGAGTCCTGCAGGCGCCGTTATATAATCCAACGCACCTTGGTCACTGTCATACTGTTTGAGCCCTTTAGATCAATCAGCTCAAATTTCTGCTCCTAACACATTGAAATGTTTGGTTAAGCTGACAAATTTGTGTGGTAAATATAACTGCCTGGCAGGAAGCTTTCTGTCTGCTTTAGTCAATGCTTTGAAAGAAATCCAGCCAGAACCATTTGTTCAGGCAGCTCTGAAAGTCAGTGATACAAAAGCATAAGCTATAGGTTCTGTCTTTAGTGTTATGTTTGACTGGCTCAGCAGGTAGAGAAAGACCCGTGCTCTGGAAGGTCCAAAGGACTCCACGGACAAATGAGACTGGCAGACAGAGGTTGGACTCAGCGGGATGCACTTTGTGTATTATGTGTGAGAATTTGGGCCAGGTCAAAAGGCAGCCAGCCCAGAGGAAGCAGTCAGGCGATGCTGGGAACTAGGTGCCTCTTCGGGCACTGTTCTAAGAGCACCAAGTGATGGGGAGGAGGGAAGGGATGACCGACACCTTGCTCCTATCTTTAAGGCTTCTTACCTAAGTGCCGAGAATGAATGTCCACCAGGACTTTGAAATACTTCTATAAATCACCCATGTGTCTATTTCTGAGTTCATTTAAAATGTGACAAATATTTCATGAGCATGTCTCTTTGACAAGGAACGTTGGATGCTATGGAGGGGATATGGAGCTAGAGATCTATTTGGGACCCCTACACATATCAAAAGAATACAAAGGAGGATGGTGTAAGAAAGAGGTATATATATAATGGTGTGGGATTTTTAAATAAGTGAGTAAACTGGTGCTGTCTATCAGGATGAAAGTAAGCTCAACAAAAGCTAATGCAATACAGAGTAAAAGGAATATTTGAGCTGAGTAGGATTTTTTTTAAAAAAACACAATCTATACAGTAACATAAACAAAAGCTTAACTCTTGAGAGTCCCTTTGACTGCAGGAGATCAAATCAAACCAGTCAATCCAAAAGGAAATCAACCCTGAATAGCATTGGAAGGACTGTGGCTGAAGCTAAAATTCCAGTACTTTGGCCACCTGATGCGAAGAGCTGACTCACTGGAAAAGACCTTGATGCTAGGAAAAACTGAAGGCAAAAGGAGAAGAGGGTGGCAGAGGATCAAATGTTTAGGTAGCATCACCAACTCAATGGACATGAATTTGAGCGAATTCTAGGACAGTGGAGGACCGAGGAGCCTGGTGTGCTGCAGTGCATGGGTCACAAAGATTCGGACAAGTTAGTGACTGAGCGACAAAGGGCAACACAGCAGTTTACCTCTGTACGGACTTTTAAGTCCCTCATCACCTTTATATACACTATTTTATATGGCTATTGAAACAGTGTTAGAATACAAGTAGGAGAAAAATTATTCACCAATTTTACAACAGAAAATGAATTTCCTGATGTATTTTAAGGTCATGGTAGGAAACTCTATCTTAAACCTGGATTTTCTCCCTCCAGGTACAACATGGGATATTTCCTGATCACGTAGTCTCTAGCGAAGACATGAGAAACACTTTAGGGTGTTTGTCCCTGGCAAATGGGAACTGAACTTAATTGGAGCAAATGAATTTACATTTCATTTTGGATATTGCTAGACTGTTTGAAATATTTTAGTGATAAGATATTCCTTTTCTAATTAAAACTAATTAAGAAGAGTATCAAGAAAAAACAAAACATAAAATAAGGAAATTAAGGACACAGACAATTTAAGATAATGAGAAAGGGAAAGGGTACATCCAACCCAGAATATAAAAAAACAACATTATATGAACAGTACATCTGTTTCAGGGATAAATGGGAAAAATAGCTTGATCATAATATATAGATTTTATCTACTCCAAGGAAGGATCACCTTCAGTATGATGGATCACCTTCAGTGCAGGATCAAATAAACTTCCCCCAAATAATATTTATTTATAACTACAGACTAGGTATATCAGAATATGCATATCCTCATGGAAAATTCTAACCCATAACATGTGAAGCAGTTGAGCATACTTGAACAATTCAGTGAAAAATTCTACACTTTAATATCTTCTCTTTATCATGGGAATGAGCATCTGTGCCTATCTGCCTCATTATTAGTAATAACACAAATCAGAATGGCATTTTATAATTTAAACAACGCTACAACGTTGAACATAATACTACTGAAGATGTAGCTCTATATTTGGAAAGCAATAAAACATTTTAATTAATATGTTCAGAATTCTTTGTTATCTTCCACTTGAAATGATACCTTTCTCTTAGGAGGCTACAAACTGCTGCACAAATATTATTTAATGAGTAAATATGCCCTATGGAGGCAGGTGAGTACAACAGGACATCAAGTCAGGAAACAGAGACCCCCATTTTAGTGAGAGACCCGCCCACTGTGATTGAGGGCCAAGTACCCACTCCCTTCAAGCTTATGTACAATCAGTCACAGCAATACTCTAGTGTCTTCTAGCTTATTGCAATGCGAGCAGAAGCAACAAGCAAGGCAATACTTTGTAAAAAAAAATCTGAAGATTTAGAGAACATCTGGTTCTCCATTTCAAGGCAGCCATAGCTGTGGAGGTGCATTCGAGGTCTTCATCTGCCGATATCCATAAAGTGTGAAGAAAGGGCTTAAGCAACTGATGGGAAACCTTCCAGTCTTTATGAATTAAGTGACATGGCCACACAATTTGTCTTAAGCATCTTTGGGTGTGAGTTACACAAGCCGCCTATTTCTTACATGAAAGGGGCTTGTTTAGAGCCTTCTGAACCAAACTGTGTTTGGGTGTCGGACAGCTGACACTCAAGTGGTATAACATGGTGATGGTTTTCAAAGAGCTGACTCTTTTAGAAGGAAAGATCAGTCAACTGAGGTGCATGACATGAGTCAAGACAGCAAATAGACCACCTTCAAGCTAACGCAGACACAGCCAGATAGAGTAACTCCAGATATGAGCATTCTTGTTTCCAGTAAAAAGACAGTATTAGACAACCAAATGAAATTTGAGGATACGTTGCTAAGGGAGATAAGTCAGTCACAGGACACAAATATTGCAATGATTCCACTTATTTAAGGAATGAGAGATTGGAATAGTGTTTGATAGAGGCTAGAGGGAGGTGGAAATAGGGAGTTAATAATTTATGGGCAGGAAGTTTCAGCTAAGCAAGATGGATAAGCTCCAAAGATCTGCTATAAAGCACTGCATCTAAAGTCAACAGTGATGTACTGTACACTTAAAATTTTGTTAAGGTACTCGTGCTAAGTATTTTGACCACAGCAATTTTTTTTTTTAATAGTATAAAGAGAGTAGGAAATTCAAGTTATTGTGAAATTTCCCTTAAAATTGTATTCAGGGTGATAACCTGATGGAATAGGATGGACAAGTTAAGAAATACAAAAATACTTATGGAGGGAAATAGGAAAAGACCATGTGAATTAGCATGAAGATAGCATTAGCCTCTAACAATATACAGTGAAATGGAAAATGTAAGCTTTTCAAGGGCAGAAGCCCCAGTATCTAGCAATGTGTCTATAGAAGCAGATCCTTAAGAAACATTTGTCAAACTGATGAAATGTCCCTGACTATTAGTGATGGGGAGTTGAACATTTAGTTCTTGTTTTTATGATGAAAATAATCCCCAAATTGGGACTCAGGAGACAGGAAAAGTAGTTTGAAAAAGAAATGGTAGATATGCCTGTATTTCCCCCCCCCCCAAGGTTCTCAAGTCACTAGTGTTTTTGGAATAAGAAAGACAAGATCTATTCCTGCCAGTGACTTAGTATCTTAGTATCTTGCCTTCTTAACATATTCATTGTTCCTGTCTGCCCTGCAGGGAGGTCAGTAAACCTTGGACTTCACTGAAGTCTACTCTGAAAGCAAAAGAAAAGTAGCCAACTCATTACCACATGACTTCAGCTCATGTGAATTTCAGAGGCAAGTCTCAGGATTATTTTCAGAAGCTGTCAGCTGTTACTATTCCTTATGTTGCGTTCATTCTAAGAAGCAATAAATCTGTGGGAGGGGAATGGAAAAACAGAACACATACATAAAAGGAAACTTATTAATGAGGAATGCTATCCTGACAATTCTATTTGTTCTTCATCAGAACCCTTCAAATCAGGGGTCCCCAAGCCCCCTAGGTTGGGGCTTGCCCAGTGACTCAGTGATAAAGAATCCAGCTGTAATGGAGGAGACTCCAGGTTCTCGATCCCTGGGTCGGGATGATCCCCTGGAGGAGGACATGGCAACCCATCCTGGTGTTCTTGCCTGGAGAATCCTGTGGACAGAGGAAGCCTGGAGGGCTACAGTCCATGGGGTGGCAAAGAGTCGGACACGACCGAGCAACTTCACTTTCCCTTTTCACTTTCATGCATTGGAGAAGGAAATGGCAGCCCACTCCAGTGTAGTTGCCTGGAGAATCCCAGGGACGGGGAGCCTGGAGGGCTACAGTCCATGCGGTTGCCAAGAGTCGGACACGACTGAAGCAACTGAGAATCCACACACACAAGCCCCAGGCAGCTGACTGGGAGCAGGCTCTTGGGAACAGGGCTGCACAGCAGGAGGGGAGCGGTGGGCTAGGGAGCAAGGCTCCATCTGCATTTTCAGACACTCCCCAACGCTCGCATTAGTGCCTGAGCTCGGCTCCTGTGGGGTCAGCAGCGCCAAAACAAATGTAGTGTGCTTGAATCATCTTGGAAACATTCCTTCACTGTCCATGGAAAAACTGCCTTCCACAAAACCAGTCTCTGGTGCCAAAAATGTTGGGGACTGCTGCTCTAAATTACATTTTCAGCTGGTTCTGTCCCTAAGGAGGGAGATAGAGAGGAGCCTTTTCCCACTTTTGAGAAATGTCCTTGACTTCTCTCTTACCAAGAGTTGTGTTTTTTTTTGGTTTTTTTTTTTTTTTGCTTTTTGCTTTTTGTCTGAGTCTTGAAAAGCTTCAAAGTCAAGAACTCTTCTAGCTTGTGTGAGATGCAGCATGCAGATCATTACGGCAGCCCCAGCCTCTCAAGCTGCTCACAGTGTTTCAGCACTGACTTGAGGCGAGAGTTATCCCATTCTCGGCTTCTGGCTGAAGTCTCGCAACAAAGACAAAACTTACACTGGGCAGGAAATGTTAATAACATTGCCCTACAGATGTAAGGGGATTCCCTGGTGGCTCAGACAGTAAAGCATCTGTCTGCAGTGTAGGAGACCCAGGTTTAATACCTGGGTTGGGAAGATCCCCTGGAGAAGGAAATGGCAACCCACTCCAGTACTCTTGCCTGGAGAATTCATGGACGGAGGAGCCTGGTACAATCTATGGGATTGCAAAGAGTTGGACACAACTAAGCGACATCACTTTCATTTTACGCAGATGTAAGAGACAGGTCTTACAAGGGCCACGTCTGGGATAAAACCTTGACATCTGTGACTATTGATCCAAAAGTTTCCCTGCTGTATTCACAGTGGAGGCATGGCATAGCGTGAGCCTGATTTACATAATTGTTGAGAGCATGACATCTGGAGGAAATTCCATCTGGATCTGAGTCTTGATTCAACTATGTCCTAGCTGTATGACCAAGGCAATTTACTTAAGCTCTCAGAGCCTTGGTTTTCACATTTGAAACAGGGGTACAATGATGATACATCACATAATGCGAAAATTAAACAAGGTGTGTGTGTGTGTGTGTGTGCATACACACTCAGTTAAGTCCAACTCTTTGGAACTCCATGGACTGCAGCCCACCAGGCTCCTCTGTCCATGGAATTTTTCAGGCAAGAGTACTGGAGTGGTTGCCATTTCCTATTCTAGGGGATCTGCCTGGCCCAAAGATCGAACCCACATCTTTTATGTCTCCCACATTAGCAGGCAGATTCTTTACCACTGAACCACCTGGGAAGCCCTCATTCAAGGAGATATGTTACTGGTAAGCCTAAGATCTGGTCTAACTTAGCCCTCAGTGGATGAGGGTTCACTCGGTGTGCTACCAAGAGGGGAAGTTGCTCGGGAGCTGCAATAGAGTCACAAGCCTGGAAGCAGCAGGAGAGAGGGCTGACCCAGGGGGTTCACATGCAGGGGATGAAAGAACATAAACCTGAATCCAGACTCGATGGCTATTAGCTATGAATGCAAGCCGTTTACTCTCTCAGTCTCAGTCCTCTAATTCATAAAATACGGACTGGATGCATACTTTACTGAATTGTAGTAAACAGAAGCATAAGTTCATGTGAAATACTATTGTGGTGTCTGCTGTACAAGAAGGCACTAAATAAGTGATAACTCTTATTTGTCAGTGTCACTCATAATTGTAGAAGCTCCTTTCCCAATTCAGTCTATGTCCTGAATATTCAGAATAAATTACTCATACACACACACACACACACACACACACACTCACTCACAATGATAGAGGAATTAGTGGGTAAGAAACTAACCTAAGACTTCTTTAAATATAATGGTTTTGGAGAAAGAGGAGGACCAGGAGTGATTTCTAGAGTTTTATCAGGTTAGTTTGCACCACAATAAAAGTCTTAATAGCACTCAAAATAACAGAATATTCTATATATATCCTGACTCAATAATAATGTTGTATCAATCCTAATAACATTCTTTTTGTATTCTTCATCTTTTAAAGACTTTTGTGCTGCTAATAATATTTTACTTTATTTAGCTAGAATACCTACAGAGATGTGCTCTTGCGCTTGCTCTTTGACAATAATTAAAATAAAACAGATGTCTTTCTACCTGTAAGAGACTGGAGTCATTGACTCTTACGTTACAGGTCTTCCCTTCACCAGTGTCTCCTAAATATGTCATAGCTACCTTCTTAAAAACAGAACTACAGGGCACTTTACATTTGAAATTCAGTAGGCGTCCTTTATGGATTCTTGAACATGCAACTTCAGCCAGAGGGTTGTTCCTAACTGGCCAGGCAGTTTGGAAACTTGGAACCTGGGACCTTGGCAGCCAGATGGAACATGACTCTTGGCTCTGGCAGCATGCATGGATGGCTACTTCCATCAGATGTATTCCCCACGATCCTCGTAAGCAGGCCTGAGTACCATTCCTAACTTCCAGGTCGAAAAGTAATAAAACATTTGAAGACTGATATAATAAAGTGATCACTTTTCATTTGCCTCTCTCACACATGTTAGGTACTTGGGGTCAACGCCACTTAACGAGATCAGTTACACTCTGATAAACTTCCTCTAGAAATCCTTAAGGTGAAGGTGAACTCGCTCAGTCGTGTCTGACTCTTTGAGACCCGGTGGACTGTAACCTACTAGGCTTCTCTGTCCACAGGATTCTCCAGGCAAGAATACTGGAGTGGATTGCCATTTCCTTCTCCAGGGGATCTTCCTGACCCAGGGATCGAACCCGAGTCTCCCGCATTGGAGGCAGACGCTTTAACCTCTGAGGCACCAGGGAAGTGGACCAGAATATACTGCTGTCGTAGGCCTCCTACTACCCTCCTTACTTCCAACTACAGAGAATTTTCAGTTATTTATATCACTGCAGTCTGATGCCAAGATGCTCTTGCTTAGACAATCAAATTCAGGATTTGGAGAGTATCCAGTATAAGGAGTCAACCAAAACAATCACCCCTCAATATCCAAGGGGGACTGGTTCCAGGACCTCCCCGTCCCTTTGTGGATACAGAAATACGGCAACGATCAAGTCCTATATATACAGTGGTATAGTATTTGCATACAAGCTATATGGGGATCTTCCTGACCCAGGGATCGAACCCGAGTCTCCCGCATTGGAGGCAGACGCTTTAACCTCTGAGGCACCAGGGAAGTGGACCAGAATATACTGCTGTCGTAGGCCTCCTACTACCCTCCTTACTTCCAACTACAGAGAATTTTCAGTTATTTATATCACTGCAGTCTGATGCCAAGATGCTCTTGCTTAGACAATCAAATTCAGGATTTGGAGAGTATCCAGTATAAGGAGTCAACCAAAACAATCACCCCTCAATATCCAAGGGGGACTGGTTCCAGGACCTCCCCGTCCCTTTGTGGATACAGAAATACGGCAACGATCAAGTCCTATATATACAGTGGTATAGTATTTGCATACAAGCTATACATCTTCCTGTATACTTTAGATAGTCTCTAGATTACTTATAATATGGAATACAATGCAAATGCTATGCAAAAAGTTGCCTTGTGATATTCAAGTATTGCTTTCTGGAACTTCGTATTTATTTTTTGGCCACATCATATTTGGGATCTTAGCTCCCCAATGGATCAAATCCACTTCCTCCTGCATTGGAAATGCAGTCTTAACAACTGGACTGCCAAGAAGTCCCAAGAAACTTTCTGAATTTTGAAAACATATTTTCATTCTGTGGTTGGTTCGATCTGCAGATGCAGAATTTGCGGATATGATACCAATGGATATGGAGGGCTGATGGTATAAATATGTGGACATTTTGCATTATTCAAGAGCAAAGCATGTCTTTCTACTTAACTGACATAAAAACGTCCCCTGTGGAATGCCTTATTTAACATAGTTTTGTTTTTACAAAATAAAGATGTTTTAGGTTAAAAGCTACTTTCCCTCAATCCTCTTCTTCTGGAGATACCTCAAATTTTATATAAGTAAAACTCCTGGAGACCTGAATTCTTAGTATGTTTCAATGGATATATACCTAGGCCAACCCAGAGTCAAGACAAGCAGAACCAGTCAGATAACTGCTGTTAAACTGAGTGTTCTTAATGGGACCAAGAGTGGCAATTAGACGCAACCAGACCAGGATTAAGGTGAGGCAGGTCTGATGCTTCTTCCAAAATCATGACCAGACTATGCTTACCAAATAGATTTCTATTTTGTTCATCAAGGTTTTTATTTTATTTTGATTTTTAAAATATAGCTTTTAAATATTATTCATCTTGATTACTGAGTTTGGGGGCATTTCTTTATGTGTCACACTGGAGGCAAGAGCCACATTCTGGCCCTGAATTGGATTACTGGCTCTAATTTTTCACACACCCATATCAATATATTTCTGGTATGTTTTCAAGGTGAGTGGGGAAGTAAAGGGAAGTGAGTTTTTAAAAATATGATAAATTTAATGTTGTATTAATATAATAATCATTTATCTTAAGCATTACTCATATAAATCTTAGAAAGGCTTATTTTATTTTAATTTGGGTCAAAATCTAAGTTCATGTTTTCGAACAAAACAATAGCACCAACAATGGAAGATTTGGGGGAAACTAGGAGAATAAATGTCAAATTTAGCAGGACTGTAATAGTGACCTTCATTTATAAATAGTACAACATAGTAACATGATATTTCGTGGCTCCGTGGTTAAAAAAAAAAAATGCCTGCTAATACAAGAGATACAAATTCAGTCCCTGGGTTGGGAAGATCCCCTGGAGAAAGAAATGGCAAGCCACTCCAGTATTCTTGCCTGGGAAATTCCATGGACAGAAGGAATCTGGCAGGCTACAGTCCATGGGGCCGCAAAAGAGGAACTGAACATGATCTACTGACTAAACAACACTGTTTATTTATCCAGCACTTTGTAGACATTTGGTATTCTAGAAACACACATATTTTTGACAGCTTAGTGGTTATCAATTCAAATGCCCCCAAGAGAGTCAATGAGAAGTGATCTATCACGTCATTAACCTGCCTTCTTAAACAAGCTAGACTAAAACAGACAGGCAATGAAGTAAAGCCCTGGCTTCTTTAAGTTTCTAGCCACGGGTATCACATTAAGCTGAAACACAGCGATGCCGTCTGTGGCTACGGTTGGAGATGGAGTTGTTGATCCATGTACAGAATGGCCCCTGATTCCCTCTACAGTCCGCTGCTTCTCCTGCATTACAAACCCCCAAGGGAACACAGATGGATGGGCCCCTTCCTCTGCCATGTCTTTTGCAGTAGGTATGGGGTGGAGAACAATTTTGCATTTCTAACATATTCCCAGATGATGTTGCCGTTGGTAAAAATTACACTATAAGCACCTTTTGCTATACATTTTAAAAATCTCTTTCTTCTTTGAATAGATTTCTTAACTCCCTCTCCTTTACCTATCACTTACAAGCAAGAGCTTGCTTGTAAAACCCTTTCCAGGAAAACTGGGTCTTTTTGCCTTGCTTCTTCAAAAACTGTGACTCTAGGCTTCAGACTATTGGCTGCAAAAATATAGCCAGTTTGCATGAAGAACTAAAGGGTTGGAATTCCTGGTCTTCAGTGATTTTGCCCTTAACTTTTGGATTTAACAACTCATTGACTAGAGGTGTATTTATATGTCTTTTGTTACTCAAATGTTATTGACCCAGTGTCTCAATATTCACTTATGTAACAAATTGTCAGCCACAGGTGTTACTTCCTGCCAAAATCCCCCAGTCCTGTGTTAAGAAAACTTGGACCCTAGAGGTGTCATTTCCTAACTCTGACACTCTTAGTTTCTTTACCAGTCTCTCACCTTGAGGAGGCAAATCTGGTTCTTCAATCATTCACATTCCCAAGGAAGCAGCTCTGCTTCCACCAATTGTATACTCCTTGTATAAAGTGAGATAGAGAAATGTTATTCACCAAAATAAAATCTTTCTATCATTTAAAACCCAGGTTTATTGCCAAACGTTGATATTCTCATTAGCCATCACTTCCAAGTCCTATTAAATACTACAGTAATAACACAGGGAAAATCTCCCTTGCTTTTTTCTGAATGTTAAAAATATGAGATACATGGATGGGATCTTCGCTTAGAGAATTTAAGTTTTAACCACCACTATATACACCGTCCCTGTAAATGATACAGAAAATGCTTCCACATATCAATTAATACACATGGAAGATGTAGTGTGTATATATATGCATGCACGTGTGCTAAGCTGCCTCAGTTCTGCCCAACTCTTTGTGAACCCATGGACTGTAACCTGCCAGGCTCCTCTGTCCATGGGATTCTCTAGGCAAGAATACCAGAGTGGGTTGCCATGCCCTCCTCCAGGGGATCTTCTCCACCCAGGGATCAAATCTGCATCTCTTATGTCTCCTGGAGGAGCAGGTACCACTAGCACCACCTGCTACTTCAGAGAATACTTTACTTTGTGACCAAGTACCAAGTACTTTAAATTCACTATTTAAGTCTTCATGCAAATTCTCGATAATAGCCAATAAACAGCATCAATATTCAAACACAGAATCTGTTTTCTCAAATATCTCATGACAGTAATTTAAATTGAGTGTGATAATAAATGACTAAGTGAAACTCTCCTTAGAAAAGACAAATTATTTCAAATTGGGTAGATATGAACAAACACAGGATACCCTTGCTACTGCTGCTGCTGCTGCTGCTGCTAAGTCAGTTCAGTCGTGTCCGACCCCACAGACGGCAGCCCACCAGGCTCCCCCATCCCTGGGATTCTCCAGGCAAGAACACCGGAGTGGATTGCCATTTCCTCCTCCAATGCATGAAAGTGAAAATGAAAGTGAAGTCACTCAGTCGTGTCCGACTCTTAGCAACCCCATGGACTGCAGCCTACCAGGCTCCTTTGTCCACTGGAGCCTGTATGTTCTATTAAAAGATATACCACATAAAGACATAAACAGTCTTTACATACTAAACAGCATAGTGTTAAAACATAAAAGAAAAGACATTATAAATAAAATGTGCTTATAGAAATAATGCAGAATTAGAAAACTGCTTAATTTCTTGAGTATAATAAACATGAATACTAAAACCAGATTAAAATATAAAACAAAAAGTCTTCATAGTCTAACTCATTTTGAACTATACAGTCAAAACCTTACATTCTGATAAATGTGGTTTCACAGAATATTAGTATTTTCATGTTATTATGATTAAAAATGCTTATTAAATCAACAATCTACATAGTGACAAAATTCTAGAGTCAGTAAATACATTTAAAAATTCGAATCTAGTACAAATTTTAACCATGTACAGAAAATAGCATAGTAAAATATTAATAGTATACTAGTACTCTTGCCTGGAAAATCCCATGGATGGAGGAGCCTGGAAGGCTGCAGTCCATGGGGTCGTTGAGGGTCAGACACAACTGAGCGACTTCACTTTCACTTTTCACTTTCATGCATTGGAGAAAGAAACGGCAACCCACTCCACTGTTTTTGCCTGGAGAATCCCAGGGACGGGGGAGCCTGGTGGGCTACCGTCTATGGGGTCACAGAGTCAGACACGACTGAAGTGACTTAGCAGCAGCAGCAGTAAGCTATTTGTATACTATTTGCATACTATTTGTGTTACTGTTTACTATTTGTATACTCCTGCATTTTAAAATGTATCTATAATTAATGTGTACATGTTTCTTTCATAAAATTTTATTTTAAAGGAGAGAAAATACAAATTTATATATGTATGTGCATGTGTGTGAATATGAGTGTGTGTTTGTGAGTGTATATATACATATATGATAAGGACTAGTTTAAAACGATAGTACTGAATCAGCCATTAATTACTAGAGTCTGATTTTCATGAGAATGCAAAAATTGTAATGCATCTCCAAATAATGTCTTCTTTAAATGTTAAGGAAACCATTTTAAATATTTTCTAAAATCAAATTGTTATTTATATTACTTATTATCTTTCTAATTTATGAACTCACTTGTGGGGAACAACATCAACAAATTTACCACCAGGTATAAAAAGAAATCTAACACTTTGTCTTTTCTTTTTTCATCCTAAAGTTACCTTCAAGCTTCAAGAACATTCTCCAAGGTATAGTATTCTTGAATTTGTTGAATGACCAAGCTCCACTTACTAATATCCTTCATGAACATGAATTTGATTGTGTCCCTTTTCACCCATCATTTTTCTGAACGGAAAAATTCTCATCTGGTCTTACTATTTTATTCCTTTGGTCAGTTCTGTTAAGCTTTCAGGCTTCTCTGTTTTATGGCCTTGATGGAATATACTCAATAGAACCATGATCTCTACTCCAAGTTCAGAAACATCATTCGTTCTGTTCAAAGATTTAATAAAATTATATAATCCTGTTTTAAATTTTATCAATTTTTTTCAATGCTATCTCTGGCATTTGGTTGATCTTTCGGCTGCCACTCTACACTGGACTATCTTCAAGAAGTAGTTGACATAGATTCAGATATCAAGTTTTTCCCTGGGCAAAAGTAATACAGGAGAGTAATTCATATTACCAGAATAGTTTGGATTACATTTCCCCAGACATATTGTGTTATACTTGCCGCAGCTGAAATGTACCCTCTGTTATTTTGCCTATTACAAAGTGTTCTTGCAAGATACATCCATCTCACTGGAACAGTTTCAGAGTCATCTGCAAACTTACAGATCTGTCTCAGGGCAGTCATCATGGCCCATCTTCATCCCAAGGCTCACATCCTTCCAGCAGATATAACTGGAGCCATGGGAGCCTTGTTCTGTTTTTGCTTTTTTTTAATTCTACTTTTGGCTTAGTCCAGTCTCACGCTCCCTTGCTAATCCTGTGTATCAGGGGGAAATTTTAACAACTTGAGCAGGTGCTGCCGGTGAGAGCGATTAAGCCCATGTGGATGGTGTCTAAGCCTACTTGACTCTCTACCTCCTGCCACCCCTGTCTCTACCTTGACTATTCCTCCTTATATCCAAGCCCCTCCCCTCCCTTATCCTCCAGCCTTGATAACAGGTCTGTGTCTTTGCACATGGCCTGTTAATCTTACTTTTGGCTGTTGGTTTGGTTTTTGAATCTCTCTACCTCCTGCCACCCCATTCTCTACCTTGACTATTCCTCCTTATATCCAAGCCCCTCCCCTCCCTTATCCTCCAGCCTTGATAACAGGTCTGTGTCTTTGCACATGGCCTGTTAACCTTACTTTTGGCTGTTGGTTTGGTTTTTGAATGAATGCCTTGTCTTACTCTTGTTAATTTCACTTTTCTTCTGCTACTTCCCAGACAGGTCTTCTTTTTCTTAAAGAAGTGGTTAGGAATTCTCTAGGAAGCCTTACTGAGATGCAATTTCGTGCATCCAGCTCCAGGGTTTCTGATTCAGTAGGCAAGGGCAGCAAATTTGCATTTCTAACAGGCTTACAAGTGATGCCGTGGACTTTTCAGATGGTAAAGCATCTGCCTACAATGCAGGAGACCTGGGCTCGGTCCCTGATCCCTGGGTCAGGAAGGTCGACTGGAGAAGGAAATGGCAACCCACTCCAGTACTCTTGCCTGGAAAATAACACAGATGGAGGAGACTGGTGGGCTATAGTCTGTGGGGTCGCAAAGAGTCAGACACGATGAGCGACTTCATTTTCACTTTCACAAGTGACTCCAGTGCTGCTGGCCTGGAGATCAAACCTTGACAATTACACAATGCCTAAGATTTCAA
>SJYX01010545.1:104749-121508 GCA_006410675.1 Oreotragus oreotragus | reverse complement strand
GGGGGGGGGGGAGGGGGAGGGTGGGGGGGGGCGCGGGAGGGCGGGGGGGGGGGGGGGGGGGGGGGGGGGGGGGGGGGCGGTGTTGTGTTTGTTTACCAGAAGCCTGCCCTGATGATCCACCTGTCTGACTGACTCCTTTGGGTTGCCTTGATGGATTTTCTCCATCTAAAGGCCCTATTCCTTTCTCTGACCACTTTCTGAGAAAGACAGTACCAATTCTAATTCTGCTTCCTAAAATGATGATAGTGGTGGCTGATGATGGTGACAACACAGGGAATGATGATGAGTCTCAATTTCCTCATCTCTAAAGTGGAGATAAAAATGGAAATAAGAAGACTACCTCCCTTAGAGATTTTGGGCCTATTACTTGAGAAAATAGCACTTTGCACAATGCCTGGCAAATAATGTGTGCCCAATAAATGTGAGTTACAAAAACATTGATGCAGATGGTGATGGCAAAATATTATTAATTCAACACAATGATTGATTGATTGATTAGTTTCTGGGGATGCATAACAATGAAAGAAATAGATAAGGACTCTACCGTTATGAAGGCAGAATGAGGACAGAGATAATAACAGATCGCAGTGAGCACTGCAAAGGGAAAAAACAGGATGTTGGAGCAGAGTAACTGAAAGAGGCTGCTGTAGTCAGAGTGGACAAGGAGGGCAGGCTCCATAAGAGGGTGACATTTGTGATATGATCTGGGTAAGGAGCAGTCACTCAAAGAGCTGAGGGAAGATAACTCTAGACACTGGAAAGTGAAAGTCACTCAGTCGTGTCTGACTCTTTGCAACCCCGTGGAATTCTCCAGGCCAGAATACTGGAGTGGGTGGCCTTTCCCTTCTCCACCGGATCTTCCCGACCCAGGGATCGAACCCAGGTCTCTCTCACTGCAGGCGAATTCTTTACCAGCTGAGCCACAAGGGAACTGGAAGCTGCCCCCAAATACTTGAGACTGAAAATTGGTTTGTTCAAGGAACAGACAGGAAGCCAGGATGGGAGGCTCAGGAAGAAAGGTAAGATGTGATAAAGTTAGAGAATTTAATGCAAGCTAAATCCCACAGCAGTCAGTAAGATGTGGTAAGGAGTTTTTAGTATAGAAAAGAAAAAAGAAAAAAAAAATTGAAGGGCCTTAAGAGTTTCAATTTCTAAGGAGGGACATAATGTATTCTGATTAACCTGTTAACAATATTGTTCTGGGTAAGAATGGAATACAGTAATATATTCCATTGATGGAGAGACAGGATATTATAGGTCTGTTCCAGGTAACAGGTGAGAGTTGTTGGATTTATTTAGAGTGAGGAAAGTCAAGATAGAGAAAAGCGCGTAGATCTGAAATACATTCTGGAGGTTGAACTATTATAGATTTAATTTAAGTAGGATATAAGGAAAAGAGTGCCCAAAACTCATGACTGGGTTTAATGTATTACAACACTGAGAACATAGTCATTAAACCTAACTCTATTTACTTATTTTGAAAGTTTTCATGTGTATAATATATGTGAGTGATAAAGATTCCTTATTATCCAAAGCTAACTTAATTGTGAATATTTGTTTTCTAGGTGATTTTCATTTAATAATTTACAATGCTGACATTTTGCACAGTCTTTGGTAAATAGTAAATAATGGTAGAACACTTAAGTTCCTGTCAGAAAGTCTATAATATTTCTAGCTCAGATTTCTTTAAATCGTAATAGCTAATATTTATTTAATGCTTCACATGTACTAGACCCTGGTTCATGTCCAAATCACTAGACTCTAGAGCCCACTCAAGGCAGCAGAACTCATTCATTTTCCTTCAGTTCTCCAACTTTGGTTCAGTGATTCTGTATGCTAGATAAATTTTAGTGCCCCAAGTTCCACCATTCTTAGAGTCCCTTCTAGAATGTGCCTCTAACACAGCTTCTTTCTCCTGGAGCTTCCCTGAAATGTCAGGAGATGGCAAGATCCATCCAACTTATAAAATCTAAATGAGACTTGCATTCTGAGTTTGAGTAATCAAGAAGAATGCATGTTAATGGCCAGATAATGATAATGATGCCACTTATCAAATATCTGCTCCATTCTAGGCAGTGTCCTGAAGCTGCATTGAACATGTATCATTTCACTCAGCGTAATCTTCATACCCTGGAGGAGGGCACGGCGGCCCACTCCGGTATTCCTCCCTGGAGAATCCTATGGACAGAGGAGCCTGGTGGGCTACAGTCCACAGGGTCACAGACAGTCACAAACACCACTGAAGCAGCTTAGCACAAACACATACACTCTTCAGAGCAGCTCTGCAGATGAGTTGTCCAATGCACAGACCACACACAGATCCAGAACTATGTTCTCGGTTGCTCACCCAGAAACATCATCAAGTACTGGAGCACACTGGAAAAGCAGATGGAAGACCAGGATGGTGGAAGAAGGCGCTGTGGCCAGAATAAAAGATGAGCTCCACCTTCATACAAATGCTCCTGATTTTAGGAGAGATGCGGATAAAAACAAGATATCCCGTAAAGCATTAAGCCAAAAAAGAAGAAAATCATGCAGTTTACAGTGGAGCTGTGAATAAACTTGCTCCTCTGTTTCCATGAAGGCAGTCAAGAGAAGCAGAAGGAAAACTCACTCACTGATATCTTCTTCTGAGGCCAGAATGTATTTCTTATGAATTTATTTTTGTTTCAAGAAAATCAAAGAAGGAAAATGCTCCTCCTCTCCCTCTGCCTTCCTGCATAAGTCTACACAGTGACCATGTGGAATCTTAATCCCCAAGGTTATTTTACAACCTAAATTAGCATTCTAAAAGAGAAACATAATATTACATACACAATCCCCACCTCTCCCTGACTAACCATCCTTTAAGGAGCGAACACAAACACACACACACACACACCCCCGCAATCTCCAGGCTCATTTGAAATGTCTTTTGTTTTCATACACTGGAAATCAGTGATAAAGTGTTATGACCAAGAATTCAGCAGTTGGATTCACTATTTTTTGAATGTCACTAAGAACACACCAAGGGAAAATTAAATTATATAATTTAATCACTGGGGCTAATTATTTTCTTTGCTGATCCTCTAAAGAAGCAGTAGATGCAAGCTCACAAATATCACACGTATTTTTTCTTAGCAGGAGGGAAACACTGGGCTGTGATTAAAAAGGCATCATGTTGCTTCCTACAAAATGTGTAACGGGTCTCAACTGAAAGAACAAAAAAATGGCTACACCCACTAACCATGGTAAAATTCCCCTTTTAATTGGGTAGGCAGTTTCCACAGAAATGTACATAGTAAGTTGCAATTACATGTAAGCTAAATTGGTGTAGCTTTACTGCTGATAATGGGATATTCTTCTCCTAAAACACTCTTTCATCCCCCAAACACAGGAAAAAAGATGGCTTTTAACTCTATCATCTTGGCTAACTGCATACAGCATTTCCCAAACACTAGCCTGTTAAGAGATTCTGAAGAGACCTGTACTGTGGATCCCAGTGATTAAATTATATAAATTATGGGCAAAGAATCTGAATAGAATTTTCTTCAAGAAACATACACAAATGGCCAATAATCCCACAAAAAATACTCAACGTTGTTAGTCATGAGGGTAATTCAAACCAAACCTACAATGAGACACCATCCTGGACACACTAGATTGGCTAGAATAAAAATGTCAGGTATTAACAAGTGTTGGTGAGGCTGCAGAGTGATAGAAATATTCATACATAGCTGTGGAGAATGTAAAATAATACAGTAGCTTTGGAAAACAGCCTGGTGTTTACTCAAATGATTAAACACACAGTTGTCACACAATTAGCAATTTCACTTCTAGGCATATACTTAAGAGAATCAAAAACATAGGTTTACACAAAAACTTGTACACAAGTGTCACATAGAATTATTCACACTAGGCAAAAGGTGAAGACAATTGTAATGCACATCAGCTGAGTGGATAAATAAAATGCAATCTATCTATATGAATGAAATACTGTTTGACCACAAAAGAAATGGAGTACTGATGCATACCACAAGGGTGAGCCTTGAAAATATTATGCTAAGTCTAAAAAGTCAGTCACAAAACACAATGTCTTCTACGATTTTGTTCATATTTCCAGAATAGGGAAATCTATTTCCGGGTGGCTCAGAAGGTAAAGAGTCTGCCTGCAATGCAAGAGACCTGGGTTTGATCCCTGAGTCGGGAAGATCCCCTGGAGAAGGAAATGGCAACCCACTCCAGTCTTCTTGCCTGGGAAATCCCATGGACAGAGAAGCCTGGCAGGCTATAGTCCATTGGGTCACAAAGAATCAGAGATGACTGGGCAACTAACACGTTCACTTCACTTTCATAGAGACAGAATTGTATAGTATGCGAATTACAATGAATGATATGCAATAAGGATGTTTCTTTAAGCATTAGGAAAGATTTATTGCATTTTAAAAACACATTTGTTGAACAAATGAATAAACAGATCAACGTACAGATAGACACTCCAAATGCTACATCATCATCCATTTGAAGGCTTGTGTGTTCAAGTTGGTTAATTTTCGCCCTCAGGTACACTGCCACCAAGTGGTGGGGGAAGCCTCGGTCTCACAGCATGAATTTCAGGTGTCCGGATACTAGGTATCCTCTGGAGGCTTCTTGCTGAAACACACCAGATTATACTAAAGACGAGTCCACACCTACGTAAAACTACTGAAATGAGTATATACCTAGATATATTAAGTATTAAATCAGAAAAACATTAGATATGTCCGTCACTTAGTCGTGTCTGACTCTTTGTGACCCCATGGACTGTAGCCCACCAGGCTCGTCTGTCCATGGGATTCTCCAGGCAATACTGGAATGGATTGCCATTTCCTTCTCCAGATAGTATATAAGAAATAGATATATATATTTGATATATATATAATATATATACACATATATACATATACATGATGTTTATAATTTTTATATGTGTGTATATATCTCCTCACTGGTCTTTAAAAACTGGCAAGCACAACTGATACTAACTTGCTGCCGCTTAGTCACTTCAGTTGTGTCTGACTCTATGCGACCCCATGTACTGCAGCCTGCCAGACTCCTCTGTCCGTGGGATTCTCCAGGCAAAAATACCAGAGTGTGCTGCCATGCCCTTCTCCAGGGGATCTTCCTGAACCAGGGAGTGAACCCAGGTCTCCTGCACTGCAGGCAGATTCTTTACCAATGAACCACTAGGGAAGCCCTAACTCTTGCTAACTTATTAAAACACTCCTGTCTAATTTAGTCCCAGTCCTTTCACAGAGTTACCTTCTGGGGAACTGTGCACTTCTAATGGCTGAGGAAAACGTTGGCATGGAATGCCCTTTTGGGCAGCTTTTCACCACTGTCAGCAGTTCTTCTAAACCACAGATGGTCAATTCACCTTGCTGAGATTGTTAGGGCTAATTAAAATTATAGTCTTAGATTACCTTTTTAATGCTCTGAATTAGTACATAGCCTTTGCCTTTCCCTCTGGGCCTCTACTTCCTTCCTTATGTGTCTGAGAAAGAACAAAATTAGATCATAATCATCTCAAGGATAAATGCAAAACACCGTTCAAATTGTTTTCTCTAAAGAAAGAGGGAAGGAGAGTAGAGATCTCCATGGTAGGCCGTCAAATAAATATCTGTATAATAAATAAATAAACCCTACTACTCATCCAACTAGTAGTTTCAAAGCCAGGTGTAATTGCAGGAGTGATATAAAATAATTTTTTTTTTTTTTTAACTAACAGCCTGAATTTGCCCATTTTCTTATTCTGAAACATTTATGCAGGCAATAGAATTTTCTAACCATCATTTTGGATAGAACTACTGCATACATTCATGACAATGGTGATCTCAAGGAAGGAAAGTAACTATAATAAATCAACACAGTGATGGGANTACTAACAGCCTGAATTTGCCCATTTTCTTATTCTGAAACATTTATGCAGGCAATAGAATTTTCTAATCATCATTTTGGATAGAACTACTGCATACATTCATGACAATGGTGATCTCAAGGAAGGAAAGTAACTATAATAAATCAACACAGTGATGGGATTAAGCAGCTAATAAATGATGTCTTTTTATTTAATTCTTCCCTACTTTATGCACTTGTATTCTACTTTGGAGATATCTCTCCATGAAAAAAAAAAATCTTAACTAATTTCAATATGATCCATTTGGCAATTATCTTGTGAAGCATAATCAATATAAACTTACCAAAGGCACAGTGTTTATGACTATGATCATTAAATGCATATAGGTGAGGGAGGTCACTGTTAATAAAGGCGAATTATGGAAAGACATGAAATTTAAGAACTGTGACTCAGGCAGAAGCAATAAATTTTGAAGAACTTCATTCAACCAAAGAGTTACCACATTGCAATAAATGAATAAATATTATCTTAATTAATATATATTACAATAACTGCTTTCCATTTATGGCTGAGAACCAAAGCCTAAAACCCAAAATGGGTAACTCACCAATGACTTTATAAAGGAAGTGACTGAAGACCTTAACGGAAGGTGAGTGTGCCACTTACTCTCCAAAGAGACAGATGCGTCAATTTCTGCTTGGTCAATTACACGTGCTCAAAAAGTAGCAGCAAATGACACATTATGTTTCAGATAAAAAATGTAAAATTAATGTACACGTAAAAAATAAAAGGACACAAAGTCACATCAAATTTTAATTATGTTTCCTTCCATAAGGAAGGACACATCTGAGAGTTGATAGGGTGTGTGACAATTGACATGCTACAAGAAATTTGAATTCATACAGCCTTATCTGAGAATGGACTTAGGAAAGAAGCATATGTTTTCATAGTTAATTATATATTTATTATTAAAATTGATACAAATAAATTAAAATGACAGGATCTAGAAATGTGATATCTTATACTTAGAAATTACTAAATAGATGATGATAATGAAAAAAAATAAGAGCAGACATTACATTTATATTGATATTAGAACTAGATATAATCAATTGTATAAATGAAGAAATGGGCTTTCATTCACTGCTATTGTAAGGTAAGAGGTAGATTTTTTTTTTTTTTTTTACACTCATGGAAATGTAAGATTGCCCACACTAACAGTGTGTAACAAATGTTGGTAACATACTTCACTATTGTAGCTTCTATCTCTATAAAACTGATCAAGGATATTTTTAACAGACATTAGTCTGGTTGTGCTGACATTACATAATACCATGGACTGGGTGGTTTAGACAACCGGAAACTTAATGCTTTCACAGTTCTGGAGGCTGGAAGTCTAAGATCAAGATGCCAGCAGGGCTGGTTTCCGGCGAGGCCCGTCTCTGTGGCTTACAGGTGATGACTCTTGTCTGTGTCCTCATGGTTACTTCTGTGTGTGTGCACTGAAAGAGTGATCTGACACTTCTGTCTTTTCTGATGAAGACATCGCTTTTCTTGGATTAGGGCCCTGACTTTATGACCTCATTTACCTTAATTACTTATGTAAAAGTCCTCTCTCCAAATATACTCACAGTGGGGATTAAGACATTAACATACAAATGTGAGGGGAAATTTCAGTCTGTAACAGTGGGGTATGATAAAACCAGGAGCCCCATGGAAATCTTACACAATATTTTGTTAGAAAGTTAGACAGGGCACAGGGTTTATCCAAGGTCAAGCACCTCATTGGTTAAAGATCAAATACCTTTTTAAAGTATACAATTCTGCATTGATTCAGACAGTGAATCAATTTAGACCTAAGGCAGTGTCAAACCTCTTGTTTATTAAGGGTTGTCTTAATATATGTAGAGACGTATGCATGAGAGTACTGGGTAGATACAAGAAAGCAAGTACATATATTCAGAAATGATGATTATAGTTCTTAAGACAGAAGTCTGGACATTTTGATAATAAGAACTGACAGTATACTATTCTTTAGTTCCTTTTTTAAAAAACCTAGAGTTTAAAAATAATCATGGCGTTAGTGATCTAAACAAAATATAATCTGGCAATAGCATCCAAAGACTCTCCCTCTGTAACTGTAATCTCCAGCTTTCTCCTGTCGCCATCGCTTTTGAGGTTCTCTCTTTTATGAGAGCAAAGACTCATAGCTTCAGAATCAATGTTTACATGCAACAAGGAGAAAACCTTACTGGGAAAGTGATGAAGACAGCTGAATGCGTGAATTTGTAACTCTATAGCAACTGCATCAAAGCCAGACCTCAAACCTTTGTGTAGCCTTTCCAAAACCTAGCGCAGTGAATGTACTCAAAACAGGGCTACCAATACTGTATTGCTGGTTATTTTTATAGGTCAGAAACATTATATCAGTTCAGTTCAGTCGCTCAGTCGTGTCTGACTCTTTGCAACCCCATGAATCGCAGCACACCAGGCTTCCCTGTCCATCACCAACTCCTGGAGTTCACTCAGATTCAAGTCCATCTAGTCGGCGATACCATCCAGCCATCTCATCCTCTGTTGTCCCCTTCTCCTCCTGCCCCCAATCCCTTCCAGCATCAGAGTCTTTTCCAGTGAGTCAACTCTTCGCATGAGGTGGTCAAAGTACTGGAGTTTCAGCTTTAGTATCATTCTTTCCAATGAAATCCCAGGGCTGATCTCCTTCAGAATGGACTGGCTGGATCTCCTTGCAGTCCAAGGGACTCTCCAGAGTCTTCTCCAACACCACAGTTCAAAACTATCAATTCTTCGGCGCTCAGTCCTCTTCACAGTCCAACTCTCACATCCATACATGGCTACTGGAAAAACCATAGCCTTGACTAGACGGACCTTAGTTGGCAAAGTAATGTCTCTGCTTTTGAAGATGCTATCTAGGTTGGTCATAACTTTTCTTCCAAGGAGTAAGCGTCTTAATTTCATGGCTGCAGTCACCATCTGCAGTGATTTTGGAGCCCCCCAAAATAAAGTCTGACACTGTTTCCCCATCTATTTCCATATTATTAACCATAAATATTGTCCTTAATCTTGTCTAATACAGATCTCTTCAATAGGTTTATGTATTATGGCAATTTCAAATTCAACTTTAGGATGCAAATATTTTAAATTATATTTAATGAACATTAATTGTGAAACTCCTGGCAAAAAACACAGCATATCTCTTTATCTTGTATATAAAATTATATCCTACTTGAATAATCTGTTACTTCATGCCAGTTCACATGTAAAGGCAGTCTAAGAAACGACTGAGTTGAAAGGCACAACAAGAGTCTGATAAAGTACATGATTGGGGTTTCCCTGGTGACTCCTGCTAACGCAGCAGACACAGATTCAATTCCTGATTGGGGAAGACCCCACATGCTGTGGAGCAACTAAGTGTGCTCTCCCCAGAGCTCCAGAGCCTGGGAGCTTCAACCACGAGCCCACGTACTGTCCAAGAGCCCGAGCTCCCCAACAAGAGAAGCCGCCTCGACGAGAAGCCCAGGCACCCCAACTAGAGACTGTCCCCCGCTCACTGCAACTCGAGAAAGCCAGTCGAAAAAGTGAAGACCCACCACAGCCAAAAATGAATAAATTTGTTTAAAAGAGTCTTTTTTTTTTTTTTTCTAAGAAAGATGATTGATTAAAATGTATAAGCACATGCTTGGATTTCCTGTGGGATTTTATCTGATGAATAAATTATGTGTAAATTCTTTAAAATAATGAAAACCAAACATGAGTTAACACTGATAATGAAGTTATTTTTTTCCTTAAAAAAGTAACAAATTATATTTTCCATATGAACTTGGTCCTACAGGATGAGCTTCATTATAAATATATATCCTGAACAATAAAATGTTCCAGAAAAACCCAAATGAATTTTTTGGCCAACTCATTATCAGAAGAATCAAAAACTATATCAAAGATTTTACTGTGTCAACATGTATTTTAAAGCCTGAATAGAACCGATAAAACCACGTTATTGACAACCACATCACACATTAAACCATGCCTTCTACAACAGTTCTAAATCATACTAAATCCGTGGGAAATCCTTAAAATCTATAGCCAGTTATGAAGAAGATTCAGGAAGGAAGTAGAAGAAGGAAGGGAGGGATAGAGGAAAAAGGAAAGAAACTCAAGATAAAAACACAGCTCTATCTATATTTAAAATTTAATAATGCATCTAATTTACATATTCAACCTGCAATTGATAATAGATTTTTAGAAACAGAATACATTCAGAATAAAGTCTAAAGGCCACCATAAAGAGAAAGACTTGGTATCTTATATAAAATTTAATCAAATCAGAACAACAGCAGATACACACATATTCGAGCATACAAATCATTGCTATTCTTCTATATAAAGAGTTCCTGCATATCAACAAACATGACTATTTCAGTAAATGTATAAAGACCAAAAAACATGGATAGCAAGTCATAAAATATAAAATTAAAATGTCCATAAAATTATAAAAATAATAAGGATTTAATAAAGAGACAACTTGATAAATTGTTAGAGAATGCTCTCTCATGAGTGGTAAACTCTGGTACTGCTGGTAAGAGTATAAATTTTCTTTGACACTTTTCCTCAGGATATAAACAAATAGTTGACAAAACTTGATAAAAATGATAAATCAGCTTAGTGCTTGCTTTTTGAAGAAATAAAATTTCAAATGCTCAATAATCAAGGACTAGAGGACATACATACACACACACACGAATGCCCAGAGGAAGATGACACAAAGTCAAAATGTGTGCATATATATATATGTCCATACATATATCTCTTGGCTAGCTTATCTTCAGAAGTCAGTATTTATAGATGTTCGACTTAAATATCAATAAAGCATTGCATGTCTAAATTAATGAATTAATTTGATTAATTAGGCTTCATGTATGTGCACTTAGAGGTCTAGCTTGGGTCACCACAAATTCTAGCTCATTCTATAACCACGATTCTCTTATAATCAGTAAAATGCAAGATAAATACAAGATAATTTCTGTGGTAACCAATCTATAATACCAGTATTTTGATGTTATAAGTGCAAAAGTTGTTTCACGAAAAAACTTCCATATAAAATAAGAGTAAATTAAATTGGTGCCATTTTGAAGTTAGCTGATATTTTACTTAGAATAATGCTCTCTCTAAGATCAAATAATTAGAGTCCTTTGCTTATTCTTAGTTTAATGCTTATGGTTTGAACAAAGAACAAAGGAAACATTCCCTCATCCATCATATACATTATTACATTGTGTACAGATGAAAGCATTTTCTGAACAAACTTTAAAGCCAAATGCAAACTTTAAAGCAAAATGTATAGCATAGTAATATTACAATATAGGTTAGCAGATATAATCAGTAGACTGTACCTTTTCATTTCTACTGAATAATTTTTAGAAGCCTATGATTTTTCCTAGACTCTTTAAATGGTAAAAAGATTCCAGAGGAAAAAAATTTAAATACTGATAAACAAGTTTTTCTTGTTGCTACAGGAGAAAGCAATTGACATTCAAATATTAAAGCACTTTCTCTAAATTGCATGATTCAAATTAAGCTGGTTAAAAGAAACCAGGTAGATAACACAACATTCTGTTTGACTCAGTAGCTACCACATATGAGAATTACTTATTTGCAAGGAGACACAATGACTTTGCCTATCTCAATATAATGAACTTATCCATGCCACTGACATTTATTTAGATTCTTACTATGCAAGCTTTCTTTACAAGTATTTTATTTTAATGGTTCATTTTCAGTCTAACATTTACAGTATTTCCATATTAACTAAACAACTTTACCATTACATCTGAGTTTAATGTCAGAAACCTTGTCATCTCAAGTGACATTTAACTTTTCTGCTCAAGTACCTACTTTTTTCTACAGTTTTTCTTATTTATTTCTCCCAGATATTTTAGAACTTCTCATTTGATATTTACCACTTTTGCTTGATAATAATTTTTGATAGGTTTCAGTTATATAACTGGAATAATTAGACTAAGCAGTGATATATTTGGATTTTAACCAATGAGCAAGGATTCAAAAACTGCATTCAACCCCTGTGTAACTAATCAACATAGAGCAAGGACACATATGGAGTATTGGGACTTTGCAATTTCACAGTAATAAGCATAGGAAGCATTTCAATGATAAGCATTCATAGCATTATGGTGATATATTTTGAAGGGTACAAGGTAAACTCATTTCAAGTCATTCACTTACCCAAGACTGTGAGCTCTGCAGAAGCACTAATATTCTCATTTTTATATGTGACAACACAGGTGTAAGTTCCACTGTCATCATCTGTCACATTGGAGATAAGCAAGTTACTTCCACCCAATAAAGAATACTTTTTGGACCTGTAAGACAGAAGGCATATGACATTAGAGAGTAGATTAATTTATGTTTATACAAGACAAGGTATCTAAAGGTTTAAATGAACTCCATAAAAGCTCAAATTATAAAATCCAGGGCTCTGTTTCCTGGGAGCTTGATAACAGTGCATCTATTGATCAAAAATTCCTTCAAGGTAAACCACTCCCATTGGAAGACTGTAATCAAAGAAATGAAGTGGATTAAACTTGAAATTGGGGCATCCCTCATAGCTCAGTGGGTAAAGAATCTGCCTGCAATGCAGGAGATCCCGGTTCAATTCCTGTGTCGGGAAGATCTGCAGGAGAAAGGATAGGCTACCCACTCCAGAATTCCTGGGCTTCCCTGTGGCTCAGTTGCTAAAGAATCCGCCTGCAATGTGGGAGACCTGGGTTTGATCCCTGGTTGGGAAGATCCCTGGAGAAGGAAAAGGTTACCCACTCCTGGCCTGGAGAATTCCATGGACTGTATAGTCCACGGGGTCGCAAAGAGTCGGACATAACTGAGCAACTTTCACTCACTCACTCAAACTTGAAATTAATGTTAGTCCTGAAGAGAAACATGACATAATTTGACTTGATTCTCTCAGTTTTGGGTTTGAGAACGGCAGGTCCAGAGAAGTGATTCCTCCCAGTGGGGGTCCATGTCCTATGTCCTGACATCCAATTTAGTAATCTTTGTGCAAAGTTACATGTCATACTGCACTGTGCATGCCTGGTCATATCTGGAGAACACATCTTCACACGCTGAAGCTGCAACCAGATTTACTGCAGGCATTCATATTCTCAGAAGTGTTGTGATATCATACAATGCAGTGTTGTTACATAAAAAAATATTTCAGGCAGATGAAACTTACAGATGAACTTATTGCCTATGAACATATTTTGCTATAAAATATGTGTTTAAAAGTACCACATCAAATCTCAAAATCAATAAAACTAATTTCTAAATGAAAACCAATCCATTTTGATCAAAATGCTTCCAACTGTGTTTCATTCTATTAAGAATTTTCTTTCTAACTAAGCCGTAATACTAACATCTGGTAACTTGAATCCAGCCAAGTTCTGTTTTATCTTGAATATCTGTTATAGCTGGGATTCTCTATACCACCTCCTTAGATTTAGATCCTCCAAAGTACCTTCTCTGAAGGCTCTGTGGGTAGGACCATCTCAAGGGCAACTCTGGCTTTCTAAATTTCCTTTTATAATTGATCTCATGGATTTTGACTCTACCCAGGTGGTGGTACAGTAGTGAAGAATCCACCTGTCAATGCAGGAAAGGTAGGGTTCAATCCCTGGATTGGGAAGATCCTCTGGAGGAGGAGTTAGCAACTCCCAGTATTCTTGCTGGAAAATCCCATGGACAGAGGAGCCTGGCAGGCTACAGTCCATGGGGTCACAAAGAGTAGAATGTGACTTAGCAACTAAACAACAAAAAATGTGTTTCATGTTCTAATACCAAGAATGTGAAAAGACTATTCAATTATCATCTAAACCCCTAGCGTTAATAGAAACTTATATCAAATTAGAGAAAGTTAAACAGGAGCACGTGCTTCATGAAAGTCCTGCGTTTATCATACCTGAGTTGGATGATTTCCTCTCCTCGTAGCCAGGTAAAACTTGGGGGAGGATAGCCAGAAACGCAGCACTCCAAGATAGCATCCTTTCCTTCAGTGGCTACTACATTTGATGGTCTTTGCAGAAAATACAGCTGCCTGTGCAGTCCCGGATCTATGGGAGAAAACACAAGATCACATCTGTTATGATATTGAAAAGAAAAATGATACAGCTGGTACCATTTTTTTTTTTTTTTTACAAAATGCTGTGATAAAGAGGAAGGAAAGAAAAATGGAAAGATGCCAATGAAACTTACAAAATAGACTCCTAGAAGTGTTTTTCCACGTCTAGTTTCTAAGATTATGATATTAAAATATTCTTGGCTGCTGCTAACACCATGGTAAAGGCAAAGGGAAAAAACTTGAGACTACAAGTCACTCATGCAGGCTACAAGTCCTGTTGACTGATTGTCATTAAAGAACAAGACAGTATAAGTAACTTTCCTAAACATTATCACCCGGAGTTCTTTGCTGTTTTCAGTCTGCCTGCCACTAATATCGATTCCAGGCTTCCCTGGTAAAGAATCCACCTGCCAATGCAGGAGACATGGGTTTGATCCCTGGGTTGGGAAGATCTGCTGAAGAAGGAAATGGCAACCCATTCCAGTATTCTTGCCTAGAAAACTCCATGGACAGAAGGAACTTGGAGAGCTACAGTCCATAGGGTCGCAAAAGAGTCAGATACAACTTTGTGACTAAATAACAACAGCACAATATCTAGTCCACTTCCATCTGCTTTGTTTATTGCTTCTGTGGCTTGGGATATAAGATTAAAAATAATACGTTAGAACTGTGTGAAACAAGTACTATAGAAGATACTGAGAAATAGCTGTTGTCTTCAAGACCAAAGTTACACTAAAGTTGGTTTATTGTTGTAACAATAAGTTTAGCTGTTTCTAACCCTTCTGTTTATTTTTAACAACCTTCCAAAGAATGTGTTTATCACTAGGGCTGAGATTTTGGGCAAATGAGGAGCATACTCCTTTATCACCCATCCTCCTGTTGTTCTGTCTATACGACGTTATTCATTGCTACCAGCAGGTAACTGAAATAATGTCTTTTTTTTAACTGAGGTATTGTTGTTTTACAAGGTTATGTCTGTTCCTGCTGTATGAAGTGAACCAGCTGTATTTATTCATATATCCCCTCCCTCTTGAGCCACCCCCCCACCCTTTTAAGACCACAGGGCACTGAGTTGAGCAATATTCCACTGGATATGTGCACCCCATTTTCAACCTAAAGACTCATTCTACTCAAACTCATTTGATCCAAAAACTGCTAAGATGATATACCAAGTGAAATAATCATATATATATATATATATATCTCCTAAGCACAAGGTTCAAGACTGTCCTGAAAGACTTCTGTGTTAAGAGCTCCTCTTTCACCTACCAAATAAATTCCCCTCCTACCACCTGGGATACACCAACAGCATTATTACCAGAAGGTGCACTTGGAGGAAATCTTTCCAACCATGTAATATCCTCTGATCTGACCTGTTGAGTAAATTTCTATTTCTTTAAGATGAAAAGCTGTATTTCCAGGTCCCCATTAAAATCCACATTTCTCTATGAAGGCTTAACTGTGGTTGTTTACAAATTAATGAATTAAATAGAATTAGCATATAATCTTTCATGTTGCCAACCCAAAGCAAAATGTTGAAGCAAATAAAATGAGGCAATGATATCTTCAAAACCAGGATTGGGGTGACAAGGAAATGTCAAAGGATGTTAAATTTAAATACGTTGTACTGGGGGCCATGGATTCCCAGGTGGCTAGGTGGTAAAGAATCCTCTTGCCAATTCAGGAGTGATAAGAGACTCGGGTTCGATCCTTGAGTTGAGAAGATCCCCTAGAGGAGGAAATGGCAACCCACTCCAGTATTCCTGCTGGGAAAATCCCACGGACAGAGGAGCTGGCTGGCGGGCGACAGTTCGCGGGGTTGCAAAGAGACACAACTGAGCATGTGCGCGCACACACTCTGCGGGCCGGCAGTGATCAGGAAGAAGTGAGGTGGGAAGAGGTCTGCGACACATGTCAACACTGCTGTTAATTTCCCTTGACTGGACCCAACTCCACATGAGCTGATCACAGATGAATAAAAGAACACCAACTCTCTTGTTAATAGCTGGGAGAGTAATTGTCATCTAAAATATTCTTTGCATGAAGAAAGAGAAATTCACACTTTCTCAGTCTTCTCACATCTGTTTCTGCTTGATACAGCAACAAAAATAAGTACTCTTCACAATGAAAATATTGTCACAGATGAATAAAAGAACACCAACTCTCTTGTTAATAGCTGGGAGAGTAATTGTCATCTAAAATATTCTTTGCATGAAGAAAGAGAAATTCACACTTTCTCAGTCTTCTCACATCTGTTTCTGCTTGATACAGCAACAAAAATAAGTACTCTTCACAATGAAAATATTGTAAGAATTTTCAAAATGTGTTAATCTTTATTAAACCAATATTCTAGATAAAATGTCGCAATTGTTTTTCAAAATTGCTGGTGGTTTGTTTAATAATCCTGCTTGAAAGTGAATTTTCAAATCAAATGAAAATGTTTTGAAGGAGAATGTTGCTTAAAAATAAAATTCCTGATGTGGAGAAAAGGGAACTCTCCTCCATTGTTGGTGAGAATGTAAATTGGTATACCCACTATGGAAAAAAGTAGGAAGGTTTCTGAAAAAACAAAAAACAGACTTGTTATATGATCCAGCAATCCCACTCCTGGGCATATATCCAGACAAAACTATAATTCAAAAAGATATGTGCCGTCCTGTGTTCAGAGCAGCACTTTTCACAATGGCCAAGACGTGGAAACAAACTAAATGTCCAGCAACAGATGAATGGAAGGAGGC
>SJYX01010545.1:66119-97676 GCA_006410675.1 Oreotragus oreotragus | reverse complement strand
TGGTAGTACTTTATATTTCTGTACATGTGTAATGAGTGGCTTAAAGGAAAATGACTAGATTATTCTGTTACTTTCTGCATTTACTTTCTTCTGATATGTAGATTTGGCTGAATTACATGCAAATAATATGACCTCAAATAGATATGTAGTTGGAAAAGGGAGGTGCCTTTTCAGAGAATTGCAGATTTTATCCTTTAAGACAGCAACAAAACTCAATAAATAGATTCCTGAAAGTTGTAATGTGAAATCTGACATCATATCAATAAACATTCTGTGCTATGTTATATAAAAATCCATCGGTCTACCTTGCATTTTGAACACATTTTTGTCCATGCTTAATCCTGTCACAACAATCAATGGACATTTGGAATGGTACAGTGAATTAGACAGCTCTTCCAAATGTTGACACATCTCATTATACAGTATCACAAAATCTCATTTGTTATTATCACAACCAATCCCATTAGAAAGGTCTTTTAACGTTGCAAAGCTGTCAAGATCCCAGTGGCAGATACAAGATTTCCAAATTTCTAATTTTAACTTAAAAGCTTGAATTTCATAGTTGGCAGCAAATGCTATTTTCCTCGCACTGACCGACTCATGTTTCTCATTTTTGAGAAAATGCCTAAATAGTACTCAAGTCTGAATAGCTACAGTTTTCCTGTTGATTGTCCTTTCAAGTAAAAATGATGTTCTGAAAAAAAAAAAAAAAGTAGCTAATTCATCTTGTATCTCAAATGATCACGTGTTTACTCCCAAAGAAAACTCTGTACTTTCATAATCTTGAGTATATTTCCCATCTTGACATCCAGAATATTAAAAAGATATGCATTTAAGAATCAAGAATTAATAAAATTCATTAATTTTTACTACTTCAAAGACACTCTTAGTCACTAAAGTAAAAAAATAGCCCCCAAACATATTAGGATGATTATTAAAAACGGTTTGATCTTAAAGATCTTCTGATGCCATCTTGAGAAATGCCAGGGATTCCCAAACCATACTTTGAAGAAGTGTCAAAGCGACAGTCCTAATAAACCACCCAGTTTTCTTAGATGTTCAAGAAGCCCATTTCCTTCCAATATGGGGATAATTTCACATCTTTCAGGTAGAAGTAGGAATAAGTTAAATATACTCCTCCTTTCCTCTTCTCCATCCATCATCAACCATCAGTTAGGGAAGAGTGCAAAACTTAAGAATCTCCTATCACTGTCTAACTTGCAGTAGCAAGTTAAAAAGCATCTTGAAATATATAACCTGACATATTTAACTTACACTTCACATATTCAGAAAGAAGAGCTCAACTATCTTCAGAGCACGTGCCCTAAAGGGACACGGAGAAAGTGTGCTAGTGAAAGTGAAGAGAGTATTTCCCATTTAAAGACATTTCCCAAAATGAAACAAAACAGGTTTCTACACAGGCTTCTATTAGCCCTTATACGGGCCAAATTTATTGAATCTGTTAGGCCAGCTAGAAGCTAGATTTGACTCTCCATTCACAGGTTTTCCCAAATGCCTTGGGGTCACATAATTTTGTGTTCCTTCATGATCCATGACCAGGTTGAATATATAAATTATTAAACCTGTGATATGTTTCAGAATGAAAGGTAACTCTCTTTATAAGTATTCTAGGACATCGGGTATGATCAGGACTACCCAGGGCAAACTGGTAAGCAGCCTTACCCTGTAATGACAATGATTTATTTATTTTTCCTAATGAGGCCATTTTCCTAAACTACTCTTTAGGAATATTGACACTAAGCTTAGATGGCAGAATCTAAACAGTAACTGAGGCATAGAGAAATTTAATGATGGACTGTTGGCATCTGTGTCAGCAAGAAAAGAAATACCGGCATTTACAACTTAATGACTGTCTTCCTCAGAATAACTACTCCTTGCTTTTAATTGTTATGCTTTCTGAATGTAAAACCTCCCACCCCTCTTTGTACACTCTTGTTTTCCTTATTAAATTCCTGCTTCACCGGAATGTAAACCACTTTTCCAGCTGGAAATAAAAGGGCACTGCAGGCTATCATAGGATATTCGCTTTGATTTCTTCCTAGGCATAAGAGTTACAAATTGATTTAACTTCACAGAGCTAGTTTCCCGTGTCTATATCCTCAGTTTCAAGCTCACCTACTGTCCCCCTGCTGGCTCCTTAGCCATCCCCCATCTAGTTCTGCTTCAGGAAATTCAGCAGCCACTATGAGTTTTCAAATGTAATAGATGCATTAAAATGTGTGTGCATTTGTGATCACTCAGTCAGCTCCAACTCTTCGCGACGTCATGGACTGTAGCCCGCCAGACTCCTCTGTCCAGGGGATTTTCCAGGCAAGAGTATTGGAGTGGGTTGCCATGCCCTCCTCCAGGGAATATTCCAGACCCAGGGATTAAACCTGTGTCTCCTGCATTGGCAGGTGGATTCTTTACCACTGAGCCATGTGGCAAGTACTGCCCTAATATGTGCTTTGAGCCAAAAAGTCCATTAAACTCCTCCTAACTCTGTATTTAGTACATCTCTCATTAAAAATCAGCCTAATTCACATGGATCACAGGAATCAAAAATAATTTAGTAAAAAAAAAAAAAAAAAAAACACAGCTTCTGGTTCAAGACGGTGGAGTAGAAAGATGTGCGCTCATCTCCTCCTGTGAAAGCATCAAAGTCACAACTAGTTGTTGAACAATCAACTGCAGGAGAATGATGGAAATCCCAAAAAAAGATATCCCGAGTCCAAAGGCCAAGAAGTAGCTGCAGCAAGACAGTAGGAAGAGCACAATCACAACAAAATCAAACCCCATACCCACCAGGTGGGTGACCCACAAACTAAAAAAAAAAAAAAAAAAAAAAAAAAAAAACCAGCTTCTGGTTCAAGACAGTGGAGTAGAAAGATGTGCACTCATCTCCTCCTGTGAAAGCATCAAAGTCACTAGTTGTTGAACAATCAACTGCAGGAGAATGATGGAAACCCCAAAAAAAGATATCCCGAGTCCAAAGGCCAAGAAGTAGCTGCAGCAAGATGGTAGGAAGAGCACAATCACAACAAAATCAAACCCCATACCCACCAGGTGGGTGACCCACAAATGCAAGAACAATAAGACCAAAAAAGTTCTCCCACTGCTGTGTTGGATCCCCACGCCAGGCTTCCCAATCTGGGGACCTGACAAAGGGCCTGTAAATCTTCAGGGAAAATGACCTTGAAGCCCATCTGGATCTGATTACAAGATTTCCACAGCACTGGGGGAAACAGACTCCAATCTTGGAACCCCCCTCCAATAAAAGAAACAACAACTCCATCAGGCAGAAAGCCAAGGAGCTTTGAACAGAGAGGGAAAAGGGAGCCATTTCTTAGAAGCTCTTGGATTCTGTTACTTTCCTTTCTCATTTATATACCAATTCATTACTAAAAATGGCATTCTCTCTCTGTAAATACTCCTACATCTGTTCATATTTCCTCTTTTCTTCTCCATGTACACACACACACATTTCTATTTGTAGTTAGAGCTTGGAAGAAGACAGGGAGTGTCTATTCTTATCATTGGCATGTGGATATAGCCCTTCTGTCTCACAGGCAAAATCTGAGTCTATCAGTTTCATTTTATAGCACATCTGAAGGAAGTGATTTTTCTTTTATAGAAAGATTTTTTTTTTAATTTTACAGCTGATAGTAGAATCACAGAAAACAAATGTTGCCATTATGATGTGTCAAAGTTAGTTTAGGGAACCTAGAAATCTTCATAATTTATATAAGTGCATAATGCAGCACTTAAAACTTTGCAGAAAAGTAATTTGTTATTCTAACTTTTTTTTTTCTCATAAAGAACCAACCAAAAGTATTTGAAATATTTCCTATTTGGCCAATGTTGAATCAGCAAAGTTATACTCTTAACTAAAGAGTGTCTTTCTAATAGGACTGAAGAAGACAACCAGTTTCATTAATTTTTTGTGACTTCTGAACTTAGAGACTATGTTTTGCTTCCATACATCCTTAGAGAAAGCCTCTTGTTTAGGTATAGGTTAGGGAAGACTACCTGATCCAGGGCTACTAAGTGTCATATTCCTAGTAAATGCAGAGCTGACCATATGTCAGCCCAGTAGACCCTTAGGAAAAGACAAGCTCTCTCCTTTCAAGAAATGAATATTCCTTATGGTGGCAAACACTCTCAAGCACATCGTTTTTGTTTTTACCCTTATGTGAAACAATAACCTTTCAGGGAATGAAAGTTAAGATTAGAATATATAATCAACAAACAGAAAAACTAGTGGATTTTGTGAAGGAGAGATCACTAGTGACATTAGGATGAAACAAGAAAAATGTCCTAGACCCCCTCCAGTATTCCAAGTACTTTCAACTTGGACCCTGTCGATTACCCCAGGTACTTATTAACAAATTCAAAACCCAAATGGATATTGTCTACTCATGGTCTTACATATCCAATAGTAAGTCAGCTTCAACTTACTGATCTTTGAGACGTTGTTGCATCTGAATGGGATTTCATCAACTCTGTGAAATACTGCCTATCTTAGTTATCCTGCATTGGTTTCAAGACCTAATAACTTAATATATGAATCACTAATTCATATAATATAACATGATTGTCCACTGGTTTCTGTGCTCTTCCCAGCTCAGGCTCTGGGTGGTTGGAGGCAAATTATGTCATGAACTTGATTCACTAAATAGGCAGCACACAATAAAAAGTATCCGATTTTCTTTCGGTCAGGTTTCTGTGCAGAAATAAACTGACTTAAAACTTGTTTTTAAAGCCAGGGTAGTAGAACAATATCCTAGTTTATGAGATCATCTTTTGGCCTGTACTTGTTATGCTTTAGCATTGGCTTTAAAGTTTTTAATCATTAGAATTTGTCTAGAGAACTTCTACTCTTAAACATTACAGTCATAAAGGCAGAGTTGGGGATGAATGTGCATAGAATAATAAAAATGATTCCTGGTAGTGAGAAGATTTGGAAAGGCTGACCTACTGCAATCTCTTAATAGATAAAGAAAATAAGAATTTTAGAGGATTAAACTAATTGGTAATAACTAATAAAGAACACATACCAAGAAGTCTCATCCATCTGCTAAACTTTATTTCTAAGTCAGTGCCTTTTGTAATATCTCATATAGCCAAAGAAATGATGCTGATGGACAGGTAAGGATTCAAATCACATATCAATGAGTTACTAAAGAGGAAATTGGTATGGGATACTCTGACTTCTAAGAGATGTGTAAAGGAAATGCAGAAAGAGACTACTGTGGATAAGGAGCACAAACCATGTGCAATAAACTACCAGTAGGTAAATGAATGTTCAGCTATCCAGAATCAAAGTCAAGTAAATTATTATCAGAAAGATAATCTTGACATGAGAATCAAAGTCTTTAAAGTTGGAATTTCTAGGATGCCAAAGTAATCATGATAGTTACTAAGGGTTTGGCATTTCCAGGCATTGCACTTGGCCAATCAAATTGAAGCTTCATAACCACCCTATGAAATGGACGATGCTACTTTCTACATTTAGGAAGGTTAATAAATGTAGATTATATTAAGCAATTTGCTCTAATTGCACAGCCAGCAAGTGGGGAGACCGAGACTTGTACTTTCATGTCAGGTTCCCTGCTTGTTCTACAACTTTTATTATAATAATAGTTCAAATTGGGAATTTTAAGTATTCATTGATTAATCAGTAGTAATTCAATGTGAACCTAATCCATTGAAATATATATGATATCCCACATGCTAACTCCTTCATATAATCTGGCTTATATCTGGTATAATACTTAGGAAACACAAACTTCACACGGTTAAGAAATAATATGGTCTTCTATTTTGATCTTTTTAAATTTATTTTAAATTGTAGGCTAATTACTTTACAATATTGTGGTGTTTTTTAAGCCCATTGACGTGAGTCAGCCATGGGTGTACCTGTGTTCCCCATCCTGAAAACCCCTCCTACCTCCCTCCCCATCACATCCCTCTGGGTTGTCCCAGTGCACCAGCCCTGAGCACCCTGTCTTATGCATCGAACTTGGACAGCTGATCTATCTGACATATGGTAATATACATGTTTCAATGCTATTCTCTCAAATCATCCCAACCTTGCCTTCTCCCAAGAGTTCAAAAGTCTGTTCTTTATATCTGTCTCTTTTGCTGTATCATGTATAGGGTCTTTCTAAAGACATCACCATCTTTCTAAATTCTATATATATGCGTTAATATACTGTATTGATGTTTTTCTTTCTGACTTACTTCACTCTGTGTAATCAGCTCTGGTTTCATCCACCTCATCAGAACTGATTCAAATGTGTTCTTTTTAATAGCTGAGTAATACTCCATTGTGTATATGTATCACGACTTTCTTATCCATTCGTCTGCTCATGGACATCTAGGTTGCTCTCATGTCCTAGCTACTGTAAACAGGGCTGCAAAGAACACTGCTCTTTTCTAAGTACATATAAAAGAGAAGCATAAGAAATTATTTTACCCTGTTTATAGCATGGCTTAGGGAATAGTTTTATTCAAAGGTAGCCTAAAAAAAGAGAGCAAACAATGGGAAAATCCTTCAACACAGGAAAAAACAGTAAGTATGATCCAAAACTATCTGGTATTACATTAATGTGATGTGTTCTTCACTTCCGTGTTTGTTTTCCTGAGTGTGTGTTTCTGCCATGAAATTCATTGCTCAAAAACCTTTGAGAATTCCTAATCACCAATAAAGTGAATAGTATCAAGTCTAACTTCCCAGACATGGGATTCAAGGTTCTTTGTAAGGTGGGTTCAGCTTCTAACTCCAGATTGATCATCTGCTATTATCATTCTACAAATGGTTACCTACTGATGATCTAGAACAGTAATCATCTCTACGAAGACCTTGCAAATTTTCCACCTAGAATTGATGTATTCCTTGTCTGTATTGATTTGAAACTAGAGAGGTTTACCTAAATTTACCATCCCTTGTGTTATGTTAGTCATATGGCTATATGAATTAACTGTCTGGTTCGATCATAGATCTCAAAACAAAGAATATGTCTTCTTTGATTTCCTCTACAGACCTTTCTTTTGTAGAAATTATAGAGCTAAATGGTAGCAAAGTGTAATTAACTTTGAAATATAGGTAACATTTAATCAGACTACAAAGTTTAATGCACCTATCAGTTAATAATAAATTTTTCTTGATGAACAAATTCTGAAACTCTTTTAAAACTCCCCAAGCATGGTTTTCCTTCTAAGTAATATGCCTTTTGGAATGGTTTGTATTAAAACTTATTCCAATAAAAATAAATATTATAGAGAAAAATCACTCAAAGTATATTTTAGTCCAATTTATTCCATTAAAAGCCAATGACTCTAATTATACAGATATTTAGTTCGAGTCTGTACAGGACCTAGAGTCATCTAATTATAGTTAAACGAATGAGCAACAGGCTGAATAACCAATTGATCAATTCAATTAGGTCATTAAGAAAACTGAAATCAGAGTTCCAGTGTAGAGGCCAGTTATTTTAGTCAACCTAGTGCCCAAAGATTCATAATTCAGCAATTCAATCTACTGTTTGGCACTCAGACATGATGAAATCTGAATAAAATGAACTTGACAATCATAAAGGCTGCTTCAGTCTCTCCTGTGTTCACCATCATAGACAATGAGACATTTTAAACCATTTCAACTCTTCCTTAGTATTTTGTTATAAATATTTCCAAAAAGTATTCTTTAACAGAACTCACTGTTAAAAATGTACAATTCCTCTTAATTATATTTTTGTCTTAAAACATTAATCGACAGATTAAATGAGTTACTTTTTCTCTCTTTAAATGAAAGAAATAATTACTCACTTAACTTTGCAAATATACTATGTTATGGGAAAATTTCTTTTTAAATTCTGTAATCTGATTTGAGCCACAGTAACACCAATACCTTGCCCCTAATATCAGGAAAAGTGCTGCTACCTAGCTTCAACTGAGAATGATACCATCAGTTCAGTTCAGTTCAGTTGCTCAGTCGTGTCCGACTCTTTGCGACCCCATGAATCGCAGCACGCCAGGCCTCCCTGTCCATCACCATCTCCGGGAGTTCACTCAGACTCACGTCCATCAAGTCCGTGATGCCATCCAGCCATCTCATCCTCGGTCGTCCCCTTCTCCTCCTGACCCCCCCTCTTAAGTTACATCCGGTAAGTCTCCGAGACCTGTCATTAATATCCCCCCGTCCAGTTGCCCTTCTCAGCCCCTTCTGATATCAGTTTAGGAGCAGTTTTGATCAATTCTCTCCAGAATTAATGCCGCACACTCTACCACACCCTTCTTCCTGCGGTTTATCACCCTTGCTTCCGGCTTTTCCACCAACACCTCCTGTGCCCCATGACCCAGTTAAACCAAATGAAGGCAGTTCCCCATTGAAAAGGTTCTCTCTCTCTTCTCTCGGTTTTGCTGACCCTCCTGTAATCTTCTCTTTGCCTACCTACTGCTTTTTCTTCAAGACTGGCACATTGGTGTTTCTTCTATAACTAATGGCACTCTATTTCTCCTTCCAAAACACTGTCTACTTGCTTTGTCTGATTCTCCCCTAGATGATACTTTGGGGGGCATTATCTTTCAACTCTGTATCCCTAGTGACCTGTGTGATGGCAAGTACATAAGATTCACTCAAAAGTTTATCGAACAACGTATTTGTGTAGTGAATAAACTTCAACTGCTTGCTGAAACACAGTATTTCAAAATAATTAATTCTTAAAATATGCATTTTATGAATCTTAGTTACTTGGTGATATTAGATACCTGTTACATAGAAGTGACAATCAGAAATGTATTCTAATAAATTTGAATAAGGATATAAAATTGTATGCTTTTTAAAATTGTTTTAAATTTAGTATTATTTTTTACTTCACAATATTGTATTGTTTTGCCACACATCAACATGAATCCTCCACGGGTGTACACGTGTTCCTAATCCTGAATCCCCCTCCTACCTCTCCCCTACACCATCCCTCCGGGTCATCCCAGTGCACCAGCCCCAAGCGTCCTGCACCCCTGCATTGAACCTAGACTGGTGATTCGTTTCTTATATGATATTATGCATGTTTCAAAGCCATTCTCCCAAATCATCCCACCCTCTCCCTCTCCCACAGAGTCCAAAAGACTGTTCTATACATCTGTGTCTCTTTTGCTGTCTCACATACAGGGTTATTGTTACCATCTTTCTAAATTCCATATATATGCATTAGTATATTGTATTGGTGTTTTTCTTTCTGGCTTGCTTCACTCTGTATAACCGGCTCCAGTTTCATCCACCTCATCAGAACTGATTCAAATGTATTCTTTGTAATGGCTGAGTAATACTCCATTGTGTATATGTACCACAGCTTTCTTATCCATTCATCTGCTGATGGACATCTAGGTTGCTTCCATGTCCTGGCTATTATAAACAGTGCTGCGATGAACATTGGGGTACACGTTTCTCTGGTACACATGTCTCTTTCAATTCTGGTGTCCTTGGTGTGTATGCCCAGCAGTGGGATTGCTGGGTCATTTCTACTTCCAGTTTTTTAAGGAATCTCCACACTGCTCTCCATAGTGGCTGTACTAGTTTGCATTCCCACCAACCGTGTAAGAGGGTTCCCATTTCTCCACACCCTCTCCAGCATTTATTGCTTGTAGACTTTTGGATCGCAGCCATTCTGACTGGCGTGAAATGGTACCTCATTGTGGTTTTGATTTTGGATTTAGAAATGGATAACTCTCCACACACATCACAAAATGAAAATACTCTATGAGTTGTGGTAAAAAAAAAAAAAGTGTTGACTCAAGCTGCAAAACTTCAAATTAGCATTTATATTTAAAACTAAATCATAAATAGATGTATTCATTTGTCAACATAATATTTAAATGAACTGTGGAAAAATTTTTTAAAGAGTGGTTACAATACAGGTTACATTAATGCTTCTACGTCATGTTCCTAATACAATGGCCTTCTATTTTAACTGAGTTTATGTTACCCTATTAAATATGCAGTTGTATAGAGAATGGACACTATATCTATGCAATTATGACTTCCTCAAATTGGAACTTCTAGAAAGTAGAAATTGATTCAGAAAGCATTGGCATCATTTTAAAAATGAGAAAAATCACAAAGGCAACTAAAAGAAGCAGAAATTGAGCATTTATCCATTTATTCATTCTCTCACTCAATTTTGTACTTGCAACAGATTTGACCTCTAAACAAACTTGCAATCTTGGGGATAAATGGGACAAACGTGGCCCTTCAACAGATTCTTTATGGGATCAATAGTACAGAAGACAGGGTTAATCAAGTATGCTAATAGCACAGGTCTGTTTGGTACCTCAGCTCATAACTCCTTTGTGGAATTTTTATTTGAATTCATAAAGCTTGCAGAAATATACATATTAGATGTAATTTTTTTTAATGGCAGTTTCTATCCAGGTAAGAAATNGTTTCTCTGGAAAGCTCTACCACAAGACATGAAAAGGTAAGAAAAGCTTTTGGCATATCCTTTTCTAATGGTCACTTAGAGAAGAAGGAAAATATAAAACTAAACCCAATAAACAATACAGAACTTACACACAACTTCCAAATACATGTTCAAGGAAAAATTATTCAAACTACTCTAGAAAATACAATTCTGAAGAGAATAAAGAAGACTGCAATACCTGACAAGATTCTGACTTCTGCTTCATTTCCTGTTCTTGAGCTGGCTGGATTCCGGGCTAAGCATCGATAGATCCCAATGTCCCCCGGTTGCAGTCGGCTGATTTGCAAGGCTCCGGAGGGCAAGACCACCACACGGGAGTCACCAGGGATGGGAGTCAGGTCTTGCTGGTTTTTCTGCCAGTGTATGGTTGGCATCGGCTCCCCAATGACTTCACACTTGAGTAACACTGTGTCGCCCATGAAAGCAGTGATAGATTCTGTCTGGGAGAGGAACCTCAGGGGTCCTAGGAGAAACACAAGGAGTGAAGAATAAATCTTTCAGATGAGTCACAATCATCTCCAAATAAGATGATCACACCTGTATTCTTGATAGAAAACCAAGATAAAAGTACTTTGGTCACATGATGCACAGAGTTGACTCACTGGAAAAGACCCTGATCCTGGGAAAGATGGAGGGCAGGAGGAAAAGGGGNAATCTTTCAGATGAGTCACAATCATCTCCAAATAAGATGATCACACCTGTATTCTTGATAGAAAACCAAGATAAAAGTACTTTGGTCACATGATGCACAGAGTTGACTCACTGGAAAAGACCCTGATCCTGGGAAAGATGGAGGGCAGGAGGAAAAGGGGACAACACAGGATGAGATGACTGGATGGCATCATCGACTCAATGGACACGAGCTTACGAAAACTGGGAGTTGGTGATGGACAAGGAAGCACGGCGTGCTGCAGTCCACAGGGTTGCAAAGAGGTGGACACGACTGAGTGAGTGAACAACAAAAGCAGTTTCAGGAAAGATGGGCCATATTAACCACCAGTTGTAGTAACAGAGAACAGTCTTTCACAGACTGACTGCTTAAGGTAAATGATCATCAGAATTTACCAGTTATGCTGTGGCAGAATGAAACAATGTTTAAGTAGGAATTAGACTCTTTTTTAAAATTTCTAGCCTGTCTGGGCCCCCTATTCCATGTGAGTCTTCCAGTAACTTGTTTCATTTCTTTGGGCTATAAAATGGGATAACAGTAAATTCAGCTCATACAACTACAGTGATGTTCATTTGAAATAACATGTAAAAAGATACATAGATAATTAAGCAAAGGTAGGGGAAAAAAAAACAAAAAATAAATAAAAACTGAGCACTGCTGAGCATAAAGCATGATGAGAGAAGACTCCTCCACCATGGTATTGTATATATAGAAGATATTTGGAGCCTGCCATCTTGAACCTTCTTCTGTGAATAGATGGATTACTTGTGACCCTAATGCTTTGATCATGAAAGATTTTCTTTATGATTGCAAACATACTGGAATGAATTTTGTCACCACTGATGGATCCTGGCAATTTTACATTCTAGAGTTAATTCGAATTAACAATTTTAATTTCTTGATTTATCTTCATCATAGTTATATCCTACTTTAAAAACAAATTTGCTGGGGTTGGTTTCATTGTATGTGCATTTCACAGTAAGATTTGATTCATTTGTCAGTTTGGGTTTCATGTCAAGTTTTTCTGCTCATATTTATATTACTGTAATTTTTATTTTATAGATTTTAACTAGGCCAAAATTTCCTAGGTCTTGGTTTAAATTTTGTAAGGAAACTTTCTACCAATGTTTAGTCAATAACAAATTCTAATGTGTTCAGTGTGAAATACTGTTAATTTTATTTGGGGGTATATTAATGCTTACAAACCTAACTCTCCAGATAATCTGATAAAAGTTTTGCTGGGGTGAAAAGTGTGAAGGCAAAACAGTCTAGGTTAAAACATCATAATTTAACATGGGAGATAATCAGGAATGCTGTGGAGAAGTCTCATATTCTAGGTTAAGGCAATATTTCATGTCCCTTTCAGAGACTATTCTTTTGAGCCACAAGATAGCTGAATTCATGAAAAAGGAAATCACATCAATATCATATTCAGAACAGATAAAGGTTGCCAAAGATGGTATGCCACTTTTTATAGTCACACTCATAAACAGACCTACAGACCTGGAGATGTGACGTTATGGTTTAGCAAGAACAATTCCTTCTGGACCACACAGAAACAGTAACTTTGATGCACATGTTAATGTATCAGTTGAAATTTATCCTACACATAGGTACTAAAATTACTCATCTGGAGTCTGTATCCACGGAGCTATGAGTTTGTCTCAGCAGTGCAGATGTTTCTACGGTGGGAGCCAATCATACGCTTAATTTTCTCCTTATTTAGCTAACTGGAACTAATCTAACTATGCTCGATCCACTACTGAATAAAGACCAAAAGAAATCAGTTCACTTGTGCCCTGCCTCATTGTTCCAAGTCCAGTTTCCAAGCCGTTTGTAGTGTAGAATCTCAGGCAACTCAAAAGAAGTCACCTTAATCAACTACTGATTAGCTTCAATATGGATTTAAAGCGTGTACCTGAACAGAGAATGGTTTATATACACTACATTAAGCAAATCTGCAATGAGATGTGGCCAGATGTCATGACGGTTACATGGGTCAAGATATTTTTCAAACGCATTTCTGACTTTTTATTTGATAATGTTCTTCTTGGTGTCCATCCCTAACATTTTATTTTATAGTTAAGGAAACATACCTTGGGACTAATTTACCACACCTACAAAGTAGATAAGAATAAAACATTTGTGATCAGCTGACAGAATATCTGGATACTTTTATATATTTATATATATGATCCTGTACCAGTTAACACACACTGGATAAAATTCTAAACACGTATTTTACATCTGAATGTCTATGGTATTCAAAAACTTCACTTGCAGAGTTCTAGAGTTAGAATGAAACATAAATTGAAAGAGTAATTCAAACTGTACTCAATAGACGATTCCTTTATATAAATTTCATCTACCCCGAAGAATCATAGATGAGGCATGAGACTGTATACAAATATAATTAGGCTTAATGGAATTGGCTACTATTGCGCATGCTTATTCATTATGCATTCTATGGTGACTTCATATCTTAATAAACAGGGGGTCGGGGATCGACTCTAACTTAAAATTTAATGAAACTATGTTTGAAAACTTCAAATAGTGGATTATTTGACATAGTGAGAAAATACAAACATGATTTGTATCTTTTCCTTTTTGTCTTTACAAAAGAAACCCCACGTATCAAAAAGCAATTCTAAGTCTACAAGGTTCTATATGGCTTGAATTAGAGCTTCCTATTTAGAAAACCCTAAATAAACCCTCAAAGTTGGCCTCAGGGTCTACATTTCACAAGAACCATCAACTCAATCTTCACGCAGTGTGACTCATTGGAGAACTATTAGATTCAGATCAATGACACAGGAAACTTGAGTTTTATCATTGATCCTATTCTGTTCCTTCATTAACTACCTCCTTTACTTCTCATAACAGCTCTTCAAGTAACTATCGCTACCTTACAGATGGAACTTGGAAGCAAACTCATTCAAATGTTTACATTATGTACAATTGTTTAAAGAAAGTTTTGTTCTGAATGATACTCTTTAAAACATCCTATTTTCCCAAGCTAAGTAAAAATGTCTCCAAAAGAGTTTCTTTTATATAACAGTACCTCCTGGCTCCTCAACCCCCAAGTATCAGCATAATACTTGTAAACTTCTTTTAGTAGGTACAATCTGCCCCAGATTGAATTCTTACAAACTTCAGCCTGAAGAATTTTGCAATTAAAAATAGCACATGAACCTATGGTTGGTGTTTCTATGGAAGCCTTTCACAGTTAGCCTTGGGGAAAGGCTGTTTGCAAGAATGAATTGTAGTCAAAGCTCCTATCTTCTTGGTTAGCCTGGCCCAAGATTCTAAGACACTTTTATATCTAAGAATACCTGGGCTTTTCAGAGAAGTCTCATCACAGCTAACTGACAGGTTTACACATTACCTGCACCTCTGTATGTTAACAAAGATCAGCACCTATTAGTGAGGAGGACAGTTCAGGAACCATAATAAAGAACATGCTGTTTATACGTATGGACAAGTCAGGCACGTATATGTGGTGACTCCATTTTATTCCTTGTGATATGATAAGGAATGATAAACACAGACACTGGTAACTCAGATTTTATAAGCTGCTAATAATAAAAGTACCTGTGCTTCAATATTAGGAATTTTATTGATGTCAACTATCCTAATTACATTTGTATAGGAAGCATTAACAGAGAAGGCAATGGCACCCCACTCCAGTACTCTTGCCTGGAAAATCCCATGGATGGAGGAACCTGGTAGGCTGCAGTCTGTGGGTTCGCTGAGTCGGATACGACTGAGCGACTTCACTTTCACTTTCATGCATTGGAGAAGGAAATGGCAACCCACTTCAGTGTTCTTGCTTGGAGAATCCCAGGGACGGAGGAGCCTGGTGAACTGCCGTCTACGGGGTTGCACAAGAGTCAGACACGACTGAAGTGACTTAGCAGCAGCAGCAGGAAGCATTAAATGTTAGCAAGAGCTATATAGCCATACTGAGCGTAACAAGGAGAAATGGGTGTTCTCTGTTTATTTCAGTTTCTAAAAGGATTCTTCCTAATTCTCTAAAGCTAATTTTAACACTAAAACGATTCATTAAGTATCTATTTATATAGGTTACTTTGTTAAATGTTGCTCAAGGCCTGATAAACAGCCATAACTACAATTTTTTTCTAGAACATTTACTAACTATACTAAGACTTAATTACCTGGTATTTAATAGTGCCAATATAGTACCAGAATTCTTATGTCCTCAGAGGGGCCTCAGGGAAGGCAATGGCACCCCACCCCAGTACTCTTGGCTGGAAAATCCAATGGACGGAGTAGCCTGGTGGGCTGCAGTCCATGGGGTCGCTAACAGTCGGACAGACTGAGCGACTTCACTTTCACTTTTCTCTTTCATGCTTTGGCATAGGAAATGACAACCCACTCCAGTATTCTTGCCTGGAGAATCCCAGGGATGGGGGAGCCTGGTGGGCTGCCGTCTATGGGGTCACACAGAGTCGGACACGACTGAAGTGACTTAGCAGCAGCAGCAGCAGAGGGGCCTTCACCAAATCTAGATAGAATTATTCCTATGTGACTCCTTTGCAACATTCACTTCAGTTATAATTTATTAACTGTGGAATTAATCTAATAGCCATCTTCCCAGCTAATCTGTAAATTCCAGATAAGTAGAGCTGGTTCTATTTTATTCTGTACTCTGAACACTTAGCCCAGTGCATGGCATATCATTATCCATCAGTATATGTTGAATGAAAAGATATGTCTGATGGATCAGGGAAATATCCCAGACTCTTATACATTGGGAAATGTAGGAAGAAGAGCATAAAGAGAGGGAGAAAACAAAGATTTCTTCACAGAAAGTGGAAAAGCGTTGAAGCTATTAAACATACAAAGTTAACCCATATAGATCTTCATTTGAAAAGACTGGGGGAGGGCAAGTGTCCATTGCATCCGTGAAAACCTTGTCTAAGCCCGATAAGTTTAAATTGTGGAATGGTGATATTCATAGCGAGATTTCCCCTTTCTTCCTTCATATCACTGTCCTGGGAAACAAGCTTATCAATGCTCTCAGGACCAGCCCTGCCCCAGCTGGGACGGACTGGGTATTGGCTCCAGTCATCAGTCAGCCTCTGGCCAATACATTTTTTTTTTTTTCCATGAGCTCAGCACAACCAAACTGTTGGCTGTCAGCTGGGCAGTAGAAATGTTAATAGCAAAGCAGCAAACATTTTTCATTTGGGCTTTTCCTTTGTGATGCTAAAAATGAGGTAAAAAATCACCATGGCAATGAATACAAAGCTGGTGAATCTGCAGGGACATCAAAAGTGTTAGGCTTTCAGAATTAAAATAATGAGAACAATAGTCTCTCCGCACCCTTCTACCCGTGCACGCATGTGCACACATACACACACACACACACACCCCACATGGGGTAGGAGAGAAATCTTTCCGTGAATGCAGACAGTCACCAAATTTGAAGAGCTTAGACATGCACACTCATTCACTTAAACCTAAACTACTTTTGCTTTTTAAGCTGAAGTGGAAATATTCCAGCGGAAACATTCAATTCCACATTTATGCCAAGTCTCTCCTCTTCCTCCTGGGAGGCCTCTCCACCCACAGCACCCCCAGACTGGGCCTATTCTTTCTTTTAAATTCTAATCTCAATGTGGCACATGCTTCTGATTTGCTCTCTGGACTTTCAGGATCCTTGTCTCCTCCTATAGAAGGGTTAATTATTAAGTAATTAAAGTTCATTTAATAAAAACAGACATCAATTGGGAGACAGAACTTGTGGTTGCCAACCTTGTCTTGCTTTTAAATATTCAGCAACATGGTCATGTCCTACGACTGCCACAGGAGAGCTGCCTTCAATGCTTTGCCGCAAATTAAAGCCTCACAGCTACGTCCCTTCAAAGCCAGACCTTGCTTGCCCCCTTTTAATTTTCAAATTAGCCCAGGGGAAGAATAGACATAATTCAAAGAGAGGTTTTCCAGATTTGGTTGCTTTTCAGCAGCCAGAAGACCAACAAAGGATTCTTAGAATACGTTATAAGCATATTTCTCCATGTTCCTCTGAGAGTTATCATTTCCCTTCTTTATTTTTTTCCCCCAAGTTTTTGCTTCTGTTTTAGCATCTTCATTTTCACTGGTGAAATGACAGGCTCCTAGGTGGCTGGCTGAAAAGCGGTGGCTGGAATGTGGCATTGTAAACCAAGTCTAGGAAGTGTGTCTGGTGGGTACCAGCCACTCTCCTCCAGTGTGTGGTCTGGGAAGAAATATCCATGTGGCTGATTAGTTGAACTCAGAAGGATGTAACAGAAGAAGTACGAAAGGGAAAGAAAACTGTAGGCAAATGACACAGTTTGTCCAGCTCTGCAAGATTAGAAGCATATTAATAACTCATTTCCTTGGCAAAAACAAAAAAAAAAATAGGGAGAAATGTCATCATCTAAGACTTCCTTGGAATCACCCAAGTGGTTTATTCAACATAAACACTCTAGGGACTGCTCCTCGAGTGGCTAGGAATCCGCCTCTCAATGAAGAGGACACAGGTTCTATCCCTGGTCTGGGAAGGACCCACATGCTGTGGGGCAACTAAGCCCATGCGCCCCAAGAATGGAGCCTGTGCTCAGCAACAAGAGAAGTAACAACAACGAGAAGGCCACGCGGGGCAACTAAAGAGCATCCCCGCTCGCTGCCACCAGGGGAGCCTGTGAGCAGCAATGAAGACCCAGCAGAGCCAAAATCAAATACATAAATAAAACACTCTCTAACGGGCCAGTCCTCTCCCAGATCTTTCAAAACTGATTACACATCAGACTTGGAATCAAGCGGTCATTTCTGGAACTCCTGTAATCCATGAGTGATCAAGAGTCAGTTTGAATAGAGGTCTATCATCATGTCATCAACTTGCCTTGCTAGATTCTTGGCCTTCATATCCACTGGAGCAATTCAGGATTCTCCAAGTCACCCCTGTTAACAGCATCCTTAGGGCCTCTGGTAGCCCACATCACACCTTCATAAGAATTCGAAAAGGGTGCTCTCTTTGAAGGGATGAGTTTACAAAGGTCTTCCATGGGATTGGCTAGCAAATCTAGAGTTGGGCTTCAGGGCCTGCCTAACCTTCGCTTGGAGACTGTTCTCACACATGAACTACACTCATGTAACTGACAGCTCTGTCCACCGTCTCTTGACTTCGTGATTCGCAATCAGTCAGCTTGGCTCATCCAAGTCTTTTGTTAACTCTGGGGTCAACAGAGGCAGATCTTAGAAGCATGTTTCCCAGTAGCAAGTTAATGACTATTTTTCCTCATCCTTCTGAGCTATTATGCAATATGTATTTCCCAGTACATGAGTAAATAATGAACAGAGCTATATCACCTCTTCCTCAAAGTTACATGGTATTATATTCACAGAAAGAGATTCTTTTTCAAATTTAATCAAATCATATTGAACATCAATGCCATTTTTTGTCATATGAGTTGATACACTGCCTTTGAAAAGTGATTCAACAATGTATATCATAACAATGGAACTCAAGAACTTCACTTCTAGGACTCTTTCCATAAACATATGAAAAAAAAAAAACTATACACACACACAATTATTCAGTACAACATTATTTAAAATAGTGAGCATTAGAAAATGATCTAATTGCTGGTTATTATAAGCAACTGATGTTTGCATAAGCAAACTGTGGAATATCCAGCATACTTAACATAATACAACCATATAAAATTGTTAATATTTTTTAAAGTGAGGAAAACTATTTTTCCTTTTTTTTTTNCCCAGTAACTTGTTTCATTTCTTTGGGCTATAAAATGGGATAACAGTAAATTCAGCTCATACAACTACAGTGATGTTCATTTGAAATAACATGTAAAAAGATACATAGATAATTAAGCAAAGGTAGGGGAAAAAAAAACAAAAAATAAATAAAAACTGAGCACTGCTGAGCATAAAGCATGATGAGAGAAGACTCCTCCACCATGGTATTGTATATATAGAAGATATTTGGAGCCTGCCATCTTGAACCTTCTTCTGTGAATAGATGGATTACTTGTGACCCTAATGCTTTGATCATGAAAGATTTTCTTTATGATTGCAAACATACTGGAATGAATTTTGTCACCACTGATGGATCCTGGCAATTTTACATTCTAGAGTTAATTCGAATTAACAATTTTAATTTCTTGATTTATCTTCATCATAGTTATATCCTACTTTAAAAACAAATTTGCTGGGGTTGGTTTCATTGTATGTGCATTTCACAGTAAGATTTGATTCATTTGTCAGTTTGGGTTTCATGTCAAGTTTTTCTGCTCATATTTATATTACTGTAATTTTTATTTTATAGATTTATTTTAACTAGGCCAAAATTTCCTAGGTCTTGGTTTAAATTTTGTAAGGAAACTTTCTACCAATGTTTAGTCAATAACAAATTCTAATGTGTTCAGTGTGAAATACTGTTAATTTTATTTGGGGGTATATTAATGCTTACAAACCTAACTCTCCAGATAATCTGATAAAAGTTTTGCTGGGGTGAAAAGTGTGAAGGCAAAACAGTCTAGGTTAAAACATCATAATTTAACATGGGAGATAATCAGGAATGCTGTGGAGAAGTCTCATATTCTAGGTTAAGGCAATATTTCATGTCCCTTTCAGAGACTATTCTTTTGAGCCACAAGATAGCTGAATTCATGAAAAAGGAAATCACATCAATATCATATTCAGAACAGATAAAGGTTGCCAAAGATGGTATGCCACTTTTTATAGTCACACTCATAAACAGACCTACAGACCTGGAGATGTGACGTTATGGTTTAGCAAGAACAATTCCTTCTGGACCACACAGAAACAGTAACTTTGATGCACATGTTAATGTATCAGTTGAAATTTATCCTACACATAGGTACTAAAATTACTCATCTGGAGTCTGTATCCACGGAGCTATGAGTTTGTCTCAGCAGTGCAGATGTTTCTACGGTGGGAGCCAATCATACGCTTAATTTTCTCCTTATTTAGCTAACTGGAACTAATCTAACTATGCTCGATCCACTACTGAATAAAGACCAAAAGAAATCAGTTCACTTGTGCCCTGCCTCATTGTTCCAAGTCCAGTTTCCAAGCCGTTTGTAGTGTAGAATCTCAGGCAACTCAAAAGAAGTCACCTTAATCAACTACTGATTAGCTTCAATATGGATTTAAAGCGTGTACCTGAACAGAGAATGGTTTATATACACTACATTAAGCAAATCTGCAATGAGATGTGGCCAGATGTCATGACGGTTACATGGGTCAAGATATTTTTCAAACGCATTTCTGACTTTTTATTTGATAATGTTCTTCTTGGTGTCCATCCCTAACATTTTATTTTATAGTTAAGGAAACATACCTTGGGACTAATTTACCACACCTACAAAGTAGATAAGAATAAAACATTTGTGATCAGCTGACAGAATATCTGGATACTTTTATATATTTATATATATGATCCTGTACCAGTTAACACACACTGGATAAAATTCTAAACACGTATTTTACATCTGAATGTCTATGGTATTCAAAAACTTCACTTGCAGAGTTCTAGAGTTAGAATGAAACATAAATTGAAAGAGTAATTCAAACTGTACTCAATAGACGATTCCTTTATATAAATTTCATCTACCCCGAAGAATCATAGATGAGGCATGAGACTGTATACAAATATAATTAGGCTTAATGGAATTGGCTACTATTGCGCATGCTTATTCATTATGCATTCTATGGTGACTTCATATCTTAATAAACAGGGGGTCGGGGATCGACTCTAACTTAAAATTTAATGAAACTATGTTTGAAAACTTCAAATAGTGGATTATTTGACATAGTGAGAAAATACAAACATGATTTGTATCTTTTCCTTTTTGTCTCTACAAAAGAAACCCCACATATCAAAAAGCAATTCTAAGTCTACAAGGTTCTATATGGCTTGAATTAGAGCTTCCTATTTAGAAAACCCTAAATAAACCCTCAAAGTTGGCCTCAGGGTCTACATTTCACAAGAACCATCAACTCAATCTTCACGCAGTGTGACTCATTGGAGAACTATTAGATTCAGATCAATGACACAGGAAACTTGAGTTTTATCATTGATCCTATTCTGTTCCTTCATTAACTACCTCCTTTACTTCTCATAACAGCTCTTCAAGTAACTATCGCTACCTTACAGATGGAACTTGGAAGCAAACTCATTCAAATGTTTACATTATGTACAATTGTTTAAAGAAAGTTTTGTTCTGAATGATACTCTTTAAAACATCCTATTTTCCCAAGCTAAGTAAAAATGTCTCCAAAAGAGTTTCTTTTATATAACAGTACCTCCTGGCTCCTCAACCCCCAAGTATCAGCATAATACTTGTAAACTTCTTTTAGTAGGTACAATCTGCCCCAGATTGAATTCTTACAAACTTCAGCCTGAAGAATTTTGCAATTAAAAATAGCACATGAACCTATGGTTGGTGTTTCTATGGAAGCCTTTCACAGTTAGCCTTGGGGAAAGGCTGTTTGCAAGAATGAATTGTAGTCAAAGCTCCTATCTTCTTGGTTAGCCTGGCCCAAGATTCTAAGACACTTTTATATCTAAGAATACCTGGGCTTTTCAGAGAAGTCTCATCACAGCTAACTGACAGGTTTACACATTACCTGCACCTCTGTATGTTAACAAAGATCAGCACCTATTAGTGAGGAGGACAGTTCAGGAACCATAATAAAGAACATGCTGTTTATACGTATGGACAAGTCAGGCACGTATATGTGGTGACTCCATTTTATTCCTTGTGATATGATAAGGAATGATAAACACAGACACTGGTAACTCAGATTTTATAAGCTGCTAATAATAAAAGTACCTGTGCTTCAATATTAGGAATTTTATTGATGTCAACTATCCTAATTACATTTGTATAGGAAGCATTAACAGAGAAGGCAATGGCACCCCACTCCAGTACTCTTGCCTGGAAAATCCCATGGATGGAGGAACCTGGTAGGCTGCAGTCTGTGGGTTCGCTGAGTCGGATACGACTGAGCGACTTCACTTTCACTTTCATGCATTGGAGAAGGAAATGGCAACCCACTTCAGTGTTCTTGCTTGGAGAATCCCAGGGACGGAGGAGCCTGGTGAACTGCCGTCTACGGGGTTGCACAAGAGTCAGACACGACTGAAGTGACTTAGCAGCAGCAGCAGGAAGCATTAAATGTTAGCAAGAGCTATATAGCCATACTGAGCGTAACAAGGAGAAATGGCTGTTCTCTTTTTTTTTTTTTTTTGTATTTATTTATTTTTTTTTACACGAACTCCCAAACATGAACCCCCCTCCCACCTCCCCCGCCACATCCTAAAAGGATTCTTCCTAATTCTCTAAAGCTAATTTTAACACTAAAACGATTCATTAAGTATCTATTTATATAGGTTACTTTGTTAAATGTTGCTCAAGGCCTGATAAACAGCCATAACTACAATTTTTTTCTAGAACATTTACTAACTATACTAAGACTTAATTACCTGGTATTTAATAGTGCCAATATAGTACCAGAATTCTTATGTCCTCAGAGGGGCCTCAGGGAAGGCAATGGCACCCCACCCCAGTACTCTTGGCTGGAAAATCCAATGGACGGAGTAGCCTGGTGGGCTGCAGTCCATGGGGTTGCTAACAGTCGGATAGACTGAGCGACTTCACTTTCACTTTTCTCTTTCATGCTTTGGCATAGGAAATGACAACCCACTCCAGTATTCTTGCCTGGAGAATCCCAGGGATGGGGGAGCCTGGTGGGCTGCCGTCTATGGGGTCACACAGAGTCGGACACGACTGAAGTGACTTAGCAGCAGCAGCAGCAGAGGGGCCTTCACCAAATCTAGATAGAATTATTCCTATGTGACTCCATTGCAACATTCACTTCAGTTATAATTTATTAACTGTGGAATTAATCTAATAGCCATCTTCCCAGCTAATCTGTAAATTCCAGATAAGTAGAGCTGGTTCTATTTTATTCTGTACTCTGAACACTTAGCCCAGTGCATGGCATATCATTATCCATCAGTATATGTTGAATGAAAAGATATGTCCGATGGATCAGGGAAATATCCCAGACTCTTATACATTGGGAAATGTAGGAAGAAGAGCATAAAGAGAGGGAGAAAACAAAGATTTCTTCACAGAAAGTGGAAAAGCGTTGAAGCTATTAAACATACAAAGTTAACCCATATAGATCTTCATTTGAAAAGACTGGGGGAGGGCAAGTGTCCATTGCATCCGTGAAAACCTTGTCTAAGCCCGATAAGTTTAAATTGTGGAACGGTGATATTCATAGCGAGATTTCCCCTTTCTTCCTTCATATCACTGTCCTGGGAAACAAGCTTATCAATGCTCTCAGGACCAGCCCTGCCCCAGCTGGGACGGACTGGGTATTGGCTCCAGTCATCAGTCAGCCTCTGGCCAATACATTTTTTTTTTTTTCCATGAGCTCAGCACAACCAAACTGTTGGCTGTCAGCTGGGCAGTAGAAATGTTAATAGCAAAGCAGCAAACATTTTTCATTTGGGCTTTTCCTTTGTGATGCTAAAAATGAGGTAAAAAATCACCATGGCAATGAATACAAAGCTGGTGAATCTGCAGGGACATCAAAAGTGTTAGGCTTTCAGAATTAAAATAATGAGAACAATAGTCTCTCCGCACCCTTCTACCCGTGCACGCATGTGCACACATACACACACACACACACACCCCACATGGGGTAGGAGAGAAATCTTTCCGTGAATGCAGACAGTCACCAAATTTGAAGAGCTTAGACATGCACACTCATTCACTTAAACCTAAACTACTTTTGCTTTTTAAGCTGAAGTGGAAATATTCCAGCGGAAACATTCAATTCCACATTTATGCCAAGTCTCTCCTCTTCCTCCTGGGAGGCCTCTCCACCCACAGCACCCCCAGACTGGGCCTATTCTTTCTTTTAAATTCTAATCTCAATGTGGCACATGCTTCTGATTTGCTCTCTGGACTTTCAGGATCCTTGTCTCCTCCTATAGAAGGGTTAATTATTAAGTAATTAAAGTTCATTTAATAAAAACAGACATCAATTGGGAGACAGAACTTGTGGTTGCCAACCTTGTCTTGCTTTTAAATATTCAGCAACATGGTCATGTCCTACGACTGCCACAGGAGAGCTGCCTTCAATGCTTTGCCGCAAATTAAAGCCTCACAGCTACGTCCCTTCAAAGCCAGACCTTGCTTGCCCCCTTTTAATTTTCAAATTAGCCCAGGGGAAGAATAGACATAATTCAAAGAGAGGTTTTCCAGATTTGGTTGCTTTTCAGCAGCCAGAAGACCAACAAAGGATTCTTAGAATACGTTATAAGCATATTTCTCCATGTTCCTCTGAGAGTTATCATTTCCCTTCTTTATTTTTTTCCCCCAAGTTTTTGCTTCTGTTTTAGCATCTTCATTTTCACTGGTGAAATGACAGGCTCCTAGGTGGCTGGCTGAAAAGCGGTGGCTGGAATGTGGCATTGTAAACCAAGTCTAGGAAGTGTGTCTGGTGGGTACCAGCCACTCTCCTCCAGTGTGTGGTCTGGGAAGAAATATCCATGTGGCTGATTAGTTGAACTCAGAAGGATGTAACAGAAGAAGTACGAAAGGGAAAGAAAACTGTAGGCAAATGACACAGTTTGTCCAGCTCTGCAAGATTAGAAGCATATTAATAACTCATTTCCTTGGCAAAAACAAAAAAAAAAATAGGGAGAAATGTCATCATCTAAGACTTCCTTGGAATCACCCAAGTGGTTTATTCAACATAAACACTCTAGGGACTGCTCCTCGAGTGGCTAGGAATCCGCCTCTCAATGAAGAGGACACAGGTTCTATCCCTGGTCTGGGAAGGACCCACATGCTGTGGGGCAACTAAGCCCATGCGCCCCAAGAATGGAGCCTGTGCTCAGCAACAAGAGAAGTAACAACAACGAGAAGGCCACGCGGGGCAACTAAAGAGCATCCCCGCTCGCTGCCACCAGGGGAGCCTGTGAGCAGCAATGAAGACCCAGCAGAGCCAAAATCAAATACATAAATAAAACACTCTCTAACGGGCCAGTCCTCTCCCAGATCTTTCAAAACTGATTACACATCAGACTTGGAATCAAGCGGTCATTTCTGGAACTCCTGTAATCCATGAGTGATCAAGAGTCAGTTTGAATAGAGGTCTATCATCATGTCATCAACTTGCCTTGCTAGATTCTTGGCCTTCATATCCACTGGAGCAATTCAGGATTCTCCAAGTCACCCCTGTTAACAGCATCCTTAGGGCCTCTGGTAGCCCACATCACACCTTCATAAGAATTCGAAAAGGGTGCTCTCTTTGAAGGGATGAGTTTACAAAGGTCTTCCATGGGATTGGCTAGCAAATCTAGAGTTGGGCTTCAGGGCCTGCCTAACCTTCGCTTGGAGACTGTTCTCACACATGAACTACACTCATGTAACTGACAGCTCTGTCCACCGTCTCTTGACTTCGTGATTCGCAATCAGTCAGCTTGGCTCATCCAAGTCTTTTGTTAACTCTGGGGTCAACAGAGGCAGATCTTAGAAGCATGTTTCCCAGTAGCAAGTTAATGACTATTTTTCCTCATCCTTCTGAGCTATTATGCAATATGTATTTCCCAGTACATGAGTAAATAATGAACAGAGCTATATCACCTCTTCCTCAAAGTTACATGGTATTATATTCACAGAAAGAGATTCTTTTTCAAATTTAATCAAATCATATTGAACATCAATGCCATTTTTTGTCATATGAGTTGATACACTGCCTTTGAAAAGTGATTCAACAATGTATATCATAACAATGGAACTCAAGAACTTCACTTCTAGGAATCTTTCCATAAACATATGAAAAAAAAAAAACTATACACACACACAATTATTCAGTACAACATTATTTAAAATAGTGAGCATTAGAAAATGATCTAATTGCTGGTTATTATAAGCAACTGATGTTTGCATAAGCAAACTGTGGAATATCCAGCATACTTAACATAATACAACCATATAAAATTGTTAATATTTTTTAAAGTGAGGAAAACTATTTTTCCTTTTTTTTTGTCTAGAACAAGCATATCTGAAAGTATACAAAGGGACATTTTGCTAATGATTCTAACCCTCTATTCAGTGTGGATTAAAAAAACTATTCACAAGCATATTGATTTTCATGAAAAGATGTTTACCTCCACAGGCTTTGACAATAACTTTATTTTCATTCTCTACTTTGCAGATAAAATTCTTATTACAAAACCTGAGATTGGTTTATAATCAATAGTGATGAATAATTTTACAGAATTCAGGCTCAGGCTTTTAATCAAGCTTAAATTTCATTACGCACGGCTAACAAATGGCCACAGCACTCACGAAAGCTGATTATGAACGTGGCTGATATTTGCTGGGCCAACTTGTAAACTGGGCTTGTTTCGAGGCAGGCAAATCCTCCAAACAACAGAAAAGCAAGCTCTTAAAGTTGTATGACTTTTTGTTTTACATCAAGTAACTGTCACCAGCCCTTCCCTACTATCTAGGTTCTCCAGATAACCCTGCCACAAATCTCCACCACCACTGATTACATCACCTTGTGGGAATTTCCAAAGTACTTTTCGTTCACTCACTTATTCAGTCAGTGCGGTGGTTAATTTCATATGTGGATATAAGTATGCCATGGGGTGCTAAGGCTTTTGGTTAAACGGGTGTATCTGTGAAGTGTTTCTAGATTAACATTTGAATCAGTAGACCAAGGAAAGCAGATTGCCCTCTCCCTGGTGGGGCTCATCCTGTCCACTGAGGCCCTGCACAAAACAAAAAGGTGGAGTAAGAGGATTCGTTCTTTCTGCCTGACTCTAAGCTGGGACACCAGGTTTCTCAAGCATTTAGATTGAAACCAAAACTGGCACTTACATCATTTGCTTTACTGGATCTCTTTACCGGACTGTTTGCCAATGGCAGGAGGATTTCTCAGCATCCACAGTCTCATGTGTTTCTCTGGAGAACTCAGAGTAACAGAATCAGTCAACATTTACTGGGGCTCCTAACATGTGGCAGCGGAGGCGTCCCTGGTGGCTCGATAGTAAAGAATCTGCCTGCCAATGCAGGAGAAGCCGGCTTTGATCCCTGGGTCTGGAAGGTCCCCTGGAGAAGGAAAGGGCAATCCACTCTAGTATTCTTGCCTAGGAAATCCCATGGACAAAGGAGGATGGTAGGCTACAGTCCATGGGGTTGCAAAAGAATCAGACACAACTTAGCAACTACACAACAGCAACAGGTGGCAGGCAGCTTCCTAATGGCCTGAGAAATATAACGATGAAAACTGATACTAGCTTCGCTCATCAAAGAGCTCTTCTGGATTTTGAAAGTCCAAGGGAGAAGTGTGAGATTCACAGTCATCATATTTCTTGAGTGAAACACACTAAAGCCCCAATAACAGGAGAGCCCAGAAGCAAAAAAAACGTAGCAAGAGATAACCCTGTTAGTTTCAAAGCTCACTGAAACAATAACCTGTTGAGGCGCTTCCCTGGTGGTCCAGTGGTTAAGAATCTGCCTTCCAATGCAGGGGATTCAGGTTCGATCCCTTTTGGGGGACTAATAGCTCACATGCCACAGGGCAATAAGCCTGTGCAGAGCAGTTAGAGAAAGACCACATGCCACAATGAAGACCCAGCACAGCCAGAATTTTAAAAAAATAATAATAATTTTAAAAGAATCTATTGGGTTATGATTGTTTCCAACTTTTCACTGAGTGTATCATCCAGAGGATTAAATACTCTTCTACCTGTTAATCAATTAACCCAAATGTTGATTTTTCTTGCTACCAGTAGCATTGATTGAATACATACTAGGCACTATATAAGGTATAATAATATGAAGTATAGCCTGTATCTGGCTGTAAAGGGCTCTACTAAAATTTCCCAGAAACATCTTGTATTTTCAGCTTGTTAGGTAGGACCACCCTCCTTTCATTATAAAGGATTTTTTTTCCTGTAAAAAATATGACTGACTCCTATATTTAGAACTTGTAGACACAGATCAAAGAAAGGAGAAACCTAACTGGAACAAGTTTTCAGTGAAAACAGTGGTTTCAGCTCAATACCTACCTCTATTTCAGTATATAATTGATTAAAGTTAATTTGATAACGGATGAAATGAAAGTGACTCAAAGAGTCATGTCCAGCTCTTTGCAACCCCATGGAATACAGACCCTGGAATTGTCTAGGCCAGAATACTGGAATAGGTAGCCTTTCCCTTCTCCAGGGGATCTTCCCAACCCAGGGATTGAACCCNACAAGGAGATCCAGCCAGTCCATCCTGAAGGAGATCAACCCTGGGATTTCTTTGGAAGGAATGATGCTAAAGCTGGAACTTCAGTACTTTGGCCACCTCCTGCGAAGAATTGACTCATTGGAGACGACTCTGATGCTGGGAGGGATTGCGGGCAGGAGGAGAAGGGGACGACCGAGGATGAGATGGCTGGATGGCATCACGGACTCGATGGACATGAGTCTGAGTGAACTTCGAGAGATGGTGATGGACAGGGAGGCCTGGTGTGCTGCGATTCATGGTGTTGCAAAGAGTTGGACATGACTGAGCGACTGAACTGAACTAGGCAGTTAGAGAGGTATTTTTTTCTGTTTCTTAGGGGTGTGGTAGTAAGTAAAACATTCCTTCAGGACAGCTTTAAATCTCCAGTATGAGAGTACTTAAACACTTTTATAGAATCACAGATAACACTACTTCCAAGCTTGTTTATGCTCTTTCCTGATCTTATGATCTATGAGCATAAACCAAAAAAATTAAAGTATTAGGAATTATTTCTTAAAAGGGAACATGGTTCAGTAGATACAAAATGAGCTTTGAAGAGCAGGGGGCAAAGAGGAGCACGGCAAAGGGTTAGACTAAGGAAGTCATGTATTACAGATAATTCAGACAGAGCACCAACTTGATACGCTTGGATTTCATTCATATTAAGGAATTCTGAGTAAGAAAATTATGTGATCAGATATACAACTTTTGAAGACCATTCTTGTGTCTGGATAGAGGATGAGTGGGATTGAGGTCACAGCTGAAGCCGAGAGTGGAAACAAGACTCTCACGAACAGTAGCCGAGGTGGAAGGAAACGGGGTTTGTGCTGGGAAACAGACTCACCCGAGCAGTCTTTCACTCCCACCTCTGGGCCTGGGGCTCGAATCCTCACATAGCCTGATCTGATTTACCTCTTTGTATAAGAATCTTTTTCCACTTCAGGCTCCGTGGATGTTCCTTTGTTCTGATGCAGAGTGTATGTCATTGATCCTTAGGCACATTCCCAGTCTTCAGTATTTCAAATTCCACAGCCAGGGTCTGGAGAATTTTCTGCTGTGGCACAGAAGGGTACAAGCAGGCCAACTGCCCTGCACCAGCTTTTTGGGGACCCCCTGGCCATGGGGAAACACTGCCCACTGCTGGGACTGAACTGGCCTCTTGTTCATCTGAGTAAAGCACTATTCCATCCAGTGCTTGGCTGCGTTCTGTTCACCTCAGCAGTCCTGATACCGAGATACAGTGGACAGAAGTGTCTGGAGTCCATCCCTGGGAAGGATAACAAATGCCCCGTGCTCTGTTCCCTAGCTCGGGTAAGGGAGGTAATAATTAGAACAGGAAACAAGAGAGAGGCTAGATACATTTCAAGGCAAAATCAACAAAACCTGTTGAAGGCTGAGTATGGGTTGTGAGGGAAAGGGATAGATCAAGAACCAGCCCTGGTTTCAAAAAAAAAAAAAAAAAATTAGTTATAGGGGAAGGGAATTGGGCTTGGGTTAAGTGGGTATATGTGGTAGTTTGAAGGAAGCCAGAAAAAAAAAGGACACTTTAAGAGATGTGGTATTAAAACTTGAATAACAGGAAGAGACCAAGTAAATTACTAGCTGTCAAGCTCTGAATCTCAAAGTTGAAAGGATTAGAGGTCATCATCTAAGTTCTTTCCATTTGTAAAATTATATAACCATGTGATTCTATGTTTAAACAACTTAATATGTGGCCAGACCTTACAGTCATCCAACATTTAACAAAACTAATGCGACAGAGAGTATAAATTATTGGAGATAGAGAAGTAAATAAAACATTCCCCATCACCGCCCTGATAGAGCTGCCAGTCTAGGAGAGATACAGTGCTCATCAGACATTTATCACAAAGACACCAAAAGAAACTTAAAAACAAGCTTGGAGACTTATGCTGTGAATGATTTTGATTTGTTAGATGCTCAATCACATCTAACTCCTTTGTACCCATAGACTCTAGCCCGCCAGGCTCCTCTGTCCATCAGATTTCCCAGGCAAGAATACTGGAGTGGGTTGCCATTTTTTTATCCGGGGAATTTAAACCCATATCTCCTGTATTAGCAAGTGGATTCTTTACCACTGAGCCACCAGGTAAGAGAGGAGCCAATAAAACCTGCCCCATATTGCAAAAACTGACCAACTCAAGTTAAAGTGAACAATTCGAGTTCCTTTGTTTATTGTCCCAAGTGAACTACCTTGTCATTTATTGAGCCTTCTCATTAATTTAGTCCCTCTGGTTTACTTTAGCTCTGTAGATAAAACTCTTGTTGTCAAAGGCTAACCAAAATATTGTTATTTTTAAGACATACAGCTTTTCAACTAAGAGAGATCAAAAGTATAAGTTTCAAACAGCTAGATTTATCCTAAACGTTGCCAAGTTCTTTGAATTGACTTTGAAAGAAAATGTGCTCTCTTTGAAGCAAACTCTTATGTATTTCACTCTTCTCTTGCCTTTAGCATTTGAGGATTTGAGACAATCTTTAGAGTGACTTACAGATACTACTTCTGTGTCAGAGTGGTGTTTGAGACACACAGGACATCTTATTGTAATTTCTGGTCATCCTTTCAGGAAATATGCTGCTGAGTTGAGTCTTAGATCTAGGATCATCTATTAAGATACCAATGAAATCCATCAGTCTTAAGTCCCTTATGAATTATGTGTGAGATGCATCTTTAAAGCAATTTCTCACCACTAAATGTATTAATGGTTAACCTAATTTTATTGGGGATCTCAGAATATAGCATTATGTCTCAAATTTCTCATCAGATATATACCATAGTGAGTATATTTTTCTTGGGTTTATGAGGTCATTCACTCTCCATATCTATCTCCTGCAGTAATAGTAACAAAATGCCCTCTTGTAACTAGTCTTATTTAGCTGCTGAACACGGCTTTCTACTTCCCATCTGACTGCTCAGCTTTGCTACCCCTCTGCTCTCCGCCTGATTTCTTTACTTCTTCACACTTTCTGAGGGCTGAGCCTTGTCTGGATTTGTTTACTGTTCTAGCCTAGGTGTCTGGTACTTAGTAGGCACTCAACACACATT
>SJYX01010545.1:0-65788 GCA_006410675.1 Oreotragus oreotragus | reverse complement strand
TTCCCTTTGCTTCTCTGATATCCCATCAAATATATATTTTGCTGGCTCTCATTTGGCAATCCACAACCAGTCATTAATATCATTATCTTATTTTCATGCATCTCTTCTATTTTGTTAAATTTTAGATTGCTCGAGAATACATACATTTCTCGATATTTTGTGACTATTAACAGATCAGTGTCTCACATAGGGAAAACATCAAATAATACCCTTGTTTTAAGTCTGATCACACTGAGGAGTGATTATTTCTGCTTTATCCCTTTACTCAAAGGGCCATCTGTTAAGAAAACTCTAAAACAGTTAGCTTCAGTTGATTTATTTCATCTTAAAGTTTTGATAGCAGATCTTTTCCATTTAAGAATATTTTAATGGTGGCCTCAATCTGTGCAAAAGTCTCATTAATTGCAATTTAGAACCTATAACTTGCAATAACTTAGATCTTAAAGAGTTGGACTATCTTTAAAACTATCAAGAAATTTTGCAAGCAATTAATTGGACAAAAACAATTTACAGTGCACTCTGCACTTTTAACATCACTTCTCTGGATTCTGAAATATGGGACATGGTTATGCAGTTTTTACTTCACTTATCAAATCCCTGCTTTACAGGGATGGTTTGATGTCACTCTACATGCTTCTCTAAAAGTAATCTATATGCTTTCTGAAAGTAAGAATAATATTTCAATTTCTACAGTCTCTTCTGCCGAGCACAGTTCCTTTGCATAGTATGTGGTTAATGGTAATTGATCAATTAATTATTAAAAGCTGGGCTTTTCATCTGTATTCCTTCAATAATCTTTCTATCCTCCATTAATTGTTATCATCGTTTTCAGAATTCTCAAGTGAATACGAACAAATATTAGTTTCATCATTTAAGGATGAAAGAGACCTTAGAGATGAAATAAATCTAATCATTTCAATTTATGGAAAACATGTGTCAAATATATAAAATTAACATTTTACGCCATCTTCAATATATTTTTTCCAATTTTTATATATTAGAGATTCTGTATATCTCAGAGTATATGCCTATATCTGTGATATTTATACACACATACATGCACATGATTAATAAGCATTCACACATGTGTTTGTGTATATGTATATAGATACAGATATAGAGAGTATGTATGCTTATTTATATGTGTAAAGCTATAGGCAAATATATACATAGATAACTCTACATTTCAAGTGGATTTATGTATACAAACACATACATTTACTTCATACATATTCCTACAAAGATGTATAGTTGACTATTAAACAAGTAGAGAATTGGGCAAAGAGATATTAAAATAGCACATTGTCCTTTGTTAAGAAGGAGTAATTGTTGACAATTACTTTTATCTTAAATAACTGGACAATTAACACAATTTTTCTCACCATTGTTATGTTTTATCACTATTTTCCCTTTATAAAACACACTTTTCATACTTGTTTCTCTCCACTAAAATTTTCAAGCAATCAAAACTTAGATTTAAATAATAAACTGACTCCAGTTTTATCATTGGAGAAGGAAATGGCAACCCACTCCAGTGTTCTTGCCTGGAGAATCCCAGGGACAGGGTAGCCTNAGATAAGTTTCAGCAAGGAAGAAGTTCCAGTACTATTCCCTCCAAACTGCTGGAGGCATTTCAGCTTTTCTTCCTAAACTTTCTGGTAAAACAAATGCAAGACAGGATTAGAAAATGAAGAGTTTGTTTCTGGATGTGTAAGAAGTTCAAAAGATAAAATAGCTAACAAATTTCTTCATATTTTTCTACTTATATTCTCATGCATTGAATATTTTTAAGGCCAACTCCTCTGGAGGTAGTACTTTCAGGGATTTGGCACAGTGGTTTATTAATTTATTCAACAAGTGTTTACTGAGCACCTAGTATATTCCAGAAACTACTCTAGGAATTAAGAATAAATCAAAAAGGAAAGAAAAGAACTCTTCCCTAGTAAAAAGAAATTATATATTTGTGTACCAAGGTCCATATAGTCAAAGCTATCGATTTTTCCAGTAGTCATGTACAGATGTGAGAGTTGGATTATAAAGAAGGCTGAATGCCGAAGAATTGATGCTTTTGAACTGTGGTGCCAAAGGAGACTCTTGAGAGTCCCTTGGACTGCAAGGAGATCCAACCAGTCCATCCTAAAGGAAATCAGTCCTGAGTATTCATTGGAAGGACTGATGCTGAAGCTGAAGCTCCAATACTTTGGCCACCTGATGTGAAGAGCTGACACATTTGAAAAGACCCTGATGCTGGGAAAGATTGAAGGCAGGAGGAGAAGGGGACGACAGAGGATGAGATGGCTGGATGGCATCACCGACTCAATGGACATGAGTTTGAGCAAACTCTGGGAGACAGTGAAGGACAGGGAAGCCTGATGTGCTTCAGTCCATGGGACTGCAAAATTTGGGCACAACTTAGCAACTGAACAAGACGAATTAGGAAATATTTGATAAAAATGAAGTATTAGAGACGAGGACTATCATGAAAAAAGAACGTAAGGAAAGGGGTTTAAGTGCATGTGGGCTGGGATCTGGGAGTTCATTAAGGGACTTACCTTAAAAAGACCTGAATGATGTGAGGGAGTATGGCCATGAGGTTATGTTTGAGAAAGCATGCCAAGCCAGAGGGAGGCATACATGCAGAGACTCTAAGGTGGGCACCAGGAGGAAGGCACACGGATGGGCTATGGGGGATGTAACACTGAATCGGCTCCAAAACCTACTTTAAAGGTCATTCCAGGTGTGTCAGAGAGATAAAGTCCATAAACGTTTCTAATCCAAAGTAGAAAGTGTGCTACAAAAGAAAGGAATGGATTTTAAAGTGCCAGAAGACAGGGTGATTCTTTCAGACTCAGAGCATACGAATAGAGTTTTTGAAGAAGTAAATTTTATAGACTGCTCCTTTGTTTTGTTCTGTTTAGTTTTTTTTTTTTTTTTTAATTGAGCTAGAGTTGATGTACAATGCTATGGGAGTTGCAGGTGTACAATAGTGATTCACAATGTTTAAAGGTATACTCCATTTATAGTTACTATAAAATAGTGGCTACATTCCCTATATTGTACACTGTTATCCTTTAGCTTATTGTGTACATAATAGTTTGTACCTCTTACTCCCCAATCCTATATTGCCCTTTCCTTCTTCCCTCTCTCTGCTAGTAACCACTAAATTCTCTGTATCTGTGAGTCTGCTTCTTTTTTGCTTCATTCACCAGTTTGTTGTACATTTTAGATTCCACATATCCTTGGGTCAGGAAGATCCCCTGGGGAAGGGAATGGCTACCCACTCCAGTATTCTTGCCTGAAGGATTCCACAGACAGAGAGCCTGGTGGGCTACAGTCCATGGTGTCTCAAAGAGCTGGGCATGAGTGAGTGACTAACACTTTTAGTTTCACATATACGTGATATCACACAGTATTTTTCTATCTCTTTGACTCATTTCACTTAGCATACCTTACAAGTCAATCAATATCGTTGCAAATGGCACGACTTCATTTTTTATGGATAAGTAACATTCCATTGTGGGCTCTCCTGGAGGCTCAGTGTTAAAGAATCCGCCTGCTACTGCAGAAGACACAGGAGACAAGGGTTCAGTCCCTGGATCATGGAGATCCCCTGAAGAAGGAAATGGCAATCTACTCCAGTCTTCTCGCCTGGGAAATCCCATGGACAGAGGAGTCTGGTGGGCTGCAGTCCATGAGGATGCAAAAGAGTCAGACACAACTGAATGACTGAACAGCAAACAGCAAATATCCTATTACACAGACTTCTTTAAGGATGGCTATGAAGCAGGCAGAAGGAGGGCGCTCGGGGGAAAGCACAGGATCCGAAAACCCTCGGGCAATACCCCAGTCAGTGAGGGGTTTATGTTTGGCTTGTATTGCAGAATGGAATAGATAAGAGATGATAGTGGAAACAAAGGAGAGAGGGATTGTGGGGGGAGAAGGGAGCCAGTGCAAGATCATGAAGGGTCAATATAAAGTGGGTAGAAGAGATCCACTTCATTTATTAAGTGGTCTACTAATCTTACCAATTGAAAATAAATTATCAGCATCTGAACAGATTTCTTTTCAAAAGCTAAAACCAGACACCCCCTGCCAGATAAAAGTACTCTATGTACCTTCAGAGACGAGAAGCATCAGAAAGGTCTCTTGCTTGGAAAAACTAACACTTCTAAGCACAGATGGTTTGGTCCGGTACAGAAAATGTAAAGTGTCTAATTCTGAGACAAGCTGGACTGAAAAATCATGAATGATGATCAATAACAGTTGCATGAACTATACAATGAGACGATAGAAATGTACCATTTGACACTCTTGAGGGGAAATAAACACAGGAAGTTGAGGTAATTGCCTAAAATATCTTGGAGAAATACCCTGATATCCACCAGGGTTGTATTATAAAAAGCATTCAAGTTGCAAGCAATTTATTCAAATATTTGTTAATGAATGAGAGGGAAAATGATCATCAGGAACAAGGTCTAAAAATAAATGTTAATACAATAAGTGTTTTTTATCTTAACTTCCTAGTACTAAACTCTGAACAAATGCCTTTTGCTGGAGCTATCTCTTTGAGTCAAAATGGCATGGGTAGAGAAAACACAAAGTACTAAGCAACACAAAGGGTAGAAAATAAAATGCTTACCTTTTCATTTCTACAAATACTAAAGTCAACTTTAAAAAAAACATTAAGTTTTTCTAAAATGCTTGGAGAAGAGATAGTGAAAGGAAAAATGAGCTACCTTAATTAGCTCTAAACGTTGCAGAGTGAGAACAAGATTTAGATAAAAATACAAGCAATCTGCTGCTGCTGCTAAGTCGCTTCAGTCGTGTCCAACTCTGTGCGACCCCATAGATGGCAGCCCACCAGGCTCCCCCGTCCCTGGGACTCTCCAGGCAAGAACACTGGAGTGGGTTGCCATTTCCTTATCCAATGTATGAAAGTAAAAAGTGAAAGTGAAGTCGCTCAGTCGTGTGCGACTCCCAGCGACCTCATGGACTGCAGCCTACCAGGCTCCTCCATCCATGGGATTTTCCAGGCAAGAGTACTCTGCTGCTGCTGCTGCTAAGTCGCTCCATTCGTGTCCGACTCTGTGTGACCCCACAGACGGCAGCCCACCAGGCTCCTCTGTCCATGGGAGGGCTGGGGAGAGGCTTCCGTGGCAGCCCAGTGGTAAATAATTTGGCTGCAATGCAGAGGACACAAGTTCAATCCCTGAGTCAGGAAGATCAGCTGGAGAAGGAAATGGCAACCCATTCCAGTACTCTTGCCTAGGAAATCCATGGACAGAGGAGCCTGATGGGCTACTGTCCATGGGATCCCAAGAGAGTCAGAGACAACAGTAACAGCTTGAAACCAAAACTCTATAGCAAAGGTCAGCAAACCAGATAGTCCATTGGCCAGATCTGGTCTGCTACCTTTCGTAGGACCCATAAGCTAACAAGGATTGAACAAAAGCAAAAAAAAAAAAAAGTCATGACATGTGAAAATTACACGAAATTCAAATATCAGTATCCATAAAAACTAAATTTAATTGTATGGACAGTGATGTCCATTTCTGGACTTATTGTCTATGGCGGATTTCAAGCTACAGTGAACGAGTTGACTAGTTGTGGCAGAAACTATGTGACCTGCAAACCCAGATACATTTATTATCTGGTCCTTTAGGAGAAAAAAAGAATTTGAGTCCTTGACCACGACAATGCTGATTCAGGAGTTCTAAATTAGCCAATTTCACTCAGTTAGTCACACGTGGTTGGGAGAACGGGCTACCCATCTGGCGTATCTGACCTAGGTGAACAATCGCACAAAAACAGATCCCTTAGTGCCTTACCATTCCACACAGACACAGCCCCGAGGGCACATGCTCACTTCCAAAGTAACTGTTATGAAGACAATAAAGGAGGAAAAGAAAAGCTTTATGAAACAGCTTTTTTCCACTTCCTTTTTGGTCTATTCATATTTCTACCATTGCTTAGCTAATAATAAGTAATACAGTATTTATTATAACAAGAATTGTGGAATTTCCAGAATCTTGTATTAGATAAGTTTCAGCAAGGAAGAAGTTCCAGTACTATTCCCTCCAAACTGCTGGAGGCATTTCAGCTTTTCTTCCTAAACTTTCTGGTAAAACAAATGCAAGACAGGATTAGAAAATGAAGAGTTTGTTTCTGGATGTGTAAGAAGTTCAAAAGATAAAATAGCTAACAAATTTCTTCATATTTTTCTACTTATATTCTCATGCATTGAATATTTTTAAGGCCAACTCCTCTGGAGGTAGTACTTTCAGGGATTTGGCACAGTGGTTTATTAATTTATTCAACAAGTGTTTACTGAGCACCTAGTATATTCCAGAAACTACTCTAGGAATTAAGAATAAATCAAAAAGGAAAGAAAAGAACTCTTCCCTAGTAAAAAGAAATTATATATTTGTGTACCAAGGTCCATATAGTCAAAGCTATCGATTTTTCCAGTAGTCATGTACAGATGTGAGAGTTGGATTATAAAGAAGGCTGAATGCCGAAGAATTGATGCTTTTGAACTGTGGTGCCAAAGGAGACTCTTGAGAGTCCCTTGGACTGCAAGGAGATCCAACCAGTCCATCCTAAAGGAAATCAGTCCTGAGTATTCATTGGAAGGACTGATGCTGAAGCTGAAGCTCCAATACTTTGGCCACCTGATGTGAAGAGCTGACACATTTGAAAAGACCCTGATGCTGGGAAAGATTGAAGGCAGGAGGAGAAGGGGACGACAGAGGATGAGATGGCTGGATGGCATCACCGACTCAATGGACATGAGTTTGAGCAAACTCTGGGAGACAGTGAAGGACAGGGAAGCCTGATGTGCTTCAGTCCATGGGACTGCAAAATTTGGGCACAACTTAGCAACTGAACAAGACGAATTAGGAAATATTTGATAAAAATGAAGTATTAGAGACGAGGACTATCATGAAAAAAGAACGTAAGGAAAGGGGTTTAAGTGCATGTGGGCTGGGATCTGGGAGTTCATTAAGGGACTTACCTTAAAAAGACCTGAATGATGTGAGGGAGTATGGCCATGAGGTTATGTTTGAGAAAGCATGCCAAGCCAGAGGGAGGCATACATGCAGAGACTCTAAGGTGGGCACCAGGAGGAAGGCACACGGATGGGCTATGGGGGATGTAACACTGAATCGGCTCCAAAACCTACTTTAAAGGTCATTCCAGGTGTGTCAGAGAGATAAAGTCCATAAACGTTTCTAATCCAAAGTAGAAAGTGTGCTACAAAAGAAAGGAATGGATTTTAAAGTGCCAGAAGACAGGGTGATTCTTTCAGACTCAGAGCATACGAATAGAGTTTTTGAAGAAGTAAATTTTATAGACTGCTCCTTTGTTTTGTTCTGTTTAGTTTTTTTTTTTTTTTTTAATTGAGCTAGAGTTGATGTACAATGCTATGGGAGTTGCAGGTGTACAATAGTGATTCACAATGTTTAAAGGTATACTCCATTTATAGTTACTATAAAATAGTGGCTACATTCCCTATATTGTACACTGTTATCCTTTAGCTTATTGTGTACATAATAGTTTGTACCTCTTACTCCCCAATCCTATATTGCCCTTTCCTTCTTCCCTCTCTCTGCTAGTAACCACTAAATTCTCTGTATCTGTGAGTCTGCTTCTTTTTTGCTTCATTCACCAGTTTGTTGTACATTTTAGATTCCACATATCCTTGGGTCAGGAAGATCCCCTGGGGAAGGGAATGGCTACCCACTCCAGTATTCTTGCCTGAAGGATTCCACAGACAGAGAGCCTGGTGGGCTACAGTCCATGGTGTCTCAAAGAGCTGGGCATGAGTGAGTGACTAACACTTTTAGTTTCACATATACGTGATATCACACAGTATTTTTCTATCTCTTTGACTCATTTCACTTAGCATACCTTACAAGTCAATCAATATCGTTGCAAATGGCACGACTTCATTTTTTATGGATAAGTAACATTCCATTGTGGGCTCTCCTGGAGGCTCAGTGTTAAAGAATCCGCCTGCTACTGCAGAAGACACAGGAGACAAGGGTTCAGTCCCTGGATCATGGAGATCCCCTGAAGAAGGAAATGGCAATCTACTCCAGTCTTCTCGCCTGGGAAATCCCATGGACAGAGGAGTCTGGTGGGCTGCAGTCCATGAGGATGCGAAAGAGTCAGACACAACTGAATGACTGAACAGCAAACAGCAAATATCCTATTACACAGACTTCTTTAAGGATGGCTATGAAGCAGGCAGAAGGAGGGCGCTCGGGGGAAAGCACAGGATCCGAAAACCCTCGGGCAATACCCCAGTCAGTGAGGGGTTTATGTTTGGCTTGTATTGCAGAATGGAATAGATAAGAGATGATAGTGGAAACAAAGGAGAGAGGGATTGTGGGGGGAGAAGGGAGCCAGTGCAAGATCATGAAGGGTGGAAACAGAGTGTTAGTTTAATCCCGCAGATACTTAGGATGACTGATCTACGGCTGTAGACGCAGAGTAGGCCACTCAGGACACTACCTGTATAATTAACATTATGATTACTATTGCTTTTAACTGCTAAATTGGGAATGTGTTGGGGTGGCAGAGAATGAGCAAACAGACACACAGGTAGATAAATGGAAAACAGTATTTGCCTCTAAATTCTTCAGAACTTTCACTGACTTTACCTTAGAAATTTTCATTGTACGTCCTATTACACTGAGAAAGATAGATGACCAAATCTTTCCTGAAGTTTTGGCTGCTTAAACATCTAGAAACACACATAAGTGTGCACACACACACACACACACACATATACATATATACACACATAAAGTCTCTTCCTTGAGACCAGTAGCTCTCAACTGGGCACGGGATTCCCCTCCAAGAGACATTGGCAATGTCCACAGGTGTCTCCCGTCTCCTCACTGACCACTGTGGCAACCACATGCTACAGGCAGTTAGTAGGTTAAAACTAAGGATGCTGTTAAACATCCCTCAATCCCCCACAATACAAAATTATGGTTTTTCCAGTAGTCATGTATGGATGTGAGAGTTGGACTGTGAAGAAGGCTGAGCGCCGAAGAATCGATGCTTTTGAACTGTGGTGTTGGAGAAGACTCTTCAGAGTCCCTTGGACTGCAAGGAGATCCAACCAGTCCATTCTGAAGGAGATCAGCCCTGGGATTTCTTTGGAAGGAATGATGCTAAAGCTGAAACTCCAGTACTTTGGCCCCCTCATGCGAAGAGTTGACTCATTGGAAAAGACTCTGATGCTGGGAGGGATTGAGGGCAGGAGGAGAAGGGGACGACAGAGGATGAGATGGCTGGATGGCATCACTGACTCGATGGACGCGAGTCTGAGTGAACTCCGGGAGTTGGTGATGGACAGGGAGGCCTGGTGTGCTGCAATTCATGGGGTCGCAAAGAGTCGGACACGACTGAGTGACTGAACTGAACTGAACTGAAAGTCAACAGTGCTGAAGTTGACTTAGAACAATCCACACCATGGTACTAGTTTCAAAAGTAGGTTAAGCCAGATCAAATACAGTACGCATCCAAGTTAAATTTGTAGTTTAAGTAAGTAATAAATACATTTTTGGTATGAGCATGTCCCATGCACTATTACAGATATAATCACACTAAAATATATTCCTAATTTTTGTCTGATATTAAAACGTGACTGGGCATCCTATGTTTTTGCAGAATCTGGCAAAGATGCTCTAGGAAGATGGAGTGTCTGAAATAAGAGACAATAAACTTCTGAGAATTGAAGGGGTGGCCTCAGAGCAAAAGCCAGGGGCAATTCTAAAGAGGAGGATGGAAGCCCTGAATTTCTAATGGCATCATTTCTCCCTACATCCCTGTTACAGGGCCCACTGGGAATGGACTCATGGACCTCACTCTAGACTACTGATTCAGAATCCGCAGTTATAAAGATCCCCAGGGGATTCATAAGCACATTAAAATTTGAGGCGCACTGATCCAGACCATTCCTGTTGGCCATTAAAACACAGAATTAACCCTAGCAATTAAAGGCCTAGGTTATGGAAATTGCCACCATAAAGCTTAGTTCCACAGCTTGAAGAAATACATCTAACTGCTTTTTATAAACTCTAACCTCCCACAAAAGACTTTCTTAATAGCATAATAGTTGAATAATGTGCTCATTAAGAATTTATGTTTTCATACCCCAAATGTGGTAAAACTGCTTATTAAAGATAAACCCTGGTAAATTGGCAATGCAACTCAAAATGATATTTCACACTGAGAAAATAAATATCAACTAGTGGCAAAATGGATCTGAGAAAAGCTACTAAGAATATCAGATCAAGAAACAATAGGATGGATAAACCACAGAGTCCTATTGTATAGCACAAGGAAATACATTCAATAATCCTGTGATAAAATCCAACAGAAAAGATTAAAAAGGAACATATATGTATAAATGAATCACTCCACTGTACAGTAGAAATTAACAATGTAAAATCAACTACATTCCAATAAAATTTTAAAAATAATGAATAAAAAGCATAAAAATGTAAAAAAAAAAATAGAAAGGAAATAATAGGTTGCCAGGTTCATCTAGAAACACAGTCTACTGCTGCTAAGTCAGTTCAGTCGTGTCTGACTCTGTGCAACCCCAGAGGCGGCAGCCCACCAGGCTCCCCCGTCCCTGGGATTCTCCAGGCAAGAACACTGGAGTGGGCTGCCATTTCCTTCTCCAATGCATGAAAGTGAAAAGTGAAAGTGAAGTCGCTCAGTCCTGTCCGACTCTTCGCGACCCCACGGACTGGCGTGGGGGGCCATTGCCTTCTCCAAGAAACACAGTATGAGTGGAAGGAAAATAAAAGGGCAGAGACACATTCTTTTCACTTTAATATGTTCATCACCCTCACCCACATGGTCTAAGGATATTTCAAATCAGCCATTATGGGCTATGACTTCTTCATCCCTGGACCAGGGTTGCAATACAGCAAACTGAAAATGCAGGTCCTACATGAGGGATCACCCCAGAGGACTGGGCACCACCTAATGTCTGGGGGGCAGTCCAAGTTCCTTGCCTTTGGCTTCCATTTTAAAAGGAAAGGCTTCAGAAGACACTGTGATCAGCTCTGACAAGGCTTACCTCGTTTCTCTGTGAAAAACCAATATCAACAGAAACAGCACTGCAACTCTGCAATATACAGAAGCCTGCAAGGCACTGTAAGGGGTGAGCACCACAGCACTGTTATGAATGCCTTACTTCTAGCTCCTCCTAAACAGTGGTCCCTTCAGCACCATTCTCAACATGCATATTTTAGATCACAGCATCCCGGCTGCAAATTTAGTTCTTTTTTTTTTTTTTAATCAACAGCCGACTTGATATTTGAGACTGTGGTTCTCTTTGGTTCCCCACTATTATGTTTTCTGCATATATTTCCTAGTGTTTTATGCGTGCACAACGGACATTAAGTTCATGTTTTATCATCTCTAACAGAGGATGGACAGATTGTAATGAGGCCGAATTTTCTTTAGTAAAAAATAAAACAAATTACATTCTCTGCCGCATTGATGGCCAAGTTGACGTAATGACTTTGCTAAACGAATTTTTAAATGCTTTAAAGGGAATTTTTTAATGGATCCTGGTAGAGAAGAATAGCAAATAGACTTTTTTTTTCCCCCAGAAAAAAAAGATTCAAAAGAAAAAGAAAGTAGTTTTGTTGTTGTTAAGAATTAAATGACATGTGTGGCACCTATGAGAACCCATTGAGAGAGATGATACAGTGAGGGTCATGTACTAGATAAAAAAATTAAACCTGGAAATTTTTAGTCAAAACAAATTCAGCATGTCTTACGCACAGAGCATTGAGAATAATGGTACATCAAGAATAGATTACAAACTCAAAATATTTTTCATAATTAAATACCTAAAATATACTAATATTGACACTGATCAGATTTCATTATAAAGAGATCTCTGCTATGGCTTAATTGTTTTGTAGTCTAAAATTTGGCTTTTAAACAAGTAAAGTGGCCCTCCATGGTTTTTTTTAAACCACAAAGACAGGTCTTATTTTCTTGTCATTAATAGAAATTGATTTAAAAGAAGATACAATCTCGCTTATCTCATTGAATATTACTCAACTTTATTTGTATTTTGAATGTCATTCCACCAGAGTGTATTTGCATCCTGATCCGTTGAGAAAATGGCAGCCAGTTTAATTAAATCCACGATAAGGGTTTTAATCCCAGGGATGTCTGTAAGGACCTCCTCTCCAACTCTCAACCACTAAAATGTGAGTTTTTGCCTGACAGAGAAAGAAAATATAAGTGTGGTACTCATTGATTTTGATCATGAGAACAGAGAACGTAGAATGAAGCTTTGGTGAGAAAGAAGAGAAATTAAAAAGCAATTTTAAAATATCCTATATGAAAAAGGCTTTGCTTCATTAATTTGCTGTCATGGGATTTTGAACTGAGAGGCAGTCACTCATGAGCAGATATTCATATGCTACATGGAAAACTTTTCCTTCTCTCCTCCAAACTCATCACTTACATCAATACCATCCATCAAGCACAAGCTAACCTACTTACGCCACCGACTATGTTACTAACTTTGACTGCTGTATACCCAGGAGATAACAATAGAGTCTTGAAAGAACAAGCCATGCCAATATAGCCCCATTCCTATGTTGACTCGTCTATTCCCCTGCTGGCGAATCAATAGGCTTCCATAGATACAATATATATCTCGATTTGGTAACTCATTTAATAGATGATAGCTCTTGTGCCTGTGAGGTTGATTCACTCTTCACAGCTTGTAATTTTCACAGGGCCAGAGGGTTTTAAATGTCAAAAATTTAATCCAGGTTGAATTAAGGAGTGAAGAGATAACTGAAAATATTCCATTCTATGCTCCTCCATGACAAGCAGGTCTATATGTCTGTTGATTGATGCTTCTGTATTTTTCATATTGTGGTACCATTGTCAAGGCTGGGATAACTACTGTGCATATAGTGAGGGTGCGGTACCTTTATGCCCAAAGTGTGAGATGCTTTTATCTCACCCTTCTGCACACTCTTTACTATAAGATGGAGAGCAGGGCATATTTAGCAAATGCTGGAAGAGGAGATCTTGCAGGGAAACTTTACCTTGAAGACTAAGACAATTATTTTATTGATTCTCTTTATATTAAAACTGTGTGCTTACTGGGGAGATAGCTTGGGGTAGGATTCATGGGAACCTGGGAGGTTTTGTTTTTGTTTTTTTTTTTCAGGAATTAAAAAGCCTGCATGCCACTGATTCCAAATTGTCAGAATTGAATGCCACAGTTCAGAAAAATGAACTTTTTTGGCCAACCCAATACATCACAAGCAGGATATCCATTTATCTGGGATAATATGGAAATTTTCCAAAGGCCTTCTTCACTAGTTCTTCCAGATAAGCATAAAAGTTCATTTTAAAAATGATCTATACTTTGGACTTGAAGTGATCAGAGGAGGCCAAACACCTGATAAAGAGTGAAGATTTAAACATCATATAACCACTGAGGGCAGGAGGAGAAGGGGATGACAGAGGATGAGATGGTTGGATGGCATCACCAACTCAATGGACATGAGTTTGAGTAAACTCTGGGAGTTGGTGATGGACAGGGAGGCCTGGTGTGCTGTGGTTCATGGGGTCACAAAGAGTAGGACACGGCTGAGTGACTGAACTGAATCACTGAGCTCTTGTACATGATGGAAGGCCTCTCTCCAGGAGTAGTTAGCCCCTCTTACAATGATATACAATCACCAGATTGCTCATGAACACTGTCTTATCTACCTCAGGAACAACCGTCGGCATGACCAAACCTTTGCCTTGGAATTTTTATGTTATTACATCTCCTGGACATGCCCAACAATCAATCTTGTTGACCCTTAGATCACGTAAAACAATGACAGGAATGGGCCTCCTGTTCCTTCTACGAAATAGTTAAGCATTTGGATGAGTCTTCCAGAAAGGGTCCAGCAAAAGGAACAGGAAGTCAAGTCCTCGCATCACTAGTTTTATGACCATGGAAGAAGGCACATCACCACTCTGGGAAATTTGTCGGCATCTGTGAAATGTGAAAAATAACACTGCGTGTGACAGACAGTCTTACTAGCTCACTTCAGTCATCAAATCAAGACAAAGGAGGGTGACGCTCTTTTGAGAATGAAAAGGGAGATAATTACGGAAAGTTCCTGGCTTTTGAACTTCAGCTCCCTGCACCCCGCTGGGCAGTGAGTGAACCCTGCTGCCCCAGTTCCAGGGGTCTCCTCACAGGGACCCTCATCTGAGCCCTCCTCTGCTTTGAGGTGACCTTCCACAGGCGCCCCACAGAATGGCCACTTCCTCCACCCTGCTTTCTTTCAGTTTGAACTCCTCTCTGGCACTGCCCTCTCCAGCAGAGTTTTCCAACTGGCTATCAACCACCAACTTGACTTCTGAAGTTTCTTTGGCTCAAGTCTTAGAAAGGTCGAGAATTAAAGGAACAGGGAACTCAGCTGACCTCAGTGGGCCTGGGAAGACAAGAAGGAAGAGCCCAGAAACCCTGGAAGAATTTTTGATTCTTTGCCACTTTATACGCAGGTCTGAGACCCAACCATAACCGTGGGTACACATGCTTCTGGGAGTGTTGAGTTTCAAATAAAATATGCTCGTAAACATGATTAACAATGTGCTTCCCCTCCCACTTTGTGCTGCCCACCGCCAGTGCTGGTTACAGTGATCTTCCTAATGGATACGGGAGCTGACGGTTCTGAATTCTAATTTCAGTTTGAGAATTCACTTAAACCTGCAGCAAGTACTTTTTCTCCATCTGTGAAATGGGTGTGCTAGTCCTGCTTTCTACAGGGCAAACTTTAGAAAGAATAAACATAATTTGCTTTGTGCAGTAAACATCACATTCTACTGGAAGAGACAACAGTATCTGTCCCTAGGATGGAAATGGCAGAGAAAAGAACAATCATTATTCTGACTGCAACATCAGCATAAGATTCCAACAATGTACACATCTGTGAAAACAGGCTAAAGTCATTTTAATTCCTCCTTTCCAGCAAGCTCTTTGGTATTCATCCACATATATTCTTTTAACCAAATAATGAAATGATTTTTCTTTTGAAAACTCATGGCCAACATTTAGTCTAAACAGGAAGTTCTAATTATGAGGAGATTGTTATTTTCTCATTTGCACAGATTTGGCTCATTAGAGCTATAATCCTGTTCCTTTGGCCCACAGACTGCAAACAACCTTTTTTTTTTTTCCCCCTCTGATTTCTGCGAGTGAAATTGACTATCTGAACAAAAGTTCAAACCATCGGGACTGGAGGGCCTGGCCCCTGTGACCCTTAATGATAACAGTGACCAGAGGTTAGACTACTTTTCATACCCCATTTGAAGGCCTTCTTTTGAATGGTTCATGAAAGTCACTGGGCTTCATCTTGGTGGCTTCATAAAAATATGATGTTAAATTCGAATCATGCTGTGTAACATCATGGTGTCTAGCCAGCCAAATTCAAATGACATTGGGTTTATACTTCTCTAATCTCTCCAAGTGCTTCAGTGGGTCATTTATAGAATTGACTCTTAATGGTTAGAAATTAAATTAGAAAGAAAATATGCATCATGCTTCTACTGCACTGAAATGAAAACTTTTTTTTTTCCTAGTTAAGTGGACCGTCTCTCTCTTTTGGATATTTAACAAGAAAAAAGGAACTGATTTAATGGAGTGAGCTCATTAATGCTATTCTAGCCCATCCATTAGCCTGTGTCTTTAGAGCAAAGACAGTGAAGTGTTACTCAAACGCGTCTATAGCCCAAATTTACTAAAAGCACTTTCCTCTCAGATTCACCCCATTAGGCACTGACTTAGTATTTGTTTTCTCCAGAGTAGCCAATTGGTTTAAGCTGGAATATACATGATGTTATCTCTACCCTTTTCTTCCCCCAAATAAAAATGTAGCCCACATATAATGGAGATGGATCAGGTATAAGGCAAAACACTCATGAAGAGCAGGAAAATTAAACGAGGGCATGAATCAACCTACACACATAAAACATAGTGCATCAACTTAAAGCTAAATCCCACATTAACAGCTTGCTCAAAACCAGAATTTCACTTGATTTACATGTAATTTGTTACAGAGCAGTTATACCTGATCTGTGGACCAAGGGACTCTTGGGTAAGTGTGGTGCAGGTTTTAGAGTTATAGGAAGGAAACATTTAGAACTATTTTCCAAGAATACAAAGATCACTGTTATCACTAATAAAAGAAAATTTTAAGTTTTACTAAATTGATAATATTGGATATTGCCACTTCATTTTTGTTTCAGTTCAGTCGCTCAGTCATGCCCGACTCTTTGCGACCCCATGAATCGCAGCACACCAGGCCTCCCTGTCCATCACCAACTCCCGAAGTTCACTCAGACTCACGTCCATCGAGTCAGTGATACCATCCAGCCATCTCATCCTCGGTCGTCCCCTTCTCCTCCTGCCCCCAATCCCTCCCAGCATCAGAGTCTTTTCCAATGAGTCAACTCTTCGCATGAGGTGGCCAAAGTACTAGAGTTTCAGCTTTAGCATCATTCCTTCCAAAGAAATCCCAGGGCTGATCTCCTTCAGAATGGACTGATTGGATCTCCTTGCAGTCTGATTCAGTCACTATCAAAAGTATAATTCTATTATCTTAAGTTCCTACTTTTAAAATGTCTTCATAAACCGAAGACAGGGATCTTCTTGACCCAGGGATCAAATCTGGGTCTCCTGCATTGCAGGCAGATTCTTTACTATCTGAGCCACCAGGAAAGCCCATATGCATTTTTTTCACACACATATATATGCATACACATGTATATTATGTAATAATAATTGAACTGTTTATGACACGCAGGTGACTTTGTAACACTGACTCAAATCATTAAATGATTTTTGTTCTCCTGAGATGAATGATCATTATCATTGCTCCACATCATTAAAGCCAGCTCTCATAAGATTTTAGGTTCTAACATCATTTTTAGTCACCATCTTAACAACCATTTGGCCAGATTACGGATATGACTCTTTAACAAATCCTACTACCGAGGGTTTACATATGTTTTCTCCAGTCACAAGTCTCTGAGGTACAAGTGATAACTCACATTTTACAAATAACTCAGGCTCAGAGTGGTTCATAGGTCTTTGCTTTTGTCCACATTACTAAATTCCGGAGAGAATGTGACTATTGATTCCAAAGCCTGTGTGTGGTTTCTTTGTAAACATCATGACCACACCCTCTCCAACAAAATAAACCATTGAGTAAGTCCTTCATTAAAACAGCATTTCAAGGGCTTCTGTGTGGCTCAGTGGTAAAGAATGTGCCGGCCAGTGCAGGAGACACAGGTTCGATCCGTGGTCTGGGAAGATCCCACACACTGCAGAGCGACCAAGCCCATGCACCACAGCTATTGAGACTATTCGAGAGCCTGGGAGCCGCAGCTGCTGGGCCCGTGTGCCCTGGAGCCTGTGTTCCGCAGCAGGAGAAACCAGCACGATGAGACGCTCGCATACCGCAACTGGAGGGTAGCCCCTGTTTGCTGCAACTAGAGAAAAGCCTGTGGGTCCACACGGAGCCAGCATAGCCAAAACCAGCATTTCAAAACCTTATAAAGCCAAACGCAAACAGAAAACCTTCCATCTCTGAATGTAGAAATCACAGGAGAAAAGCAATAGAGGAAATCTACTTTCTTAGCCTCTCTAAGCCTTACTTCTCATTCGGATCAAAGTATTGGAACTGCCATACTTTGTCAGGGATGCTGTGAGTGAAAACGAAAAGTTGGCATGAGGAGTAAAGATGAATAGTGCTTGGGAACGGCTAAGAAAGAGAGATCAGGAGCTGAAGAGCAGTGGAGTTGGGGAGAAAAGAGAGCTGAGAACAGATGGGGATGGTTGAATCCCTTCATGGAGAAGAGCTCCGTGCAGAGTGGTAAGGAAACCAAAGTCATCTGGAGAAGGACCCGCCACTGTCCGCCTAACCTCAAGGGCGTGGATGTGAGCTTCCTGTGGAAGCTACGTTTCTTTCAGCCGCTGAGTTTGGGGGCTGCCTCGACTATCGGCCTGACCCTGGAAGCAATTTCTGACAGCTTCACTTAAGAAGCCCCTGTCACGGCTTTCATTCCTGTGGGGGCCAAGTATTTCTTCTCTGACAAGCACACACAGCCAGTCCTTGGGCGGGCTCACAGAAGGCATGCCCAAGAGTTAATGGGTCAGGGGCAAGGTCACTGGCTATGAAGATACCAAAAGTTTCTTTCCTAGAAGGACACACAGCCCCAAAGTCTGCTGGTGGGCTTCCCGTGATGAGTAGCTACAAAACAGTTTCTCTGAGAGGAAGCACTTCACATGAGATGCTGTGTCCTTGAGCTGACACTCAGTTAAAAATAGAAAAGAATTCACAGCTGCCTGTAGCATGCTATGGTATATGTGAGTCTAGTAAGTCAATCATATATTTTAGATGCAAAATGTCCAGGTAATGACTAATAGCACTTGCCTCTCATCTGTTGCTGTTTACTCACCCAGTCGTGTCCCACTTTTTCTGAATCCATGGATGGCACCACACCAGGCTTCCCTGTCCTCTAAACTACTTACTTTCAAAAAGTAAGTCCCCCCCCACCCAACAGCAAAACAGTAAAAAAAGAAAAAAAGCTATGGTAAACTTGGACAGCATATTAAAAAGCAGACAGATTATTTTGGCAACAAAGGTCTGTCTAGTCAGAGCTAAGTTTTTTCCAGTAGTCATGTATGGATGTGAGAGTTGGATCATAAAGAAGCTGAGCACCAAAGAATTGATGTCTTTGAACTGCAGTGTTGGAGAAGACTCTTGAGAGTCCCTTGGACAGCAAAGAGATCCAACTAGTCCATCCTAAAGGAAATCAGTCCTGAGTATTCATTGGAAGGACTGATGCTGAAGCTGAAACTCCAATACTTTAGTCACCTGATGCAAAGAACTGACTCCTTGGAAAAGACCCTGATGCTGGGGAAGATTGAAGGCAGAAGGAGAAGGGGATGACAGAGGATGAGATGGTTGGATGGCATCACTGACTCAGTGAACATGAGCTCGAGCAAGCTCCAGGAGCTGGTGATGGATAGGGAAGCCTGGCGTGCTGTGGTCCATGGGGTCGCAAAGAGTCAGACATGACCGAGTGACTGAACTGAACAGTAAAACATGGAGACTGAAAAGTTCATGACATCTTACTGGTGGGTTAAGGTATGGCTCGTGGCTCAGCTGGTAAAGAATCCGCCCGCAAGGCAGGAGACCCAGATTCGATCCCTGAGTTGGGAAGATCCCTGGAGAAGGGAAAGGCTACCCACTCCAGCATTCTGGCCTGGAGAAGGGAAAGGCTACCCACTCCAGTATTCTGGCCTGGAGAATTCCGTGGACTAGTCCACGGGGTGCAAAGAGTCGGACACGACTGAGCGACTTTCACTTCACTTAGTCTTGACTTAAATTTTTTAATATATCCAGGAAACATTAACTTCTCTATCACCACCACCTTTCCTTCCCTGCACCACAGTCAAACCCACCCAAACCATCACACCAATCACTCCAAAAATCAGGGATTTCAAAAGCTGTCTTAGTTCACTGGATTCAGATTTATGAGCAATGGATAAGTGAGTGGTTATAACTGGCCCTCACGTTGCAAAACAGGGTCAGAGTAAGTCACATTAACCTGCGTATTTGGCGGGTTAGCCACTTCTCACTAGGATGTGGAATTAGAGGCATCATATAGCCTGTCTTCTATTTATAAAATCCATTCACATGCCTTCTGGCTCACAGCATGATGTTCAGCATTCCTACTTTACAGATGAGAAAACCAGTAAACTGAGGCCAAGAAAGGTCATTTGCCAAAAACTGGACAGGTGAGGGTGTGTGTGTTGGGAAATGAGATCAAAGTCCTTGCTGCTCGCGCTTTGAGTTTTACTATAACTCCTGGCTCTCCTCGTTTCTAAGAGCCCCTTAAAGACTAGGACGCCTGCCCATGAGTTAGTCAGGGAACATGATTCTTGTCTCCAACTTACTCATAAGCTGTAATACTCACTCATGATATGTTGGCCTTTATCTGCCCTGTCTGCCCACAAGACCTGGGACCTTGGGCCCTGGCCCAAGAGCAGTAAGAGCCTGGCACACTGAACCTTAGGATCTCTGCTCCTAGGCTCTGGGGACCATGCAGTTTTCTACTGTTTCCTGGGTCAGCTGGCCAAGTTCCTACAGATAAACAAAGCACTGAGGGATACTGGGGACAGCATCACTCCCAGCTTCCCAACTCCATCACTGCTATGTGTTAAGGGCAGCATTTGGCGTTCCTGCCGAAATCTGGACGTCTGGTTTCTTGGCTAGTGACATACTTGGAAGATGGACTTTTTATAAAATGGAATTTAATACACGTAGTTTCTCAGTACAGTAACTGGCCTGTAGTAAGTAGTTACAAACTAATGATGCCTCCTTGAACCTGAATTTCAACTAATTTGAGACCTGATGGTATTAGCTGATTTTCTTTTTTCACTTACTTACTGATATCAAAGGTTTAGAGAAGGCCTGCTCTGTCCACCTCTCTGCTAGGCATTGAACTTCTGAACCAGACTGTCTGCTGCCTGATCTGTGAAAGCAACGTAAGATCTAAACTACTAGTCGCACTAGCAGCTGACCCGGTCCAGCGCGACGCTGGGGTCTGTTTCCTCGTGACTTTTGTCTCCACTTTTCAGTTCAGGTCAGTCCTCAGTCATGTCCGACTTTTTGCGACCCCATGAATCGCAGCACATCAGGCCTCCCTGTCCATCACCATCTCCTAGAGTTCACTCAGACTCACGTCCATTGGGTCCGTGATGCCATCCAGCCATTTCATCCTCTGTGGTCCCCTTCTCCTCCTGCCCCCAATCCCTCCCAGCATTAGCGTCTTTTCCAATGAGTCAACTCTTCTCATGAGGTGGCCAAACTGGAGTTTCAGCTTCAGCATCATTCCTTCCAAAGAAATCCCAGGGTTGATCTCCTTCACAATGGACTGGTTGGATCTCCTTGCAGTCCAAGGGACTCTCAAGAGTCTTCTCCAACACCACAATTCAAAAGCATCAATTCTTCGGTGCTCAGCCTTCTTCACAGTCCAACTCTCACATTCATACATGACCACAGGAAAAACCATAGCCTTGACTAGATGGACCTTAGTTGGCAAAGTAATGTCTCTGCTTTTGAATATACTATCTAGGTTGCTCATAACTTTTCTTCCAAGGAGTAAGCGTCTTTTAATCTCATGGCTGCAGTCACCATCTGCAGTGATTTTGGAGCCCCCAAAAATAAAAGTCTGACACTGTTCCCACTGTTTCCACATCTATTTCCCATGAAGTGATGGGACCAGATGCCATGATCTTTGTTTTCTGAATGTTGAGCTTTAAGCCAACTTTTTCACTTTCCTCTTTCACTTTCATCAAGAGGCTTTTTAGTTCCTCTTCACTTTCTGCCATAAGGGTGGTGTCATCTGCATATCTGAGGTGATTGATATTTCTCCCGGCAATCTTGATTGCAGCCTGTGTTTCTTCCAGTCCAGTGTTTCTCATGATGTACTCTGCATATAAGTTAAATAAGCAGGGTGACAATATACAGCCTTGACGTACTCCTTTTCCTATTTGGAACCAGTCTGTTGTTCCATGTCCAGTTCTAACTGCTGCTTCCTGACCTGCATACAGATTTCTCAAGAGGCAGGTCAGGTGGTCTGGTATTCCCATCTCTTTCAGAATTTTCCACAGTTTATTGTGATCCACACAGTCAAAGGCTTTGGCATAGTCAATCAAGCAGAAATAGATGTTTTTCTGGAACTTTCTTGCTTTTTTGATGATCCAGCGGATGTTGGCAATTGGATCTCTGGTTCCTCTGCCTTTTCTAAAACCAGCTTGAACCTCAGGAAGTTCACGGTTCACATATTGCTGAAGCCTGGCTTGGAGAATTTTGAGCATTCCTTTACTAGCGTGTGGGATGAGTCTCCACTTTTACCTATGTCCAAACTCCTTGTCTTCCCAGGTAGTGCTGCTGCTGCTGCTAAGTCACTTCAGTCGTGTCCAACTCTGTGCGATCCCATAGATGGCAGCCCACCAGGCTCCTCTGGCCCTGGGATTCTCCAGGCAAGAATACTGGAGTGGGCTGCCATTTCCTTCTCCAATGCATGTCTGCATGCTACATCGCTTCAGTCGTGCCCGATTCTGGGCGACCCTACAGAGAGCAGCCCACCAGGCTCCTCTGTCCCTGGGATTCCCCAGGCAAGAATACTGGAGTGGGCTGCCATTTCCTTCTCGCAGATAGTGCTAGTGGTACCGCCTGCCAATGCAGGAGACGTAAGAGACTCAGGTTCGATCCCTTGGTCAGGAAGATCTCCTAGATTAGGAAATGGCAACCAACTTCAGCATTCTTGCCGGGAGAATCCCACTGGAGCCTGCCAGGCTACAGTCCATGGGGTCACAAAGAGTTGGACGTTACTGAGCATCTGAGCATGCACTAAACTCCTTGTCACTATGTTTTACTATCCCAGATCTGACAATATGATCTTAGAGAGGAACTAAAGAAAACAGATAAAATCAAGCTAAAGATTCTAATAAAAGGAGGAATGCAGAATCAGAAAGTCTGGGAAAGAAATGAATAACATAGTTTAAGAGAGAGAATTTTTAACTAAAGAAAAACAATCACCATGACCTTGACTCATTTTTATAATCATTCACCTATTAGCTGGAGACAATACTACTACTGGCCATGGAGGGGTTACTGTATGGACTAAATGAGATAATATACACACAATTTCCATAGTAAGTATTCATAAAGGCTGTTTGTTCAATAATAGCAACTATTATCCATAGTAACTGCTATCTAAATATATATATGCTGGTGATTTACGTGACTTGAAGGAAAAGAGTAGAGCTAACAAAATGTGAAAGAAATGACCGACTAGTCAGTGCAACTACATCAAAAGTAAAAGCTTGATGCCTCTTGAATTATTTGTTTAAAATAAATTTATATGTACCTCAAGAGTCTGCTTAACGTTAGCAGACCAACTAGATTTGATATATAATCAAAATCCCTAGAAATAAAGAAAGCATATTTACTTTGTATTGATTTGCCTGTTTTCATAGAACATTAGAAAATAATCCTACATAAAATATACTGGATGCCCAGAGATTTTACTTTGTTTTGTTTCTAGGCTTTCAAAATCCTCTTCTTCTTGGCTTACTGAGCAAATTAAATTTGTGAAGAGCAGATAAAAGATTAAAAAAAAAATCATCTCATCTTTCAAAAGTTTACCTTTAAATTTAATATGGAAAAGTAAAAATTATTGCTAGAGAGTACCCTGAAGCAATATGATTATGTAAAAACTAGTATCATCCTGGATTCAAAAATACAATGATTTTTATTTCGTCTCTTGTTATGCCTGCAGGCATAGCAAGATAGAGGGAAGAGTTTTGAGTTTCACTTTTATAATTCAGCCTTTTTTTTTTCTGGAAATAGAATATCAATTTTCAGTTAAAGCATGTTACAATGGTACCATGACTGCTATTGAACATTTTAAAAAGTAAAACTAATCAGTTATTTTGACAGTAATAGCCCAAAAAAAGGATAGGTGTTTGGGTGGCATGCATATTTTAGACTGACAGACATAGGAAATAAATAGTTACAAAAGAGGAAGTAGGAAAGATAAATTAGGAGTTTGGGATTAAAATATACACACTACTACATACAAAATAGATAATCAACAAATACCGACTATATAGCAAAGGGAACTATATTCAGTTCAGTTCAATCACTCAGTTGTGTCTGATTTTTTGCAACACCATGAACCACACCATGCCAGGCCTCCCTGTCCATCACCAACTCCTGGACTTTACCCAAACTTATGTCCATTGAGTCGGTGATGCCATCCAACCATCTTATCCTCTGTTGTCCCCTTCTCCTCCTGCCCTCAATCTTTCCCAGCATCAGGGTCTTTTCAAAGGAGTCAGCTCTTCGCATCAGGTAGCCAAAGTATTGGAGTTTCAGCTTCAACTCTTGTAAAAATCTATAATGAACGGTACTGTAAAATATATACACATATACACATTACTTAATCATTTTGCTGTACACCTGAAACCAACACAACACAGTAAATCAAGTATATTTCAATATATTTTTTTCAAGCTACAATCTGATGGTCCCATTATTCTACTCACAGTCATTAAAGTATGATCTGTCTTAACTTAAAAGAATCTGGTTAAAATCTATTAGTGAGACTACAATTGTAGTAAAGTAGGTTGTTTAAACACTTCTGTTATCTGTGTGTCTTCACGTCTTTCAATATCAAGCAGCTGGGATGAGGCCCAGCGCACAGTAGGCGCCCAGTGTGTTAGTTGGATAAACGCTGAACTTCTGCCCTTCTGCTAGGTATCCATTTAGATTCAACTGACCTTCAGCATCAGACTGGACACTGCCCATTTTTAGGTTCCTTCTTAACTCAATTTGCTATTTATTTGGAAAAGAGGAACAGGCTAAGAGGGTCTAGGGGATTTTGGTTCATAGAAAATGATCAACGTAATAACCCAAAATAAAACGATAAAAAACTATACGACTAGGTTTTCAATGCAGTGTCTTTCTGCAGTTCAGGGATTACAGAATTTCACATGAAACAAGAGGAGGCAAGAGAGACTGTGGCTGCTGGAACGTTCCTGATGTGGCCACTTGGGAACCCTGCTGCCTTGGACACTGGGAACTCTAGGCTTGCCTTGGCAAACATGATAATTTCTAGACTGATTCTTAAAACATTCTCAGAAAATGTGTACACTATTTAATACATTTCACTAAAATTACATAAACAACAAGGATAATTTATGAGCCAAAGATATAAATTAGGAAACATTAAGCAACAAAATTTGAAAAAGGCTAGATACATTTCAAACTCCATTTCCAACACACTGAAATAGACACTTTGGTGGGGAAAGTCGCTTCACTTTGAATAAAAAGACAGTAAACAGATTATAAACATATCATTAGTTGTAATCATCGACTTGTATACTTTCTTCTTAGCAATTTTGAAATAATAAGAACACAAATCCTGTTTAATTCCTTGTTCACTTGTGATTGCATATGTTGTTTTTAAAAATTAGGTAATACCGAAGNACTTTGGTGGGGAAAGTCGCTTCACTTTGAATAAAAAGACAGTAAACAGATTATAAACATATCATTAGTTGTAATCATCGACTTGTATACTTTCTTCTTAGCAATTTTGAAATAATAAGAACACAAATCCTGTTTAATTCCTTGTTCACTTGTGATTGCATATGTTGTTTTTAAAAATTAGGTAATACCGAAGCTACGAAATACCATGATTCTGTGAATACAGAAAAGATTAAAAGGCTAATTAAAAACATTTATGGCTGGTATTAATTTATCTGACTAAAACAGGTTAAACAGTCATCTAGATTTAGAATGTGTTCAATAGCATAATGCCTGGCCTAGAAATCACTCACATTTTCTAACTTAGTAAAAAGCAATAGGAGGCAAAACATTTATACTTAAGATAATTTAAGTCCTATTTCCAGAACAACTTTTAGTTCTTTTGTCAAAATCATTGCCTGGAAAATCCAATGGACGGAGTAGCCTGGTGGGCTGCAGTCCATGGGGTCGCTAACAGTCGGACAGACTGAGCGACTTCACTTTCACTTTTCTCTTTCATGCATTGGAGAAGGCAATGGCAACCCACTCCAGTATTCTTGCCTGGAGAATCCCAGGGATGGGGGAGCCCGGTGGGCTGCCGTCTATGGGGTCACACAGAGTCGGACACGACTGAAGTGACTTAGCAGCAGTCAAAATCATTAGAGTGAAACATATGGGTGAATCTAAGACTCCAGTTAGGAGAAGAGTAGAGTAAGTGTTAGACCCCAGCTCGATCCCTGGGTGGGGAAGATCCCCTGGAGAAGGGATAGGCTACCCACTCCAGTACTCTTGCCTGGAGAATCCCCAGGACAGAGGAGCCTGGTGGGCCACCGTCCCACAGTTGGAAAGAGCTGGACATGACTGAGCAACTAAGCACAGTACAGCAGATTTAAAAAGAACTTTCAAGGAAGCACAAATAACCCTTTTCCACCCAACATGCTAAACAACTTTCATTGTACATCCCCATCATATGCTCATTAAGAACAAACAGTAAGTCACAACAGAGAATGTAGATAAAGCAGAACTTGATTGCACAGAAACAGCCAATAATAGATTGCTCCCTCCACCACAAGATAAACCAGTGAGACAGCATGCTTAATAAGCAGCCAGAATAAAGAGTTAAAAATATGGTTACCAGGAGAAGGGGTAAGATTTTAATGCCTATTTTTCAGAAATGTTTCTGAAAAGTTAAAGCTAATTGCTGAACTAATTACATTTCTCTTGAATTTCTTAGACACAAATGATGTGCTTCCAGATTAATTAACTTTACTTCCGAAGAACTGGGAGTGATTCCAAATTTTGACTCTCTGATGACTCGACTTCCATGGAAAATATTCCTTAGAGCTCTGCCCTTGGGCACAAGATGTCAGAGATGCTTTCATAGAGTATAAGTAGAAATGCAGAAATAAATCTGACTTCACAGCTCATCTTCTGTCTTCAAGATGGTGAAACAGAATTATTTCTGGGCTCTCGTAATTTATTTGACAACCAAAAAAAAAAAGAAAAACCAAAAAACCAAATAACACCCCCTCCCCCAACAACTTAGTATTGTAATCTCTAGTTCTATTTGTTTGCAATTCTATTTTGCCCAAGACCAACAGTGTTTTCTCATTGCCTGGGGTGTTGTGATATTTAGTAAGACTTTATTCCTAGACTTGAATACTTTTTTGCTTAATTTCCAAAGGAAATAAATAAAGTTGAAAAGTCCATGTGCTGTCTCTGCTAAACCTTCTAAATGTGAACACTGAACCTGGAAGTTCAGTTCACTGGTTAGCACCTAAAAAAAACCAAACAAACAACCTGTATCCCTTTGGCTGCTTCTGTTATCAAATTCTACGCTAGATCTCCTGCCCTTAAAAAAAAAAAAATGGAAAAGCAATCGAATAAATAATCAAGTTATAAAAGCTACTTTTTATGAGCTTTGCTGCTTAGAGGCATATTCTATTGCCAACAGTGCTTTATTTAAAAAAGAAAAAAATCTTGAGATTCTGTTTTGGAAACAGGTACAAAAGATGCTATGTTGCCTGTGAATTTTTGTGCCTTGATCTTTCCAACATTCTCTTCATGCTTTACACCAGGTTTACAGTTACTGGATTTAATTTCAACTGCTTAGCTAGGGGCACTATTTCCATTCTTGATTATGAGTAAAGTTTTCCCTGCAGAGCTAGAGAAAGAGAGACAAAACTAGCCTGTTCTAGCCGCTGCTGGCAGAGTTTGTGAAAACTGGACCGGCAGGGAATCAGTCTTTGTTTGAAAGAGGAGAGACACTCTGGCTCATTTTCAAGAGGGAACAGCAACACGTAATTAACTGGGGCAGGCATGACCTAGGGCAGATGGCAACAGTAGCCCAGCGGGGAGCATGCTGTCTAGAACAAAGATTCTTGCTGGGCAGTACTAATCCTCAGAATTAGGAGGGATGGGGAAGTCTTTCTCAAAAATTATGAGTTTAAATTGCCTTAATTTATCTGAGAATCTAATAGAATATGCACACACGCACGCACACAATACACTGGGACTGATTGCAAAATATAAATGAAACTTTAACAGCTGGGAGAAAATAATAATGCTGCGATTCTGCTAATAATTACTAATATTTTTTTAGAATTTAGAATTGGCCTAATATTATGCTAAATTCATTGAAACATTATTTGATCCCGTGTTTGCAATATCTCTGAGGTACATATTATTACTTCCTTTTTAAAAATAAGAAAATCTAATCATAATCAAGCTGAGGAATATGCCTGAGACTGCACTGTAAACTGTCACACAAAGTACATCCGTGTGAAAATACAGAAAGAAAATGAAGCAGATTCAAAAGTCAAAAACTCATTTAACATCCACAGGAAAGTAGGCCTAAATTCAAACCACAGGAAAGGGGAGATAATTATATAAATGATTTGCAGACAACTGGGTAGCCATTTGAGAAAATACTAATAAAGTTGGAGCCTACCCAAATGAAATAGGATAAATTTCAATGAATAAAAGAGATACACTGTAAATTAATGCATAAAACAACTACTAGAATAAACCAAGAATTCTTATATAATCTTGAAATAGAAAAAGGCATTTCAACTATTACACAAAATTCCAAAATGATTAAAAATACTTATAAACATTTTAAAGTTTTGGTAAAAAGAAATATCAAAACTGTTTCTACAATTCCAAAATGAATTATTTTAAACCACCAAGATACGTGTCCCTCCTCTACTCACTGATGTAAACTGATTTTGAAATAAAATCTTTCTCTGTTTCTCCTCCCCAATGCAGTATAAAGCTGCCTTCCTCTGTTTTACCATTTCCACCTAATTTATGGGTCAAGATAATCAGTAGAACTAATTAGTGTCAATTCATACAACTAGACTTAAAATATCAGAGCTGGAGGAATCTTGGATATTACTACATCCTACTCATGTTCTACAGATGAGAAAAGGTGGCAAGTGACCTGCTCAAAGTCATACAACCAGTTAAAGTCTGCATCACTCACCCAGGGTATTTCTGCTGTTACAGACTGCCTCACGCTCGCAAAGCAGAGAGAACCAGTTTGTAGTTGGGGTAATAAACTTTGACCCAATAGTTCAGCCAGGTAATCATTAATAACAGCATGTCTCAAGCTTTTTCTACAAACCAGAGACCTGTATACACTTAATATGCATCAACCTACTCAGTAAAGTGCTGCCTGTCATTATATTCCTATGTGAAAATGGAAACACACACTCAAGGTTACCCTAGCGAGTCGGGGACCCTGGATCTGAACTCAGGCAGTCTTACTCCAAACTCTGCCTCCTAACAAAAGCCTATGCACTGTAAGTCTGTTGAACACTAGCTGAACGTGACTATGGCAAGTCCAATGTCAATCCTTTACACTTCCCAGACATACCAAAATAATTCTGTTTAGGACAGGAAGCTTGATGTCCTGTTCCAACCTAAGGCGTATTCAAAGCACTGTTTGCATCTGATCTTCTGGGTCAAGATTCCCCTGAACAACTCATCTTCATTGATCTTCCTCTTGTACACTGCTGAGCTATTTATAGTCAGAACCACAAAGGTATCATTTTATTACATCTGTGAGTGAAATGACTTCTAAATGGTTTCACATGTATTTGGTTTGTTTGGCTCAAGTATCTGGTAAGTCAATCGAAAAGAATATTTTGAAGGGGCTTCCCTGGGGGCTCAGTGGTAAAGAATCTGCCTGTCAATGAAGGAGACACGGGTTTGACCCCTGGGTCAGGGAGATCCTCTGGAGAAGGAAATGGCAACTCACTCCAGTATTCTCACCTAGAAGTGAGAATAACAACAGCAGCAATATTTTATATACAGTTCTATATTCCCTTAACATCTAGAAAGGCAAAGCCTCAAGAAATATTTGTCGACTGTCTCCTTGACAATCCCAAATCTATATGCTCCATCTCACTCTCATGTGCCTTTTGCACAAGCTATACATATGATAACACTCTTCATAGATTAATTTCACCATTTTTTTCATGAAAGAAAGGATCACAGATTGTGGTATGGGGAAGTTGTTCTGGCTTACACGTAAGTTAACTTGAATCTTATGCTAAATAAAAGAGCCTGTCTGTGGCCTGTGAAATAAACACGGTGCACCTGCTTTAACTATTAAAGGAAAAGGAACACTGAGCAGAAGTAAGGAAAGTTCAAGTTAAAAATGAAGATTAAATGCTTCCCTTCCTTGAAGCCAATGCTGGAACTCCTTTGATGGTAAGATTCCCTTCTTTGGTGCCAAGGCTATATTGACTTGCTGTGTACGTGCTGATCTGTTTTTTTGAAATGTTGAAGAGTGTACGTGCTGATCTGTTTTTTTTGAAATCTTGAAGGAATCTCTCCCTAGTTTGTTTGACATTCTTGGTTCTGACAATACAAAGCTGTGCTGAAAACCATGTTTCTCTGAAGTATTACCTCAGAGTTATCTGAGATTCGGTTGTCTTCCAGCCTTTGGTCCTCTGTTTGGCTCACATAAACCTCTTTTCTATCCCTGTTATAGACTGTCTAGTGATTATTTTCACCAACACTTTTATACTTCTGTATGAGTGTACTCATATACTCATACTGCAAGACAGGACAGGAAGCATTGCTGTCTCTTCCACTGTACAAATTTTTACTCTTCCAACTGACAAAGTTCAAGTCAAGCTGCAATATCCTTCGCTTCTATGCATTTTTATTCCTCATCTTTCTCTCCTTCTCTCTTGCTATTACTCTCAAGTAATAGATTAGCATCAGGTTTGTCATCGGGATATCATTTCTATCTTGTAACTTACATTGAACCCTTTACTCTTCGTTTCACCCGAAGAATCTGTTCAGTTGATGTATGTATATTGAGGCTCGGAGAGGGAAGGGTCACAGAGGTAACTATGGCAGGGTCTTTGTATAGGGTTGGCCAGAAAGTCCATTTGGGTTGTTATGTAAAATGTTATGGAGAAATCCGAGTGAACTTTTTGACCAACCCAATATATTCATAGGAATGTCATTCGGCTAGCAGAGTTTGATGAGTTTACAATTCCCAACTGAAGAACTAAAGTTAAACCACCTTTATGACTAAACTGTACTGTTTATAAAATTAATGGAATATTTCTGACAGCTAAATAGCTACTAGTCTAAACACTCAAATGCCATGAGGTCCCACATACCTCCAAGTCTGTCCATGGATTATCTCAATGTTCAGCAGCCAATGAGTGAAGGTGATTTGAGCAAGGGAGTTACCAGAATCTACTCTAACACAACAACTCACAAGTGTTTGTGCCTTATAGAATGTTAAACATTTTGACCATATTTCTGGGTATATAATTTCAAAGGTAAGTAAAAAAACTCAGAGTTCTATGCAGAAAGAGAATGGCTTGGTAGCAAGATTTCCAAACCAACTTTAAACTGAGAACATAAAAATATTTTCTGTGCATGATACAGGAGGGGATTTCATAAGGAATAGATGAAGAGAAAAATAGTAATGAAAGTGTATTCCAGAATGAAAGACGGCCTCAGTAGAGTGTTCCATTTAAAAATGGACACCTGTTACCTACAATGTCAGGATTACACAACATAATTGTGTTTGTTCAGTTGCTAAGTAGCGTCCAACTCTTTGCGACCTTGTGAACTGCAGCACACAAGGCTTCCCTGTCCTTCACCATCTCCCAAGCTTGCTCAAACTCATGTCCATTGAGTTAGTGATGCCATCCAATCATCATCCTCTGTTGCCCCCTTCTTCTCTCACCCTCACTCTTAATGAGTTGGCTCTTTGCATCAGGCGGCCAAAGTATCGGAGTTTCAGCACTAATTCTTCCAGTGAATATTCAGGGTTGATTTCCTTTAGAGTTGGTTAGTTTGATCTCTTTTCTGTCCAAGGAACTCTCAAGAGTCTTCTTCAGCACCACAGTTCAAAAGCATCAATTCTTTGGCACTCACCCTTCTTTATGGTCCAGCTTTCACCTCCATATACGACTACTGGAAAAACCACAGCTTTGACTATACAGACCTTTTGTCAGCAAAGTGATGTCTCTGCTTTTTAATACACTGTCTAGGTTTGTCACAGCTTTTCTTCCAAGGAGCAAGCGTCTTTTAATTTTGTGGCTGCAGTAACTGTCTGCAGTGATTTTGGAACCCAAGAAAATGAAATCTGACACTGCTTCCACAGTTTCCCCATCTACAACATGATGCTCGTATGGTAAGGAGGTACAACAGGCTGACCCTTGACCGTAGAATCCATGACCGTATTCACTACCTTTGTACCATCTGACATCTATATGCCCATCTCCAATCTCAGCCATGCATTTTCTGCATAGAGCTCTGCTGAACATACATCACATGCACTTTCAATCTCAACGATTACTGATTCCCATTGGAGGCTCCCCTCCACTGCTGCTTATCCCAGGTGAGAGTCAGCTCTCATTATTTCCCTATTTCTAGTTTTCTACACCAGAATAATAGGCTCAGACCAGGCACACTACTTCTAACAGCTCCCGAACTCCACATGTAAGATCAAAAAACAAACATCTACCAGTTGTGTGTGTTAGGGAGCAGGGAACAGGTAAAATGCAACTCTTTGCAGCTCAGAACCTCATCATTAAACTCTCTCCCTTCCATAACACCGAAGTCCATAAAGAAACCTGGCAGTGCTTTTCTTCAATGCATGCTTTCTGTTTAAGCAAGAAATTTACTATATGCTGGAAATCAATCAAATCCCTGGAAAGGATGACTGAAAGGAATGTCATTAACTTATATTTAAGGGTTTATTTGCCACTTGCTCTTGCTTTTCCTTAAGGCTTTATTACGGGGGCTATGCACTGTTTCCTATAGTGGAAGGCCAGCATTTTTACACAGAACTAGAGTGTGTTAACTGTAATTTCCCCATGTTTTTAGGAAGTTGTGCCTTACCTGATGCTAGAACCAGGCTTGCAGCCTAATACTCTAGAGTTTTACAGGATCTTTTTTCCTTGGGGATTGGGGATGGACTGCTGCTGAAATCACAATACCACCACAGTGGGACCATTCATTGCTGCATTGGCCTCTTACTGCACTATAGTGATTATATCCATAGCGATTTATCCATAGTGATTATATTACCTTATACTATCTTACATACTTAAATGTCAATGTACCACTCTCTTTCACAGCACCTATAGATCACAGGGAAGGATTTGATGAAGAAACCTAAGCTGATTAGCTAGTTCAGTCTTTTTTAAAATATGTTGACTCTTCCTGGTAACCCAGGGGTAATATTGTTGGAAATTGCTCTCAGACCTCTCCAAAGGCCTGCTTTTATTCTTGTTCTGTGTCCTCTCTCTTTCCCCAGGGAAACCGTGATGCATTTCAGTGAGTTCATTTTTCACTGACATCTTGTCAAGAAAGAGGTCGGATGTTAGCACAGATGAATACCTCTTGGACAGGTCTTTTCACTGTGTTACCAGGAAACTGCCTTTTTTTAATGGCAATTCTTCTCTTTCCTTGAAAAAGAGCATTTCCTGTAGTTACTTCATCGAATACACTGCCCATAAAGCACAAATCCTGAGCCATTCATTCAGAACTTCTTGTTGAGAGACTCTGATGGCCCAAATCATATCTTCTCCTATAGACATCACTGGGAAACAAAGAAAGCTGAGCACCGAAGAACGGATGCTTTCGAACTGTGGTGTTGGAGGAGACTCTTAAGAGTCCCTTGGACTGCATGGAGATCCAACCAGTCCATCCTAAAGGAAATCAGTTCTGAATATTCATTGGAAGGACTCATTCTGAATCTGAAACTCCAATACTTTGGTCACCTGATGTGAAGAGCTGACTCATATGAAAAGACCCTGATGCTGGGAAAGATTGAAGGTGGGAGGAGAAGGGGACGACAGAGGATGAGATGGTTGGATGGCATCACTGACTCAATGGACATGAGTTTGAGTAAACTCCAGAAGCTGGTGATGGACAGGGAGGCCTGGCGTGCTGCAGTCCATGTGGTCACAAAGAGTCAGACACGACTGAGTGCGAGACAAGCATCAGGAAAGAATCCTGCCTTTTACTGAGTTCACAAGGACTGGACATGAATGAAAGGAGCAACATACATGGCTTCAGGGAAGAATCAACTTTAGCTTTCACTCTACAGGGATCTGATCTTTGTCTGTGAACTAGTTCATATTTGTTCCGCTTTTTTTTTTGGATACAGAGATAATACCGATTTAAATCTTCCAGCATGGTTCTTAGAAGATGGTATAACCTCAATACATATTAGATAGATGAAGGAAACAATGAATAAAATGGTGAGTTCATGTGAGGAAATGATTGCAAACTGCTTTGTGATATACCACACAATAATGTTAGTGTTAGGAGGCAAAATATTATGTGTGCATAAAAAAAAAGTACAAGAGGAGCATGATTAACCAGAGCAAGACAGAGATGACTTCTCTTAAAGGGAGAATGTCTCCTGTACTGAGAGATTACATGGTGCCCTGGTTAGCCCCAACGACACCTGAAATGTCCATTGAACTCCTAGATTTTATGCTCACTCCAACCACTGAAGCACATACACTCAATGGGGAAACTAAGGCCCTGAAGATTGAACAGCATGTGTAAGTAAATGTAAATTTATTCTTTATCTTAAAAAGATCCCCTCCCATAAATCTTGGCCAATTTGAATTTTTCAGCATTCAATCACTACATTACATATTGTATTTGTAAATTTGCTAATTTTATCTACATTGATGCTAGAACACTGGCTCCATCAGAAAGGTTTCAGCAAATATTTATCGCATGCCCTGATATATATCGGGTAGCATTCTAGATGATGCAACAAAAATGAAAAACTAAAAATTTAGAAACTGATTTTAGCATATGATAAAATAAGCTATGCGTTTTAAAATAGGATTATTTAAATGATGATTTCTTTCTTCTAGTTGTAAATTCTCCTCTTTCATACTTAAAATACTCTGATTTTTGCTTNGATGATGCAACAAAAATGAAAAACTAAAAATTTAGAAACTGATTTTAGCATATGATAAAATAAGCTATGCGTTTTAAAATAGGATTATTTAAATGATGATTTCTTTCTTCTAGTTGTAAATTCTCCTCTTTCATACTTAAAATACTCTGATTTTTGCTTCAACTGAAATGGCAACATTAAGTGAGTCAAGAATCTACATTCTTCCTAACCAAGTGACGAACAGAACTGGAAATCATCATTTAATCAAGGTTCGTTATATGATTTGGTTTTATAACATTTCATGTTAAAGCATAAAGTGTCAAACTAGCTTTACAGAGAGGCAACAAGGGATAATTGGATGAACTGTGGATTTGTAATTAAGATGTATATTCTAGTTTCATCTCCTGTACATTGACTGGAGGCAATGGGTATGGAGTTTAGGGTGTTACTGTGGATTTCCTATATTCCAAGTAATGTTCTAGTGCTTTACCTCTGTTACACTGTCTAATCCTTATAAAAACCCTGCAACACTGTAGTCACAGAGTTGACAGGTGGTGGTCCAAAGTCATTGCCTCTGAATTCAGAAACCATGTTTCTAAGTACCAAATGATGCAACAAAAATGAAAAACTAAAAATTTAGAAACTGATTTTAGCATATGATAAAATAAGCTATGCATTTTAAAACAGGATTATTGAAATGATGATTTCTTTCCTCTAGTTGTAAATTCCTCTCTTTCATACTTAAAATACTCTGATTTTTGCTTCAACTGAAATGGCAACATTGAGTGAGTCAAGAATCTACATTCTTCCTAACCAAGTGACGAACAGAACTGGAAATCATCATTTAACCAAGGTTCGTTATATGATTTGGTTTTATAACATTTCATGTTAAAGCATAAAGTGTCAAACTAGCTTTACAGAGAGGCAACAAGGGATAATTGGATGAACTGTGGATTTGTAATTAAGATGTATATTCTAGTTTCATCTCCTGTACATTGACTGGAGGCAATGGGTATGGAGTTTAGGGTGTTACTGTGGATTTCCTATATTCCAAGTAATGTTCTAGTGCTTTACCTCTGTTACACTGTCTAATCCTTATAAAAACCCTGCAACACTGTAGTCACAGAGTTGACAGACAGGTGGTGGTCCAAAGTCATTGCCTCTGAATTCAGAAACCATGTTTCTAAGCACCACCATGTTATAAGATGCTAATGTTGTTCTAAAAAGGATATAAGTTGCCTACAGAAAAATCACTTTTAGAAAATAAGTCCTCTTCTGTCTCACCTCTAAATAGTAGAAAAACACTTAAGGTCTGTTCCAGCAGTCTGCTTCTGGAAACTGGGTTAAGTTTTGCATCATAAGCAACTGACACAGTTAAGGTTAGCATGTGTGAAATATAAGCGATATTTTAATAGCCACTGGGTTATATACATGTATATATTTAATGCATGCTTTTTAAAAAATCATGTTATATTGACTTTCTCTTACTAGTTTATGACTAAAAGAAAAATTCAGAATGATATTACAAAAAAAATCAATGATGTTTAACACATTTACAGAGTTATTATATGCACCAAAGTTGAACTTTCAAATGATATTTTAATAGCCACTGGGTTATATACATGTATATATTTAATGCATACTTTTTAAAAAATCATGTTATATTGACTTTCTCTTACTAGTTTATGACTAAAAGAAAAATTCAGAATGATATTACAAAAAAAATCAATGATGTTTAACACATTTACAGAGTTATTATATGCACCAAAGTTGAACTTTCAATAATTTGAGTGTATAAAAATTATTAAAATATTTCTAATGAACCACCTTCTTTGATATTATTAAGCTAGCTTCATCTTTATGTCTCATGAAAATTGTCATTTCTAGGATATCCTCCAGCTTCAGTCTCTGTATTTTCACCTTAAATAGCTCTGCCACATCCCCAACACTGTATCACGTTACCCTACTTTATTTTATTCAAAGCATCTCAACTATCTGAAGCTGGGTTTTTTTTTTTTTTTAATGTTTTTCCTTGTTACTGTGTCTTTCTCCATGCTATTATGAGCCCCATGTATGCAGACTTTGTTTTCCACTTCACTGATCTGCCTCCAGCACCTGGAAGTGTGTATTGCACATAGTAAGATTTAAATAAGCACTTTTGGATATATACATGAATAATTTGCATGGATTGAATGAGGATGATATCATACTTCTTAGCCTTCAATTGTTCTACTGTAGGTCAGTATTTTAGTTACTTTTTTGAAGCCATGAATGATCAGTTTGGATATGAAAGATACCAAGAATTAACCTGATCACGTTTAATCAGCACAGCTCATATCTAAGTTAGTTACTTTAGGGCAATGAATATATCTGTATTTTGAGAGCCGGACCATCCATTAAAAACAAAAACTAACCAGACTGATTAGTTTGATCAAAGTTACATTAAGAATGGTTCTACAAATATTGGTGCCACTGATAATTTAGGTATACATTTGACTGCAGCAGTGTCTGAATATGAGCAAGTCAGAAATTCAGTCTTAGAAAACGAAATGGGTAGCGTTTTTCTACTTAGAGCATTGTTTGTCTCCCTTATGGAGACAGACCATGAGGCCGTGGCTGCTGCTGCTGCTGCTGCTGCTAAGTCACTTCAGTCGTGTCCGACTCTGTGTGACCCCACAGACGGCAGCCCACCAGGCTCCCCCATCCCTGGGATTCTCCAGGCAAGAATACTGGAGTGGGTTGCCGTTTCCTTCTCCAATGCATGAAAGAGACAAGTGAAAGTGAAGTCGCTCCGTCTGTCCGACTGTTAGCGACCNTGCTGCTGCTGCTGCTGCTAAGTCACTTCAGTCGTGTCCGACTCTGTGTGACCCCATAGACGGCAGCCCACCAGGCTCCCCCATCCCTGGGATTCTCCAGGCAAGAATACTGGAGTGGGTTGCCATTTCCTACTCCAATGCATGAAAGAGAAAAGTGAAAGTGAAGTCGCTCAGTCTGTCCGACTGTTAGCGACCCCATGGACTGCAGCCCACCAGGCTACTCCGTCCATTGGATTTTCCAGGCAAGAGCACTGGGGTGGGGTGCCGTTGCCTTCCCCGGAGGCCGTGGCTAGAAAAGTCAAAGCCAAACCATAAGTGAAAACCTGCTCAGATACAAGAGTAAACTGTGCCCAGACAGATTTCTAAATCATGTGAGACTGGGATTTAGAAGAACTTTCAGGAGAACATCCAGTAGTTAAATATCTGGTCAACAGAATGTAACCAACAGTAAGTCACTTCTTCAGGAAGGACTTCTTCTAAAGAAAAGGCTCCTAGTCTCCAGATTACTGGCATCAGCATCAACTCAGCATAAACTAGGAACTTATTAGAACTGTAAACAAATCCAACCAACCCCAGACCATCTGCATGAGCAACTCTGGTTGTTGGAGCCAGTGGTTTGCGCTTTAATATATCCTGAAGGTGACTCTGATTTTTTACGTGTAAGTGTGAGAACCCCTTTTGCAGGGCCAGAGTCGATCCATTGGTGGTGGGAGAAAGGGAACTACATTTTGGTTAAAAGGAACTTCAACAGGGGACTCCCTGGCTGTCCTGTGGCTAAGACTTCACCTTCCAGTGTCGGGGGTGGAGGTTGGATTCCTGGTGGAGGAGCTAAGCTCCCACATGTCTCAGGGCCAAAACACCAGAACATAAACATCAGAAGCAGTATTATAACAAAGTCAATAAAGACTTTAAAAAAATTACCTTCAATTGAAAGTATAAAGTTGGAAAGAGGTTAGAGTCTGAAACTCTGCTTTAAATTAACCAGGCAGTCCTCAGCGAAACACTCTATCCATCTATCTTATTTCCATGTAAACACAAAACCTAAAATCTGACCCCTAACATCACAGAAACTGTGGCAAAAACAGAAGGTGGAAAGTACTTGAGAAAAGTAGAATGTTTTCAGAATGATGGGTATTATTACAACTCAGAGATATGTTAGATTTAGCTTTCAGCATTCATTCTGCAGCAATCATAACATGTTTTGCCAAGGGAAGACTCTGTACCTGAATTGCCTTAAACACATATTTGGTAATATTCAGCAGTGCTGTCAGAAGGGGGCCCAGAAGGAGGAGCTCAGTTTCGGAGGAAACACCAATCAGTTCATCAGTCTGCCTCATTCTGCAATTATCTCCTCTAATGAGAGGTCTGAAATTGTCACTCACGATGACTTGACGTGTCACTGTTGATTACTGTAGGAGATGAAGATGTCTCGGGAGCAAAGTGAGACAAAGCTCACCTTTTCTGGTCTTTGTTCTCCTCATGCCTAATTGCTTGGGTAGCTGCACCCTTTTATTGTGATAAATGACAAATCTAGTACTTACATGCAAACGCACATGCCTGAGTACACACGGATACCCAGGCACACACTTCATCTTATTAGACCGAAACTTTTTGCATCAATTAGAAACAAAGGCTGCTGCTGCTGCTGCTGCTAAGTCGCTTCAGTTGTGTCCGACTCTGTGAGACCCCATAGACAGCAGCCCACCAGGCTCCGCCATCCCTGGGATTCTCCAGGCAAGAACACTGGAGTGGGTTGCCATTTCCTTCTCCAATGCATGAAAGTGAAAAGTGAAAGTGAAGTCACTGAGTCGTGTCCAGTTCTCAGTGACCCCATGGACTGCAGCCTACCAGGCTCCTCCATCCACGGGATTTTCCAGGCAAGAGTTGACCTTCTCCAGAAACAAAGGCTACAATGAACTTATTGATAAAATGGAAATACACCCACAAACATAGAAGGCATATTTATGGTTACCAAAGGGGAGAAGGGGAGAGGGATAAATTAGGAGATTGGGAATAACATAGAGTACTATATATATAATAGATAACCAACAAGGACCTACTGTATAGCACAGGGAAGTGTACTCAATATCTTCTTGTTCACTCGCTCAGTCATGTCCAACTCTTTGCGACCCCATGGACTACAGCATGCCAGGCTTCCCTGTCCTTCACCATCTCCCAGAGTCTGCTCAAACTCATGTCCATTGAGTCAATGATGCCATCCAATCATCTCGTCCTCTGTCATCCCCTTCTCCTCCGGCCTTCAATCTTTCCCAGCATCAGGGTCTTTTCCAATGAGTCAGTTCTTTGCATCAAGTGGCCAAAGTCTTGAAGCTTCAGCAGCAGACCTTCCAATGAATATTCAGGGTTGATTTCCTTTAGTATGGACTGGTTGGATCTCCTTGCAGTCCAAAGAACTCTCAAGAGTCTTTTCCAGCACCACAGTTTGAAGGCATCAATTCTTCAGCACTCAGCCTGTCTTACTGTCCAACTCTCACATCCATACATGACTACTGGAAAAACCACAGCTGTGACTAGACAGACCTTTGTAGGCAAAGTAATGTTTCTGTTTAATATGCTTTCTGTTGGTCATAGCTTTTCTTTCAAGGAGCAAGAATATTTTAATTTTATGCCTGCAGTCACCGTCAGTGATTTTGGAGCCCAAGAAAATAAAGTCTGTCACTGTTTCCATTATTTCTCCATCTATTTGCCATGAAGTGATGGAACTGGATGACATGATCTTCGTTTTTTGAATGTTGAACTTTAAGTCAGCTTTTCTCTCTCCTCTTTCACCTTCAGCAAGAGGTTCTTTAATTTCTCTCTGCTTTCTGCCATGAGGGTATGTCATCTGTATATCTAGAGTTACTGATATTTCTCCCAGCAATATTGATTCCAGCTTCTGCTTCATCCAGTCTGGTATTTTGCATGCTGAACTCTGCATATAAATTAAATAAGCAAGGTGACAATATACAGCCTTCATGAACTCCTTTCCCAGTTTGGAACTAGTCTGTTGTTCCATGTCTGGTTCTAACTGTGGCATCTTGACCTGCATACAGGTTTCACAGGAGGCAGATAAGGGGGCCTGGTATTCCCACCTCTCTAAGAATTTTCCAAAGTTGGTTGTGATTCACATAGTCAAAAGCTTTAGTGTACTCAATGAAGCAGAATTAGGTGTTCTCTAGAAATCTCTTGCTTTTTCGATGATCCAACGGATGTTAGCGATTTGATCTCTGGTTCATCTGCCTTTTCTAAAACCAGCTTGGACATCTGCAAGTTCATGGTTCAGGTACTGTTGAAGCCTGACTTGGAGAATGTTGAGCATTACTTTACTAGTGTGTGAGATGAGTGCAACTGTGCAGTAGTTTGAGCATTCTTTGGCATTGCCTTTCTTTGGAACTGGAATGAAAACTGACCTTTTCCAGTCCTGTGGCCACTGCTGAGTTTTCCAAATTTGCTGGCATATTGAGTGTAACACTTTCACAGCATCATCTTTTAGGATTTGAAATAGCTCAACTGGAATTCTATCATCTCCATCAGCTTTGTTCACAGTGATGCTTCCTAAGGCCCATTTGACTTCACACTCCAGGATCTCTGGCTCTAGATGAATAACACACCATCATGGTTAGCCGGGTCATTAAAATCTTTTCTATATAGTTCGTCTGTGTATTCTTGCCACCTTTTCTTAATATCTTCTGCCATTACATCCATACCATTTCTGTCCTTTAGTATGTCTATCTTTGCATGAAATGTTCCCTTGGTATCTCTAATTTTCTTGAAGACATCTCTAGCCCTTCCCATTCTATTGTTTAATTCTGTTTCTTTGCATTGTTCACTTTAAAAGGCTTTCTTAAATCTCTTCTTGCTGTTCTCTAAAACTCTGCATTCAGATGGGTATATCTTTCCTTTTCTCCTTTGCCTTTTAATTCTTTTTTCAACTATTTGCAAGGCCTCCTCAGACATCCATTTTGCCTTTATTATAGTTTATTACAATATCTTGTCACATTATAGGTTATTATCATATCTTGTAATAACATATAATAGAAGAGAATTTTTTTAAAAAAGCATGAAAGTAAGTGTTATTTGCTCAGTTGTATTCATGTATTGTAGCCCACCAGTCTCCTCTTTCCATGGGATTCTCCAGATAAGAATACTGGAGTGGGTTGCCATTCCCTTCTCCAGGAGAGCTTCTTGACCCAGGGATCAAACCCAGGTCTTCTGCATTTCCTGCCCTGCAGGTGGATTCTTTATCATCTGGTCCCACCAGGGACGACTTGAGAAAGCATGTATATCTATATATATGCACTGAATTACTTTGTTGAACAATCTGAAATACAGCATTTTAATCAACTATATTTCAATATTTTTAAATGACCAAACTAAAAAAACAAAGGCATTCCGACTTACGTGATATGTGGATTTACTTGCACATCTTTTCCTACTAAAGAAGAGTTTTTGTTGGTTTTACAAGAATGTGATATGTTTAAGGGGGTTTCCAACTTATTCTGCCATTTAACCCCTCAGTGTGGCCAAACTCTATGAAGCTAACATATAACATTTCCCCGCAGATTTCTTCACTGTCCCTTGATCCAGCCAAGCTAAGCTTCTCACTTTCAACTAAATAAAGTTCACTTCCATCTTTAATCAAACTATTTCCCTGAATGCACTCTTTTCATGTCTCCTATCTTCTAAGATTTCTTCAAATTCTAACTCAAGCCCCATTTTCTCCCAAAGTGCTAGTGAACTATTTTAGTTGATCTTTCCATTTTCTCGATTTTTCTATAACTTACGATTTTTTTCTGGCTCTTTTGTCATTAACCAAATACAGTATTTAGAATTATAACATAATGTTGACATATGATGAACTCTCTATTTGTTAAGATCATTTAAGTTAGAGCTTATGTCTTATGCTTCTTTCTTATGCTCTGCACATCTGGTTCACAGTAAGAATTTAATACACTTTGTTAAATTATTGTATGTGAGGCTTTAAAATAAACTCTTGGCAGAACAATTCATGCCTTTCCATGAAAATGAACTGGTCACCTTTTCCCCTCAGGAATCTTTTTATGAGAATGACATAGCCAACATAATCACTGACATGTGTACAATGCCGTAACTTTTTTCCTTACTAATATGGGTAAGTATTATCTTAAGCAACACCAAAAATCCATCACTCATCAGAAAGGAATTCAATAGCATTTAGGAAACCTCGCTTTCTGAAACAAGAAAGTAGAATCATATATTTCAATCATTTCAATAAAAATGTCAAAGAAAAGATATGCCTGTTGGATCAGGATAAAATTATCTATATAAAAATAAAATGCCCCTAAGACTTCAGTAAATATCTCATAGAATTTAAAGATAAGGGCAAATAGAGGGTGTTCATCCAAAAATCACTGATGAACAATTTCAAAAACAAAGAAATGCGGATTTTGTTCTTTCCCGTGGTATCTACCTGAATCCTCTTTGAAAACTGTTGAATATTACACCAAGGTAAAAAGATATTTTTAGCAATAAGAGTTGTATCATAAATATGTTTACCTTGAGTCACTTAAGGTGACTTTTAAAGAAGGTTCATTTTTTAAGGGTCAACTCTGAATGCACCTAATTTTAAAGAGTAGATGTATAGAATGATAGAAAAGATGGTTAATTTTTTAATACATTCACTATGAAAATGTTCGATTTTGTTCTAGTAAAGACTCTCCACTTATCGACCGAATGCTTGGATCTCCCTCAAAATTCACACCTTAAACCCAATTCCCAACATGATTGTGTTTGGAGGTGGGGCCTTCGGTAGGCGAGCGGTCACAAGGGCAGAGTGCTCAAGTGTGGTATCAGTGTCCTTACAAGAGAGCTCAGAGAGCCAGCTAGTCCCTCTGCCCTGGAACACAGCGAAAGACAGTCAGCTAGGAACCAGGAGGAAGACCCTTACTGGTCACTGAATCTGCCAGGGCCTGATCTTGGATTTCCCAGCCTCCAGAACTGTGCGAAATAAATTTCTATGGTTTATAAGCCTCCCAGCCTATAGCACTTTGTTATTGCAGACTGAACAGACTGGGAAAGCCATAATTTCAGTTCCAGAGACAAAATTACAGGCTTGGAATAGGATCTTACGATATCACAACCAAAATCAAAACAAAATCTGCATCCCCAAAATATTCAGACATGAGAAATCACTTTATACATTTCCTATGCAGGGAAATCAGGAGCAGTTTATTTTAACCTCTGGATGAAACAAATGTCTATCAGCAACATTTCCCCTACTTAAAATTCACAATTTGAAATTAACACAAGTTTGGAATGCAGGGACAAACTGGAAAATAAATCACTTTGAAATAGCACAGTGTTCTCAGTGGTGCTTTAAAATTGAGTTATTTGTCTGCTTTGGAAACAAAAAGGATTGTAATATAAATTGCGTTTCTTGCAGGATTTATGAAAACAGTCAGTTCTTCCTGGGCCATACATGATACGTTGTTAAATAATGAACTACTCCAACCTTATTATAAAACATCCATGGAAAGTTAAGGAACCTAAATTCAGTCATCTATGTCTGTGAATCAACTAGCAATTAAAGAATGCTTAAAGGGCTTATTTGCCCATGAAAAAATTTTAAGGAAAAAATTTAAGAAACAATGCAAATTATTCAGTTTCACAGAATTTACAAAGGAAGAAATGTTATTTGACAGTTAACATGGAAAAACATCCAATTATATGTGTGTGTGATGTATATGTATATACACATACACAACACACATTATACACACACACACATATACTATATGTTTGTATACACACATATGGATATAACCAACTGTATGTCACTTTTCTCTAATGAAAACCTATTTTGTCTCAAAGTCTATTGAATTCATTGGACAATTATGACTCAGCATTGTATTTAACTATAGGAAAGGCTACATACTTACAGAGTAAAAAAAAATGGTGTCACATTGAAACATATTTCTTTTCTAATTTCTCAAATAAAGTTTAAGATTTGATTCAAAGGACTAGATTATTTCATTAAAGAAAATAACTATACATAAACCTATTTTTTCACAAATGCAGCAGTATATAAGAGACACATCAGCTTGGATACAAGTTTTTTGCTCAGCCGCTAAGTCATGTCCGACTCTTCTGTGACCCCATGGACTGTAGCCCTCCGGGCTCCCCTGCCTATGGGATTTTACAGAAAAGAATAGAAGAATGGGTTGACATTTCCGTCTCCAACAAGTTATAAGTGTTAGGAATAAAGATACCCAGTCATACCTCAGACTAGCTCTGCAGGAAATTCTTATACTTACTAAAATTTAAGAAACGCTGTCTGAGACCAGTGGTTCTAAAACTTCGGTGAACATACAACTCACCCAGAGGACTTGCAGAACACAGATTTCTAGGTCCTACCCCTAGGGTGTCTGGTTCAGTAAGTCTTAAATGGTAACTCTAGCAAGTTTCCCAATATTTATGTTTCTGGTCTGGGATTGCACTTTGAGAACTTAGGCTACAAACTTGCTTAAACGTCACAATTTTAACCTGGGGTAGCAAGTGAACTGGACTTCACCTTGTTTAAAAACGTTACTTTCTGAGAAGGGCTCAAGAGTTTTGTATTCTAAGATGCCAAAGCTAGGTGGGTGTATACACTCTAATGAGAAGAGGGCACGCAGGCTAACCTGTGATTATGAAAACTGCAAAGTCTGATCTGTGTGGAAGCCTAAGCCTAGCCTTCTTCACCCACAGTAAGTTACAGGTGAGAGATCTGTTTTCTCTACAAGTTGCTTTGTATTAATATCTGCTCAAGTTCATGGGCCATGAGAGTTCCAGGATAGAGCTTGGCAGACTTGACCTGCCTGTTCCACTTGAGGGTATGAAGGTCTTCAGTGTCATCGGAGAAATGAGTGCTCAGCACTCATCAACCACATATCTCATGGCCTCAACCCAGGAGATCCATGAGTTTAGAACTCTTCCAATAAGTTTGGCAGAAACGTTTCAGCTTGGAATTTTCAAAACAGCTGGCTATAAACCATCCTTCAAGACTCTAAAAAGAGCCTCACTAGACTGGCACCCCACCCCAGTACTCTTGCCTGGAAAATCCCATGGACGGAGTAGCCTGGTGGGCTGCAGTCCATGGGGTCGCTAACAGTCGGACAGACTGAGCGACTTCACTTTCACTTTTCTCTTTCATGCATTGGAGAAGGAAATGGCAACCCACTCCAGTATTCTTGCCTGGAGGATCCCAGGGACGGGGGAGCCTGGTGGGCTTCCGTCTATGGGGTCACACAGAGTCGGACACGACTGAAGTGACTTAGCAGCAGCAGCAGCAGCAGACTTCTATTAGATATCTGGGTTTAAGAATCATGGCACTAACAGTGTGATAAGTGGGAATAATTTGTTCTAAAAATGTGTCCCTATTACCCAGAGAGGTGGACTTACTGCTGCTGCTGCTTCTGCTGCTAAGTTGCTTCAGTCGTATTTGACTCTGTGCAGCCCCACAGATGGCAACCCATTGGGCTCCACCATCCCTGGAATTCTCCAGGCAAGAACACTGGAGTGGGTTGCCATTTCCTTCTCCAGTGCATGAAAGTGAAAAGTGAAAGTGAAGTTGCTCAGTCGTGTCTGACTCAGCAACCCCATGGACTGCAGCCCACCAGGCTCCTCCATCCATGGGAGTTTCCAGGCAAGAATACTGGAATGGGATGCCATTGTCTTCTCCGGGTGGACTCATTATATGGAGGTAATTAATGTGAACTGCCGCTGCTGGTGCTGCTAAGTCGCTTCAGTTGTGTCCGACTCTGTGCGACCCCATAGACGGCAGCCCACCAGGCTCCGCCGTCCCTGGGATTCTCCAGGCAAGAACACTGGAGTGGGTTTCCATTTCCTTGTCCAATGCATGAAAGTGAAGTCATTGAGTTGTGTCCAACTCTCAGTGACCCCATGGACTGTAGCCTACCAGGCTCCTCCGTCCATGGGATTTTCCAGGCAAGAGTACTGGAGTGGGGTGCCATTGTTAGGACCACATGAATACTCTTGCCTGGAAAATCCCATGGATGGAGGAGCCTTGTGGGCTGCAGCCCATGAGGTCGCTAAGAGTCGGACACGACTGAGTGACTTCACTTTCACTTTTCACTTTCATGCACTGGAGAAGGAAATGGCAACCCACTCCAGTGTTCTTGCCTGGAGAATCCCGGGACGGGGGATCCTCGTGGGTTGCCGTCTACGGGGTTGCACAGAGTCAGACACAACTGAAGCAATGCAGCAGCAGCAGCAGGATCACATGAAAGTCATGTGCCAATGAATTCTGTTTTAGTTGAAATTAAAGCTGAGATAGACTTTGTGGTGGTACTGAGATTCCAAAATATTCTTTCTATTCAAACCTCCCCTAGTTCTTAATGGTAAAGTCATATAATTATTTAACAAAAGGCTATCTGGTTTCTTTTTGTGCTAGCAGAAGGCTATGCATATGGCTAATCTAAAAGTGGTTTTATTCATGTATAAATCAAAAATTTAAGGAAAGAAATATAGCCCTGTTTAGTAATGTTTGGAATTCCCATCTGTCTTTCAGGGCACCAATTCAGTTAGTCCTGCCCACTGACGGATAACAAAAGATTCTAAAAGCATACCAACAATAGGAAGCAATGTGAAATGTGTGCCAACTAGCTAGCACTAATTTCTGTTTGCAAAGTCAGTCGCCAAAAGAATTCATAAATAACACTTATTAACTCTTGGCTAGTGTCTCTATGACGTGAGTATGACAATAATGCTATTGGAATGCAACCCGAGTCTCCTGCATTGTAGGTGGGTTCTTTACCACTGAGCCACGGGGCTTCCAATACAGGAGTAACAGTAGTTGACTTCTGTTTGCTACTCACGTTAAATAGTAGATGAGTACGCTTACTCCTTGGAAGAAAAGTTATGACCAACCTAGATAGTATATTCAAAAGCAGAGACATTACTTTGCCAACTAAGGTCCATCTTGTCAAGGCTATGGTTTTTCCTGTGGTCATGTATGGGTGTGAGAGTTGTACTGTGAAGAAGGCTGAGTGCCAAAGAATTGATGCTTTTGAACTGTGGTGTTGAAGACTCTTGAGAGTCCCTTGGACTGCAAGGAGATCCAACCAGTCCATTCTGAAGGACATCAGCCCTGGGATTTCTTTGGAAGGAATGATGCTAAGGCTGAAACTCCAGTACTTTGGCAACCTCATGTGAAGAGTTGACTCATTGGAAAAGACTCTGATGCTGGGAGGCATTGGGGGCAAGAGGAGAAGGGGACGACAGAGGATGGGATGGCTGGATGGCATCACTGACTCGATGAACATGAGTCTGAGTGAACTCCGGGAGTTGGTGATGGACAGGGAGGCCTGGCGTGCTGCGATTCATGGGGTCGCAAAGAGTCGGACACGACTGAGCGACTGAACTGAACTGATGCCCAATCTAAAATTAAGAAACACAGTAGCTGACAAACTTTTGAAAGATTTCTTCAACTAATAAGCCTGTTTTAGATCTCTTCGCAACTAACTCTAAACCAGATACATTAGCAATATTTGCTAACAGATTGGATGTGCGGCTGGGACAAAGAGAAGGGACCGTGAAGACAGTAACATTTAGTGAAGCCTAAGGTTAGGAGAATGGGACTGCTGCCACTAAAAATGGGGGAGCCTCTAGCTGAATATCCCTTCAAGATATAACCAGCACGGGATCGCGTCTCCCCACCTCGCCTGTCACCCTCCTCGCTGAGCCTTCACTGTTTCTCATTTGTGTTGCTGCGACGGCTTATCTGCCTCCAGACTCTCACTCTGCCCTGCTCCTCCCTAGCGCCGCCCAGCGGCCAGGGCAAGAGCTTAAATAAGATTGCATTTCTTCCTCTCCTGCCTTTCCATTTCAAACAAAGCAAAATCCAGTTTTTTTCACAAGAGCTTTCAGACAGCTACACGGCCCGGCTCTCATGTCAACTCACAGCGTACGCCCTACTAATTCTCCACTGCTCACGCCGCTCTGTGATCTCCTGATCTGTGTACAGGTGTGTGACGGTCGTGTTTCTGCCTTACAGCTTTTGTACTGCCTGTGGCCAGCCACTGATGGCTTCCTCTGCTTGGAACATTCGTCTCCCAGAAGTCTCCAAGACTCACTTTCTGAATTCTTTTAAGTTTTGCTTAAATCTTATCTTCATAATAACTTCTAACTAAAATATTGCATTAACACCTAGACTTAACCCTATCCCCTTAGTTTGGCTTGTATTTTCCTTTTTCCTTCTTTTTGTCAGTTTCCTTCATAATCTTCTAGTAAACTCAATTGATTATTGTATCCTTTACTTTGGTATTAATATTACTTTTCTCTGTTCTCTAGCTTCTAAATTGTAACTCCATGAGTATAGGTAAACTAGACTCTTCTGTTGACTACTGTATTCCAAGTAACTGGAACAGTGCCTGTCACAAGGGAGGTGCTCGATAAACCTTTGTTTAACTGCATCAGATTATCCTGGCTCCATGAGTGTAGGGATAACAGTCACCTAGAGTTGCATGGGCTTTAAGAGCCGAGATTATATAACTTCAATCTAGAGCAACAATTATTGCATTTTGTACCAATTACAATACAGCTGTAAATGACAGAACAAATTCATGAGTACAAGACTAGGCTACAGATAATGCAAGATATTTCTTCAATAAGAACTAGTCTATACGGGAAGATAACGTCTGACTGGAATATCATCCAAAGGCTTCTTAACAAAGCTGCTGCTTTTGCCATTTCCCCCAAACTATTCTCAATCCAGCAGCCACGGGAATTCTATTATACAGCAAGCCACCCAATGCTGCCCACTCATCATAAAAGCTGAACTTTCTTTAAGTGGCCAACAAAATATTAGGAGATTTGGCTTTCTGTGCATCTCAGCCTCATCCTCCTCTCTGTGGTTCACTCAGCTGCCTTCACCGAGTGTATTACTATTTCTCAGACACACAGGAAGCAACCTTCCACCTCTGGGCCTTTGCACCTGCGGCTGGCTCTGCCTGGGGGCCTCTTTCTCATGTAGCTTCACGACTTGCACCCCATTTCCTGCAGATCTTCACCCAAATGTCACCTTCTCAGTGGCCAGCTCCCTGGACACAAAGTTGTGGAATTATCTAGTGAAGTTACCTTTTCTAGATCCCCTCTTTTTAGGATTTCCCTCGCATTTAGGTCACCATAAAACATTGAGTTCCTGAGTGATACACTAGGTTCTAATTAGTCATCTATTTTATACACAGTATAAATAGTATATATATGTCAATCCCAAACTGCTTTTAAATGTCTCTTTTTAACTGCTACTAAGTGCTTCTCTGGGGCTCAGTGGCAAAGAATCCACTTGCCAGTGCAGGAGATGTGCGTTCGATCCCTGGGTTGCGAATATCTTCTGGAGAAGGAAATGGCAGCCCTCTCCAGCATTCTTGCCTGGGAAATCTCTTGGACAGGGACGTCTGCAGGGCTACAGTCCATGAGGTTTCAGAGTCAGACATGACTTAGTGACCAAACAACAGGCGCTTCTTGAGATCGGAGTGGTGTGGTTCTTTATGTCTGTAACACGGTGCTTTCATTTCTGAACTTAGCCTTTCCGGTCGCCCAATGAACCAATAAGAGAGGTCATTTACATGGTTCCATCTCTCTGGAAGCATATCACGGAGTTACAGACATATACAATCAGCAATAGGCCATGATACCACCTTCACTTTAGAGATGATGGGTAAGTAACATATCTAAAGGCCATTATCAACTCATTCCAGCACTCCAACTGGAAGGAAGGTGTTCTTAACCAGCACAGTGATCCCACTGTAGGTTCATTCTTGAATCTGTTACTTCACGCTGAGAAAACTCAGAAACTATACTGAGTACCAGAGACTCTAATACACAGCTTTATACGGCAAAGGAAAAGCTGGCCCAAACATCAAGCCATGTTGCTTCACTTCTAAGGAGTGCACTACAATATTTCTGTGACCAATGACTCAGATTTAGACTGGGAAATATTAATAGTTAAAGTATCCCAATAGTTTTAAAACATCTAATTAATCAGACTAATATTTAATTCAAGGAAATCATTATATGCATTAGATGAATATCTCACCACCTGACCTTAATGGCAGCTAAGATAAAAATGGCATCATCATACTTGAAAATTTTAACATATCTTACAATTTTCCATGGTGAACTTTTTGAGAGTAATTGTTTAATTATTTACTAAAAATGGCTATACATGTGTACATCTCACGGATTTTCCTCATTTAAAAAGTCTCTATTCACACAGTATTAGCACTGACTAAAACAAGTGGGTACCAAGAGGTCCCAAGACAAATGGACTTCAACTGCCAAGGAGACAGTCACACCGGACAATCAATATTCAAATAACAGAAACTCCTCAGAGATAGGTTTTTAACACAATACAGTTTCAGAAATAGGTCTTCCGTTAGAGACATCCCCATTACAACTGTAGCAATTTTATATCCTAATTCTCAGTGACAAAACTCAGTTCAGTCGCTCAGTTGGGTCCGACTCTTTGCGACCCCATGGACTGCAGCACGCCAGGCCTCCCTATCCATCACCAACACCCAGAGCCTACTCAAACTCATGTCCATTGTGTTGGTGAAGCCATCCAACCATCTCATCCTCTATCATCCCCTTTTCCTCCTGCCTTCAATCTTTCCCAGCATCAGGGTCTCTTCCAAGGAGTCACTTCTTCACATCAGGTGGCCAAAGTATTGGAATTTCAGCTTCAGCACCACTCCTTCCAATGAATATTCAGGACTGATTTCCTTTAGGATGGACTGGTTGGATCTCCTTGCAGTTCAAAGAACTCTCAAGAGTCTTCTCCAACACCACAGCTCAAAAGCATCAATTATTCGGCACTCAGCTTTCTTCACAGTCCAACTCACATCCATACATGACCACTGGAAAAACTATAGCTTTGATTAGATGGAACTTTGTTGACAAAGTAATGTCTCTGTTTTTTAATATGCTGTCTAGGTTGGTCATACCTTTTCCTACAAGGAGCAAGCACCTTCTAATTTCATGGCTGCAGTCACCATCTGCAGTGATTTTGGAGCCCAGAAAAGTAAAGTCTGCCACTGTTTCCACTGTTTCTCCATCTATTTGCCATGGAGTGATGGGACTCTATGTCATGATCTTAGTTTTCTGAATGTTGAGCTTTAAGTCAACTTTTTCACTCTCCTCTTTCACTTTCATCAAGAGGCGTCTTAGTTCCTCTTCAATTTCTGCCATAAGGGTGGTGTCATCTGCACATCTGAAATTATTGATATTTCTCCCAGCAATGTTGATTCCAGCTTGTGCTTCATCCAGCCTGGCATTTCACATGATGTACTCTGTATATAATTTAAATAAGCAGGGAAACAATATACAGCCTTGGTGTACTACTTTATTCATTTAGAACCAGTCTGTTGTTCCATTTTCAGTGCTAACTGTTGCTTCTGACCTAGATACAGATTTCTCAGGAGGGAGATCAGATGGTCTGGTATTCCCCTCTCTTTAAGAATTTTCCATAGTTTGTTGTGATCCACATAGTCAAAGGCTTTGGCGTAGTGAATAAAGCAGAAGTAGGTGCTTTTCTGGAACTCTTGCTTTTTTGATGATCCAGGGGATGTTGGCAATTTGATCTCTGGTTCCTCTGCCTTTTCTAAAACCAGCTTGAACATCAGGGAGTTCATGGTTCACGTATTGCTGAAGCCTGGCTTGGAGAATTTTGAGCATCGCTTTACTAGCATGTGAGATGAGTACAATTGTGTGGTAGTTTGAGCATTCTTTGTCATTGCCTTTCTTTGGGATTGGAATGAAAACTGACCTTTTCCAGTCCTGTGGCCACTGCTGAGTTTTCCAGATTTGCTGGCATATTGAGTGCAGCACTTTCACAGCATCATCTTTTAGGATTTGAAATAGCTCAGCTGGAATTCCATCACCTCCATTAGCTTTGTTCCTAGTGATGCTTCCTAAGGCCCACTTGACTTTACATTCCAGCATGTCTGGCTCTGGGTGAGTGATCACACCATCATGGTTATCTGGTCATGAAGATGTTTTTTTCTATAGTTCTTATGTGTATTCTTGCTACCTCTTAATATCTTCTGTTTCTATTAGGTCCATATCATTTCTGTCCTTTATTGTACTCATGTTTGTATGAAATGTTCCCTTGGTATCTCTAATTTTCTTGAAGAAATTTCTAGTCATTCCCATTCTATTGTTTTCCTGTATTTCGCTGCATTGATCACTGAGGAAGACTTTTTATCTCTCCTTTCTATTTTTTGGAAATCTGCCTTCAAGAACTATAGAAGTGTATTTAGGCAAGAGGAAGTAGGACCATGGCCTTGACTGAAAGCATTAAATACCTAAACCAACCATAACAGTTAGTTGACATTTATTTATACTACTATTCCTCATTTTAAACATGCCTCTTACCATATTGTCAGTTCTGTATAAGACCATATTACAAGTGTCTCTCAGTAGCCTGCAATTAAGAAGGACAACAAAAATGCTGAATGACATAAATAGAACCTAATAAGATCTCAACAGTCTGAAACCATGGACCAAATCTTTACAAATCTTTAAAGACCATGCTTAACTAAAATCAGCAGAAGGTCTCACTTTTGTTTCCAACAGCAATTTCAACATCCAGCATGAAGGAGACATGAAGAATGCACAGCAGAATAAAATCTCAAGGTTGCATTTCATAGTAAGTAGAATATGAAGTGAAGAGTATTGTGGTCATTAAAACATAGATGACATGTATTCAGACTACATTAGTTACAAAGAGGATGAGAAGTAAATTGTTTATACAAATAGATCATATGGGAGCTGGCACACAGGATTAATTATATAATTTAAGCAAACTAGTGCCAGTTGAAAATGTGGGGACTCTTGTTAAAAAAAACTGTCACAAATTTCAAGTCAGTGGCAGCAAAGCACTATATGATGCAGGAAGCCCTTCTAAGCATGTGGAGGTCATGAAAGGTGTACTGGCCACATGCTCCTGAAACTGGCCCTGCTGGAACATGTGCTGCCTCTAAGCACTCACTAAACTTCCAAAAACACCTCAGGAATAAATTTCAGAAAAGCACAAAAATAGCATGTAGATTTTAAGCCAAGGCACATAAAGAACAACTGATGGAACTAGGAATATTTTTTAACGAAGCAGTGACTAAAATGGGAGCATCTGCCATTATTTATAATAGTTAAACAGCAACCTTACTTCATGAATTAGGGATAAGATTAATTCTCCATAGCTTCAAGTGATAGAAAACCAATGGATATGGATGGATATTTTTATTTACTATTGCTGTGTTTGTTGAAGACAAGCTTATTCAAAAGAGTATGCAACCTAAATGATGTTCCTCAAGAAATGGATACACACACACATACATATATATACACACCCACAAATACATACACACACACACATATATACATGCCCATAAATATACACACACATATATACATACCCACAAATATATACATACACACATTGTATGTGTTTGTTTGCATATAATGGAATAGTGTGTGTAAGTCATTTCAGTCATGTCCAACTCTTTGCAACCCCATGGACTATAGCCCACCAGGCTTCTTTGTCCATTGGATTCTCCAGGCAACAGTATTAGAGTGGGCTGTCATTTCCTCCTCCAGGGGATCTTCCTATCCAGGGATCGAATCCATGTCTCTTATGTCTCCTGTATTGGCAGGCAGGTGCTTTACCACTAGCGCCACCTGGGAAGCCCCAGGTGGAACAGTACTCAGCCATAAAAAATAAAACATGATCTGCAACAGAATGAATGGACCTAGAGATTACATTACGAAGTGAAGTAAGTCAGGCAGAGAAAAACGCCATATGATATCACTGACATGTGAAATCTAAAAAAATTTAAAAATGATACAAGTGATCCTATTTACAAAACAGAAATAGACCCACAGACATAAGAAACAAACTTACAGTTATCAAAGCGGAAAGTTGGGGGGGGGATAAATTAGGAGTCTGGCATTAACAGAAACACTTTACTATTAGAAAACAGACAAGAATCTACTGTATAGCATAGAGACTACTCAATATCTTGTAATAACCAACAATGGAAAAGAATCTAAGAATAGATATATAAATATACATGTATACATGTACATATACACATGTATATATACACGCACAGCTGAATCACTGAGCTATATGCCTCATACTAACATATTAAGTGAGTGAAGTCGCTCAGTCGTGTCCGATCCTTTGCGACCCCAGGAACTGTAGCCTACCAGGCTCCTCCATAGCATAAATCAACTATACTTCAATTAAGAAAAGAAGACTAGACAGGCAGTGATTTTGCAGTCTCCGTAAGTATTCATGGCTTCCTGGGTGGTGTGATGGTAAAGAATTCGTCTGCCAATGCAGAAGATGCAGGTTCAATCCCTGGCTCAGGAAGAACCCCTGGATAGGAAATGGCAATCCACTCCAGTCTTCTTGCCTGGAGAATCCCATGGACACAGGAGCCTGTCATCCATAGGGTGGGAAAGAGTTGGACATGACCGAGCAACTAACACTTTCACACTTTTCACTGTATGTGAGGAAGGAAGTGTGTTATTGGGTGGGAAGTAGGAGGATGTTCCAGGTAGAGCAGTCGTCGAGCACCAGAGAAATGCTCCATTTTCTCTTTGGGGAAAAAGTAGGACTTTGGGCATGGGGACGCTTAACCCTACATCCTTGTCTTTTCTACTCTTTTAACACCTTCCTGACACCATTCTCACATGGTAAATATCATTTCAGTCTTTTGGGCAGAAAAATAGATGATTCATGCCAGAATGAATGGGGAAAATATTGTTTGCTATTTATTGTGCTGTACAACTGAATACAACAAGTTTTTGAAATGGTAGCTTAAAATAGCATCTTCAGTAAGTGCTTGGATTATAACCACAAGAGAAAACAGGACTATATCTACACATTTTATAATTCTAATGCTCTAAAATTAAAAATTAAAATTCAAGGACAGCTTGTAAAAGAAGTGGGAGAGTTACTGGGAACTTTTGTTCAGCTTGTAGATTTTCTATATTATCTTTCTTTTAAAGCAGGGAGGGACCTTCCAAATTGTAACAGCACAAAATTCCCAGAATTTGGCTTCTGGGTTTAGGCATTTTGAACCATCGATAGGACACACTAGATGGAGAAGGCAATGGCACCTCACTCCAGTACTCTTGCCTGGAAAATTCCATGGATGGAGGAGCCTGGGAGGATGCAGTCCATGGGGTTCCTCAGAGTCGGGCATGACTGAGCGACTTCACTTTCACTTTTCACTTTCATGCACTGGAGAAGGAAACGGCAACCCACTCCAGTGTTCTTGCCTGAAGAATCCCAGGGACAGGGAAGCCTGGCGGGCTGCCATCTCTGGGGTCACACACAGTCCGACACGACTGAAGTGACTTAGCAGCAGCAGCAGGACACACTAGAAGAATGTCAGCACAGTGTAACCTTTGTTTAAGTTATATATGAATATGCTTAAAAGTAATATTGATTTCCATTCAGAGGTATGATGTGGGAGAACACAAGACAACTTAAGGCTTCTTCATAATTTTCTTTAAACATAATTTGACTTTTAAAAACAGATCAGAACAATATTCTCCATGGGTCTGGAATTTAGCTGTGGCCAAAGCATCAGAGATTTCAGGGGCAGAACTATTTCTTGGGAGTAATTGCACTGTTTGCACCTATTGTCGCTAAATTAAAAATTATTTAAAGCATAAGTAATTTTCATCTCACATTATATCTTATAAATTATAATTATGGATTATAATGTATAAATTATGCATTATAACCTAGCAAAATTAGTAGTATAAGAAAAAAGCAAACAAGCCTGAAGCTGTTCCTCTCAATTACCACATGTCAAATGCAGGTTCATATAAATGAGAATATTTAGGAGGAATATGAATTGTTTAACTTTATTACTAATGAGAATAATATAGCAGCTTTATTTTATCAATCAATGAGCTCTTACATGCATATTCTAATTTTATTTGCATAAGAACAATTTTAGTTAGGTGGAGAAGTGTCCATTTTAAAAAGTAGGAAGCCAAAAGTTAGAATAGTTAAGCAGCTGGACAATTAAGATGAACCTGGGACAGCCTGAATCTGTTCTCATGACTGCACCATGCTTCCTTTCCAAAGAGTAATTAATCCTTAGAATCTTTTAGTAGAAATTTACTATCATTAATTGCTTATCAAAAATATTTAAAGAAACATCTGTCTAAGGGGCCAGTGGGAAGACTGAACTTCAAATTTGACTCCCCATTCCTAATTCTCTATCTTGCTTGGTTTTAGTAGCTAGACCTTCGGTATAATAGAAGGAAGACAGTACTGATCTCAAAGTCAAGAGCCTGAAGAACGGCTTAGCCCCTAACTAGCCAGTGTCAGGAACAAGTCCTCTAATGATTTCAGTCTTCCGTTGCTCATTGCTGAGATCAAGGGCTTTGTCATCTCTGAAACTGCAGCAATTCTAAAAGACCAGGCTTCCATTTTTTCTTCTTTCATCTTACAATGCTCAAGTATTGGAAAAATTCTTTCTTTTTCTTGAAGACTAATGATGTTGAAGTGCAACCACACACAAGAAACTGGCTATGAATATGGTTTTACAGCCGTCAAAAGAGCATTTCTCATAACTTCCCTCCAATGGATCCTGCCAGTGCCCCGTAACGTACCACTGGAGCCCACAGTTTAGACAGCCCTTGCAAGACATTTCTCATGAATGGGCAGAATAAGCAGGCTACTTCATGGATGTGAACCTCTGTTTATCTTCCCTCACAATTCTGAAATAAATCTGTCTTCACTTACAAGACACGAGGGGAATGCAAGAACCAAAATCACTTTCTAGTTCTTTTAGAGAGTCTGCTAGAAGTACGGTTGAGAAATGATTTTGTCCCTTCCCTTTTTATTGAAAACTGGTATACTTCTCAAGATGAAGAAATGACCCACTTTTCAGAATGTCAAAATCTTCTTGAGAATAAATCAAGTCAGCTAGAGAGAGATGTTTAGATGGAAAGATACCAACTGGCCATGGAGTTGCAATTTGCCTTTTCTGAGAGAATAATCTCACTTTTTTTTTTTTTCCTAACCTCCATTCTCAGTTTTAGCAAGAATGGCTCCTTTAGCACCTTTTCTCTAAACTCCCCATTCATTTCCCAGGGAGTACAAGGTGAACAAACAACCCACAGGCACTGCAGCTTTAATAGTGTTAGATTGCCAGTGCTGTGTGATACGTGTCACTCCCTGGATATAAAAAGTACGTGCTGTCTTATTTGTCTCACTGAGGCATCCTTGTTCTTTCATCATCCCTGTGCAGCACACTCCATTCAAGTATTTGTAAAGCACTCTCCTTGGTGTCAGGTCCATCCTTAGTAAAACCTAACACTTTACATGAAAATCACGGTACCATCAAATCCGTAACTCTTATTTTTAAATTTTCTGGTTAGCTCAGTTAACAAAGAGCTTCTTTCATTTTACCCTGTTTAAAAAAAGAAAACAACAACAAAAAAATCCCTGTGAAATGTATGAACCTACTGCATATCCCATCTTTGGAAGTTAAAAGATAGCCTCAAGACAATATGTATTTGACCTTCAAAGGATTCTGCAGTTTTCTTTGAAAATCTTTGCTTTCCAAACTACCTGGAAAATGGAGGATATCAGGTTGAATATATCTGATCATAGGCCATGCCATAAATACATAAAGATCTTCATAATACATGAACAAAAAATACCCTATGAGTAAAGACTACTGTATTCACTTATAAATTCACCCAGAATTCGTCAAAGTCCAAAGGTTTTTAGTAAATGTTGACTCATCATTAAAAACAAAAGGAGAGAAGACTTGGAAAACAAACAAACAAAAAACCCCAAGGTTCTAGTTACTTTAGCTCAGTTTTTCCTGCTCTGACTTATTTTCTAGAAGAAGCTATGACTCAGACACATCAACAATCTTCCTATAATGGTCTAGATTATCCATTAACGACAGAACAAATCCTGTACTTCAACATCTATAAACAGATACCTTAGTCAAACTCCTTGTAGATGAATTTTTTAAGGAAAACAAGTATCTCCCATCACTACCCCCACACCTCCACCACCCACTTCATAGTGTTCATAGTAAAGGCCAGGATATTTATCTACAGAAAATGTAGGGTCATGTGATTGAGTTGTCAAGTGATTTCACAAAAAACCCGAGTGGATCCCAAATAGGCCTCAGACTCTGGCAGCCCTGAATGAAGTATTGCATTTGAATTCAGTCTCATATGATGGCTTTCTCTTTTGTTCAGAGAAAGATGCAGGGTTGGAATTTCAGGCAAGGTGGTGGGCAGGGGAGAGGGCATGACATATTTTCATATATTTCTAGTCTGCTGACTTATTTCTGTTTTGGAGGAAGGAAGAACCACAAAATAAAAAAAAAGGTCTCCCAGTAAGCTATCGGTTTACTCTGAACTATAAATAGACTTCCTGGCCGCAATCTAGAAGTAGGTGGACTATTTAGGCCAATTGCCTGATGGAGACCTTTGGAATGAGCTGGGGACTGCAGGGCATGGGGTGGTAATTGGATAGTCTGCATATTCCGCTCCTTGTCGGCACTTATCTCAGCACGGAGAGTGGCCACTGCGTCTCAGAGGTGTGGCCTGTTGGATGAATCTGAGAGTATGAGGCTTACCCTTTCTGGACCATTGTTTTACAAAAGCAGCTGAGATTTGGTCTTGTATTTTTACGGGATACTAATTCAGATTAATGGTTTCTGTAAATATGCTTATTTAATTTATCCTGAGTTAACTGGAGAGTTCAGGTTAAGCTGTGGAGTTCAATGGACATACTGGACAGATTCAGTTCAAATGGAAATAAAGAGATTCCAAAACTCAATTGTCTGAACTGAGAGACTGCTTTGATGCTGCAGAGAAACTTGATATACTCGTTACTCAACCGGGCTTAAATATTTCAGTAGGTTATCTTGTATTTGACCTCCTAGTATATGCCAGACGCTGTTCCAAACAGGTACTGTTCCAAACACTGGGGATACAGCAACTCTCATACCAGAGACACAGGACAGCTTAGGGGAGTTCTTAGCTCTATTCTCATCATTTTGGTTTCTTTGCTTAGATCACAATGACTCTCTATAAATTTTAAATTATAAAATAACAGTGCCTGTGTAGAGTTTGAAATCAGACAGCATGCTTCCTCCAAATATTACACAATATTACTTATATGTGAAATCTAAACAACACAGCAAACTAGTGAATAAAACAAAAAAGAAGCAGAGAGCGCCGAAGAAATGATGCTTTTGAACTGTGGTGCTGGAGAGGACTCTTGAGAGTCCTTTGGACTGCAAGGAGATCCAACCAGTCCATTCCAAAGGAGATCAGCCCTGGGTGTTCTTTGGAAGGAATGATGCTCCAGTACTTTGGCCACCTCATGCGAAGAGCTGACTCATTGGAAAAGACTCTGATGCTGGGAGGGATTGGGGGCAGGAGGAAAAGGGGACGACAGAGGATGAGATGGCTGGATGGCATCACCGACTCGATGGACCTGAGTCTGATGAACTCCGGGAGATGGTGATGGACAGGGAGGCCTGGAGTGCTGCAATTCATGGGGTTGCAAAAAGTCAGACACGACTGAGCGACTGAACTGAACTGAATAAAGAACAAACTAATAGATACTAGTGGAGAGAAGGAAAGAAGGAGGCAATACACTAGTAGGAGACTGAAAAAAGGGAGGCTATTGTGGATGTGAAATAATCATGTTTGTGAAACTTTTGAAAATTATAAAGCACTATAGAATTTAAAGAATCTTACATTCAATAACAATAAAATAAAATACAGTGTCTGGTTATACTACTATACTTCCTGCAAGCTATTACTATACAAAGATTGCAAACCTCTCCAGGGTAGGGATGGCATCTTCTATCTCTTTCGTTTCCCTACCATGCTGGAATTCTCCAGGCAAGAATACTGGAGTGGGTAGCCATTCCCTTCTCCAGGGAATCTTCCTGACTCAAGAATCAAACCCAGGTGTCTTGCATTGCAGGCAGATTCTTTACCCTCTGAGCCATCAGGGACACCCCAACCATATTGCAATGTACACTTAAATGCTTACTTCTCCTAATACTGTAAATATAAGTGACAAGCCTCTAATTCTCCACATGATACATCCTGAGATAATGTGAAGAACTGAATGATGGGATCTCAGATTCACTGAGTGATTCAAATCTCCACTCACCACCCTTTTGTAAAGTAAGTGTTCCCAAAACAGCCACCGCCGTGGAGGTGATGATCCTTTATCCCTTCGATTTGCTTGTGGTACAGTCTGAAAGCAAACTACCATTTGATTCACTTTGCATTTAAGGGTAAACTGCCATTGGCCTTAAAGTCAGTTGTGTTACCCATTCCTGTCATATCGTGTCCTACACTTTCCGACAGCAGTGTATGTGTCCGTACATGAAGAGCGGAAATCTACAGTTTAACATATGATGGCAAAACCACGAAGCTCAAATGCTGGCTAACTACTGGATAGATCACTGATCTAGTGATCTTTCTCTCCCACCTATTTCAGGTCCCATATCACATTCAGTTCTGTATCTTTTAGTATCTCAGAGCAGCCCTTCATGTCCACAAAATCAACGAACACCATAAAGTTATAAATGGCATTCACAGTTCCTCTCTTTTTCACTTGGTTCTTACTGTCAAAATGCTACCTACAGTATACATTTACTTCCCACCTTCCTTTCCTTTTTTCCTGTTAGTCTAACTAAATTCTAATCCCCGTTTCTTCCAGCAGCATAAAATTGGACTGAGTCAGGAAAACAGGACTGCTTCCTGGAAACAATGGCATGAAGCAGCATTTCACACTAAAATGGTTTAAACAATGAGGACAAAAAAGCAAAGACTGACAAATTCTACCCGGCTACCTGAAAGACAGCTGCATGGAGATAGTGCTTTTTAAAAAGGACTTTGAATCGTAAGATTTTCTTCAGGAATACCAGAGTTTTTAGGCAGCTGGAATAATTTGAACAAGGCATAGAATAACGGAATTACATAGTATGTTTAAAGAAGATTACATAATATGTTGTAGCCAAACTTATAAAGAGTAACACAAGGATATAGAAAGAAAAATACAGACTCGTTAAAATATTAGCAGTTTTATCTGTTTATAAAATCAACAAGGGTCAAGTTCAACAATATAAACCCACTGCTAAAAAAAAAAAGCAAACAACAAAAAAATTAGGGTGCATGTAGCAATACTAATTTTTAGAAAGAATGTTATTTAAAAAGTCATTCTCATAAACTGCATGGAAGAGTAAGATACTTGAAATCCTTTTGGTGAGAGTTACCAAATTAAAAAATAAATATAAATAAGAGTGTGTGAGTGTGTGAGAAGAGGGGGGGGAGGGAGAAAGAGAGACAAATTTTATTTATAATTTGCAAATACTTTTCAAATCACTAATCTCACTTTTGAATTTTTTTTCTTCATAAGCAATTTAAAATATAGGGGGAAAAGACCAATAAATATTTACAAAGATTCTAATCACCAAACCATTTATAATTAATTTTAGGATAGTTCTACAAAGATGAGAAAGACAAGGCTGGCAAAGTAAAGCTGGCCAGGGAATATCATCTACTCTTTAAAATCATGTTTACAAAGGTTTAAGTATCTGAATATTACAGTAGAATTTCAGTTCTCTTTTTATTATAAGTGCTCAAGATTTGATTTTAAAGTATTTTCAGAAACAAAAACATTTTATATTAAAAAAAAAGTTGGTATTATCAGTGCTAGGGAAGAAAAGCATAATTTATAATAATCAATGTAGTACAAATGCAGCTATGGTGAAAATAAAATGTTTGTCAAAAGTAAAAGATACATTAATACTGAAAAAAGACTGAAATAATTGACTCTGATCAGGAATATTAAACAATCTGTCATTACTTTTTACATTCTAACAGTATTATAAAATGAGCACATATTAATTTCTTAATATAAAAAAGTTTACTTTCAATAACTAACATCATCTTAAATAACATTTACACAAATGTACTATTGGGATTCAGTGAGATACAGGTCCCAAATTATACAACTTCTGGGATATTCTAATTCTAGCTAATATTTTCAACATAGCTTAACTCGAGGAGAACTCGAGGAGTGACATCTAGATGAAATGGGTGCTGTGCAGGTCATTGAAAACCCAAGCAGTCTGTGACTAACCCATACATGTTCAGCTGCAAACTGGCTCAGTTACGTTGTTTAAATGTTCTCAACCTCATTTTCCGCATCTGTTAAATGGGAGTGGTAACGCTCACTGGGGTGACTTGATATGAAAATACTGTAAAATGCTCAGTGACCCAGAGGGAAACATGACAAGAGATGTTAGCTTTAGGAAAGGAAAACAGCGCGGCAGGAGCCAACGCAGGTTGCAAAGCTGCAGCGTCCGGCTCTCTGCAACCCCGTGGACTGTAGCCCACCAGGCTTCCCTGCCCATGGAATTCATTGATATGAAAATACTGTAAAATGCTCAGTGACCCAGAGGGAAACATGACAAGAGATGTTAGCTTTAGGAAAGGAAAACAGCGCGGCAGGAGCCAACACAGGTTGCAAAGCTGCAGTGTCCGGCTCTCTGCAACCCCGTGGACTGTAGCCCACCAGGCTTCCCTGCCCATGGAATTCTCCAGGCAAGGGCACTGGAGTGGGTTGCCATTCCCTTCTCCAGGGATTGTAAAGCTATTGTCTTCCAATTAGATATTAAAAAGAAAGAAAGAAAAGAAAAGTACATANGTATAAGACCATATTACAAGTGTCTCTCAGTAGCCTGCAATTAAGAAGGACAACAAAAATGCTGAATGACATAAATAGAACCTAATAAGATCTCAACAGTCTGAAACCATGGACCAAATCTTTACAAATCTTTAAAGACCATGCTTAACTAAAATCAGCAGAAGGTCTCACTTTTGTTTCCAACAGCAATTTCAACATCCAGCATGAAGGAGACATGAAGAATGCACAGCAGAATAAAATCTCAAGGTTGCATTTCATAGTAAGTAGAATATGAAGTGAAGAGTATTGTGGTCATTAAAACATAGATGACATGTATTCAGACTACATTAGTTACAAAGAGGATGAGAAGTAAATTGTTTATACAAATAGATCATATGGGAGCTGGCACACAGGATTAATTATATAATTTAAGCAAACTAGTGCCAGTTGAAAATGTGGGGACTCTTGTTAAAAAAAACTGTCACAAATTTCAAGTCAGTGGCAGCAAAGCACTATATGATGCAGGAAGCCCTTCTAAGCATGTGGAGGTCATGAAAGGTGTACTGGCCACATGCTCCTGAAACTGGCCTTGCTGGAACATGTGCTGTCTCTAAGCACTCACTAAACTTCCAAAAACACCTCAGGAATAAATTTCAGAAAAGCGCAAAAATAGCATGTAGATTTTAAGCCAAGGCACATAAAGAACAACTGATGGAACTAGGAATATTTTTTAACGAAGCAGTGACTAAAATGGGAGCATCTGCCATTATTTATAATAGTTAAACAGCAACCTTACTTCATGAATTAGGGATAAGATTAATTCTCCATAGCTTCAAGTGATAGAAAACCAATGGATATGGATGGATATTTTTATTTACTATTGCTGTGTTTGTTGAAGACAAGCTTATTCAAAAGAGTATGCAACCTAAATGATGTTCCTCAAGAAATGGATACACACACACATACATATATATACACACCCACAAATACATACACACACACACATATATACATGCCCATAAATATACACACACATATATACATACCCACAAATATACACACACACACATTGTATGTGTTTGTTTGCATATAATGGAATAGTGTGTGTAAGTCATTTCAGTCATGTCCAACTCTTTGCAACCTCATGGACTATAGCCCACCAGGCTTCTTTGTCCATTGGATTCTCCAGGCAACAGTATTAGAGTGGGCTGTCATTTCCTCCTCCAGGGGATCTTCCTATCCAGGGATCGAATCCATGTCTCTTATGTCTCCTGTATTGGCAGGCAGGTGCTTTACCACTAGCGCCACCTGGGAAGCCCCAGGTGGAACAGTACTCAGCCATAAAAAATAAAACATGATCTGCAACAGAATGAATGGACCTAGAGATTACATTACGAAGTGAAGTAAGTCAGGCAGAGAAAAACGCCATATGATATCACTGACATGTGAAATCTAAAAAAATTTAAAAATGATACAAGTGATCCTATTTACAAAACAGAAATAGACCCACAGACATAAGAAACAAACTTACAGTTATCAAAGCGGAAAGTTGGGGGGGGGGATAAATTAGGAGTCTGGCATTAACAGAAACACTTTACTATTAGAAAACAGACAAGAATCTACTGTATAGCATAGGGACTACTCAATATCTTGTAATAACCAACAATGGAAAAGAATCTAAGAATAGATATATAAATATACATGTATACATGTACATATACACATGTATATATACACGCACAGCTGAATCACTGAGCTATATGCCTCATACTAACATATTAAGTGAGTGAAGTCGCTCAGTCGTGTCCGATCCTTTGCGACCCCAGGGACTGTAGCCTACCAGGCTCCTCCATAGCATAAATCAACTATACTTCAATTAAGAAAAGAAGACTAGACAGGCAGTGATTTTGCAGTCTCCGTAAGTATTCATGGCTTCCTGGGTGGTGTGATGGTAAAGAATTCGTCTGCCAATGCAGAAGATGCAGGTTCAATCCCTGGCTCAGGAAGAACCCCTGGATAGGAAATGGCAATCCACTCCAGTCTTCTTGCCTGGAGAATCCCATGGACACAGGAGCCTGTCATCCATAGGGTGGGAAAGAGTTGGACATGACCGAGCAACGAACACTTTCACACTTTTCACTGTATGTGAGGAAGGAAGTGTGTTATTGGGTGGGAAGTAGGAGGATGTTCCAGGTAGAGCAGTCGTCGAGCACCAGAGAAATGCTCCATTTTCTCTTTGGGGAAAAAGTAGGACTTTGGGCATGGGGACGCTTAACCCTACATCCTTGTCTTTTCTACTCTTTTAACACCTTCCTGACACCATTCTCACATGGTAAATATCATTTCAGTCTTTTGGGCAGAAAAATAGATGATTCATGCCAGAATGAATGGGGAAAATATTGTTTGCTATTTATTGTGCTGTACAACTGAATACAACAAGTTTTTGAAATGGTAGCTTAAAATAGCATCTTCAGTAAGTGCTTGGATTATAACCACAAGAGAAAACAGGACTATATCTACACATTTTATAATTCTAATGCTCTAAAATTAAAAATTAAAATTCAAGGACAGCTTGTAAAAGAAGTGGGAGAGTTACTGGGAACTTTTGTTCAGCTTGTAGATTTTCTATATTATCTTTCTT
>SJYX01010544.1:399366-430490 GCA_006410675.1 Oreotragus oreotragus | reverse complement strand
CCTGTAAGAGTGTTTTAAAATAAGAAGATATGGATGCTAAAGCTGAAACTCCAGTACTTTGGCCACCTCATGAAAAGAGTTGACTTGTTGGAAAAGACTCTGATGCTGGGAGGGATTGGGGGCAGGAGGAGAAGGGGACGACCAAGGATGAGATGTCTGGATGGCATCACGGACTCGATGGACGTGAATCTGAGTGAACTCCGGGGGTTGGTGATGGACAGGGAGGCCTGGCGTGCTGCGATTCATGGGGTCGCAAAGAGTCGGACACGACTGAGCGACTGAACTGAACTGAACTGATTGAGTGCAGCACTTTCACAGCTTCATCTTTCAGGATTTGAAATAGCTCAACTGGAATTCCATCACCTCCACTAGCTTTGTTCATAGTGATGCTTTCTAAGGCCCACTTGACTTCACATTCCAGGATGTCTGGCTCTAGATGAGTGATCACACCATTGTGATTATCCGGGTCGTGAAGATCTTTTTTGTACAGTTCTTCTGTGTATGCTTGCCACCTGTTCTTAATATCTTCTGCTTCTGTTAGGTCCATACCATTTCTGTCCTTTATAGAGCCCATCTTTGCATGAAATGTTCCCTTGGTATCTCTAATTTTCTTGAAGAGATCTCTAGTCTTTCCCATTCTGTTATTATATACTAATATATTATTATTTATCATATAACATAGTATAAATAATAGTCTTAAAACATAATCTATTTTGCAACTCAGTAACATAATTTAATGCTCTTACTCATATGAAAGTGAAACTTAGTCTTTCAATCAATTTATTTTCTTATGGATCTTGACTTCTTAATTCCAGTGACCATTGGGAAGAGATGGTGAAGCTACAGGTCAAGGAGGGTACCCACTGTTAATGGTGCACTTGATGTCTACAAGGTTATTCTTCATGGACTTTGACTCTTTGCAATCCCATGGACCCTCCAGGCTCCTCTGTCCATGGGATTTCCCAGGCAAGACTACTGGAGTGGGTTGCCATTTCCTCTTCCAGGGGATCTTCCCCACCCAGGGATCAAACCTGCATCTCCTGCACTGCAGGCAGATTCTATACAACTGAATCACCAGGGAACCCACATGAATTCTTTATGTAGCCCTTTAAATAATCCTGATTGGCAGATGGAATTTTTCCCATATCAGTTGTGATGGTTTTGGCTACAAGTACCTACCCCAGTATTCTTGCCTGGAAATTTCCATTGTCAGAGGAGCCTGGCAGACTACAATCCAAAGGATCTGAAAGAGTTGGACATGACTGAACACACACAGAGAAGTAATACAAACCCACCTAAAACTATGGATAAACAATGTTTCATTTTATTTGGCTCATGGAGCTAAAAGTTGGGGGTGGGGTTCAGGGGGAACTTTATCAAGCCTCCTGCTCCTTTTTTCTGTCATCCACTCAGGTCTGATCTTTATTAATTTCAGCTTTGTCTTCTGGTTGCCTTCCTTCAAAGGTCACTAGATGGCTAGGGTAACTCATATACAAATGAGAAGAGAACTGCGCTTCTTGTAACTTTCTCTTAAGCATTGGAACTCTCTTAGAAACCTACAGAAAATGTTTTATTCCATCTCACTGATGAGAATTCGATCATATATCCATTACCCCAAAATGACCAGCCAAGAAGAGGTCGGCTAACTCTCTTGGTGATCAGATTTCTCCCCTCACCTTACAGCAAGTCCCCAAACTGTATTCATATGAATCAGTGGGGCCAGGATGCAGTGGATTCTGGGCTGTCATCCACAATGTCCATAGCAAATCCGACCCTACGGAAGAAAAGCTGTGATTCTGAATTTTGATGTGATTTACCCACAGTCACAGAGTAAGAAATCACTGGAGAATTGAGTTTGTACCAACAGTTCTTCCCTCGAATCCATTATTCTTCCCAGTATATCATGTGAAAATACGACACCACATTTTGTGTTGTTTTCTTTAAATCCATTAGATCCAGTCATAAGTATGACATTGAAATGTGAAACAGGAAAACCAGCAGCATTATTGCATATTGCCACAATTTCTGTTAGAAGCTAAAATATGAGTAGAAAAATAACTTCTCCAAACACAGCAAGTTCAAAGGGTCCCCTCCACAACATGGCAAGTATGAACGCTTTATGGGCAATCCCACATAAAATCAACAGCAGATAAACATTTCAGAAATGCCTGTTTACATTCAGAAGACCTAGTGGATAACAGCAATGTAGATGGATAATGTTATGTGGATAGCCTGTTACTGTAAAGAAAAAGCTGACTCCTTCCCTGCTATTTTTTTTGTCATAAATTCTCTTGACAGGTCAGAAACCTGTTATTTACTGTGATGAAGCAATAGAAAAAAGGGAAAGAAGAGCATATCTAGGAGCAGCTCTTGATATCATACTTGTTTAAAAGGAACGCCATTGAGCCATTGGGCCACTGGGCTTGTACTTAGCTTACTGGTAATTCTGAGCAAGAGAAATACAAAACAAAAACTATAAATGCATAAATTAAAAGGACTCTATGTCTCATGAGGGATTTCAAGAGAAAGCTATCCCCACTTAGCTTTTCCTGACCCTGTCACTTCCTGCTCAGCCAGGGTCTGTCAGCTCATCCCAGGACAGCCTGCAGACACAGAGTAGTAATAAATGCTCAGAAATAAACACATTCCGGTAAAGGTTACTTAATGGCTTTCCATAGATTTCAAAAATCACTTTCCAATGATGTTGGGGCAAAAAAAAAATTCTGATAATTTATGTTACCCAGATGTTAAGAAATCCAACAGCTTTCACTACTCATAAATTTAACAGCATTAAACACCTGCTGGCATCAAGCAACAACTCCTGCCAAGACGGAAGGAAGGAGCTTTGTGATCCACTAATAGGCTCCTTCCCTTGCCATCCAAGCTGAGTTCAGGCCCCAGTCCTGTAGCTTTACGGACTCCCTGGCCTCCCACAGAGAGATGCCCAGCCTCCACACACTAGGAGCAGCAGCAGCCTACTTTGCCAGTTCTATCCTGGATGCAAGAAGTGGAAATCAGAGTGGAGATATGGCTATTTCTAAATCTCAAGGAACTCTAGCTGTTGTCGAAATTTATAAACAGGAGAGGCATCAGAGTGAATTTAGAATAGCAAAGAGTAAAGCTTGAAAAGTAGAATCACAGAGTAAAGGTTAATTTTGATCTCTTATTGTGAGAGCCTTTACACACGTGACGTCTTCTTAAGCTATTTAATCAAGAGTTTTACCTTTCTCCTTTGCCAAAACCATTCAATTCAGTTCAGTCGCTCAGTCATGTCCAACTCTTTGTGACCCCATGAATCGCAGCACGCCAGGCCTCCCTATCCATCACCATCTCCTGGAGTTCACTCAGACTCACGTCCATCGAGTCCGTGATGCCATCCAGCCATCTCATCCTCGGTCGTCCCCTTCTCCTCCCACCCCCAATCCCTCNCCCTGTCCATCACCATCTCCCGGAGGTCACTCAGACTCACGTCCATCGAGTCCGTGATGCCATCCAGCCGTCTCATCCTCGGTCCCCTTCTCCTCCCGCCCCCAATCCCTCCCAGCATCAGAGTCTTTTCCAATGAGTCAACTCTTCGCATGAGGTGGCCAAAGTACTGGAGTTTCAGCTTCAGCATCATTCCTTCCAAAGAAATGTTAAAATTGTTGGACCTAGATCTCACTTCTTTTTATTTTCCTTTTTTTTTTTTGAAGGAGCGCATCAGAATGGCAGTAGCATGAGCATCTGGAATGGATTGGATCTAAAACGAAGTAAAAACATCAGATAGTGATAGCTGATTCTTGTGGGTCTTGAAATGGACCACACCCGCAAGGAAGCTGTAGATCTATAATCACTTAGCATCGTCTGTAGGCCTTGCGTTCGTACACTGCCGCTTCATGCACAAAGTCCGAAGTAACAGAAAGTAACAGAAAGCCTTCCTTTCTGTCACTCTAGCAAGTCCAACCCAAGACTTCATTGGCTCTACTTCATGAGCTTGCGCTTCTGTGGCAGCCCAGATCCTAGCCATAGGGTTGGAAGGAAACTGTTAGTGGCCAGTGTGGTCCTGTTCCATTTCAGAAAGCACGAGTTGGATGGATCCATTTCCCCAGTGAAAGTGTACTTATTTCGTGAAGAAGGCTCACCACCCGATACAGGAGTTTCCAGGACTAATTACTCTAAAGGCAAGAGCTTCAATTTCCGATTTAGAGCTCTTCACAGAGCATACCATTCCCTAACCTCTTTCCCCTTAGTCTACACATGTCTTAGGTTCAGAGAAATTAATAGCTTTGAGCATACTGTATACCAGCTAAGAGTGGTCACACCCTCGACACGCTCAGCCTCATGTACTCAGTCTACATGAGCACCTTCCCCTATGATTTCAGCACTCATGTTTAGAGACCGCTTAATCTTGAAATGTTTCTTTCTTAGGTACACATAGCCTCCTTTTCCTCATAGATAGGTATGACAGAATCTACCTCCTACACGTTTAAATGGATGTGAAACTCATGAACATACTTTTCTTAGGGATCAAACTGTATATGATTTTTCCCTTTTAGGCATCGAACTGTATCCCCACTGTGCTGTCCTGCTGTTTTTCGTTCATGGGTGGGTGGAATATGCAGTGTTGCTACTGTGTGTGTGTGTGTATGCGTGCGTCTGTGTGTGTGTGTGTGCGTCTGTGTGTGTGTGTGTGTCTGTGTGTGTGTTACTCAGTCAGGTCTGACTCTGCAGCCCTGTGTACTGGAGCCTGCCAGACTCCTCTGTCCTTGGAATTCCCCAGGCAAGAATACTGCAGTGAGTTTCCATGCCCTTCTCTAGGGGATCTTCCCCACCCAGGATTCAAACCCAGGTCTCCCACACTGCAGGCAGATTCTTTACTGTTTGAGCTACTCAGGCAGTGTTCCTGCTGGTCATGCTGAAGGGTAAAGGTGACTATCTCTGGCCGCTCAGTTCTAAATGTATAGCTGGAAATGGAGAAAAAATAGCTTTATACACATAATTTGAGTGTAGTAAGACCTATTCTAGAGGTAAAAAAAAATGCAATGTGCTGACAAGAAATAAAAAAAGATGAAATCACTTTTGGGATTAAAGAGATGTAATAATTTTCCTCTGAGAGATTGCCGTTTGATTTGTTGATCATGAAAATGAATATTTTTGAATGCTTGCAGTGTGCTAAGCCTATGCTAAATATCCTGGGAATATTTAGTATATAGCACATTAAAAATATATACACTATGTTTTTAAAATCCTTGTGCCAACACAGAGAAACCAGAGTCTTAAAAGTTAAATAGATTGCCCAAGAGCATATAGCTAAATTGTGATCTGAACCCAGTCCGCTGGCTCTAGAAGGAAAATTTATAATGATTACTTGACACTGCTGCTCAGAATAGGGATAAAATAGTCAGCACCCATACCTATTAATACACTTTCTTTCAACTATTTTCTTTCTTCAGAGATTCAGCTTGGAAGATTTGCAACTAGTTAAAGTAGCAGCATTTATTCTAAGCACGGCTCTCCACTGCAATGAGATATGGGATTGTACAGGCAATGTTGTTATTTAAGGTGATTTTTTAATAGAATATTCTATGTAAATTGTCATCATTAATCATTCATGGAAAAATAAACACTGAATGGGTAAAGTGTTTTGAGGAAGCTTTATATTTAGGTTGTTAAAACTTAAGCAGATTTGTGTGCCCAGAAATTACAGGTGTTGGGAAGGGAGGTGTATACTTAAGCAGCAAATGAAATCCAAGTTAAATGAGTACTTCTACTAAACCCTGGGAAAATGCTGAATATTTAATTTAAATAACTCTAGCAGACTATGAACTGTAAAAATTAACTAAGAAGTTTGACAAAAGTGATAGGAAAGTATGGGCACAATTAATAATAAAAAGCAGTTCATTCCAGACATATTCACTATCTCACCTAACTCACTATGATACATTAACATAGACCATTATATCTATAAAGTCCCCAATGCTTCAGTCAGTCAGTTCAGTTAGTTGCTCAGTTGTGTCTGACTCTCTGACCCCATGGACTACAGCACATCAGGCCTCCCTGTCCATCAGCAACTCCCGGAGTTTACTCAGACTCATGTCCATTGAGTTGGTGATGCCACCCAACCTACTGTAGTAAAAAAGAAATAATCAGAAGGAAAGTTAGGCATAATTCTTATAAGTTAGAATATATATATGCAAAAAGTCGATAGAAGAAGAGGATATATGCAGGACATGAAATAATTAAAAAATGATTCTGTAAAAATGTGAGAGAAATGCACATAAATTTATCAGTCAAGACGTTCAAGATTCCTATAATATATGAGTTACCAGAAAGAGAGTGAACAGACATTGGGATGATAGAAATAATCAAAGAAATAATAGAAGAAAATTCCCCAGATCTGAAGATAGCTATAAATCAGTCCTAGGAGAAAAGAGTTCTCTGAGTATCCAGCAGGATAAACCAAAACAGGTCTGTGCCTTGAAGCACTCCAGTGAAATACTCAAACATCAGAAGTAAATGCAAAATTGTTAAAACTTCTAAAAAGTAAATATAGTTTACCTACAGAGGACTAAGTTTCACCTTGTCATTAGATTTTTCAACGGCGACCAATAACTAGTGACACTAAGTACTAGAAAGCAATGCCTTCACTTTTTAGGAAAATAAAATTTGTATTCATAATTTTGTCACCAGGAGAATTAGCAATCAAATGCAATATTAAAATAAAGAGTTTTTACAAAATATAAGAGCTAGGAACTTCATCTGTCCTTCTTTTTAAAATAAATTAATTGAGGAAGGTTTCCCAGGAAAATGGGCAGAAATGTTTAATTATTTGATGTTTTTTGCATGCATTCCTTCTATGATAATCAAAAATGAGTAGTGAGGAAAGAGAGAAATTAGATAAATCGTGGTCGTGGAAGTAGGACATATAAGATCCCAATGTAAACCCAGTGTACTAGTCTGGGTCCTTTAGGAAACAGATGTCAATACAAAGCAAAAGTGCAAGAGATTTATTTGGGGCAATGCTTATGAAAGGTAAACAGGGAAGAAGCAGAAGTAGGTGGAGAGAGTCTTCTACCATTTTAATACCTGTGAAGGGAAAGCAGGGATGAAAAAAGAATTGAATAGGAAGAATCTCAGACTATGATATAATTCAGGGAAGGTCATAGTCAGGCCACCAGAGGCTCCAGACAAAGGTAGCTTATGGAATTGGCCAGGTTCCAATATGCTGCCTTGCTTAGTCATTGGCTAAGAGGTGCCCAGGGAAAGCATAGCTTGAGCTTAAATGGGCTGCAGATCCCAAAAGCACTGTAAAAAAAAAAAAAAAACAAAAAAAACAAAAGCACTGTAGCGGGGGTCTGCCAGCTAACTGCCCACCTCACAGAAGCTTCTGTGGGAGGGAGTCTGGACAGCTCACTTCCAAAGCCACCCACCAGTGCTCACCTGCTCTAGAGCCCAGATTTTCCACCACTTATATCTTCTGCTTAAGCCTATGGATAATCATTGAAGGTGGTGTAATTAAAAAGTCAGTATGTGGTGAATGAAGATTAAATGTATTTTCTATACTGATGATGGAATTTTTAAGATTTCTCATTAGAGATGAGGTAATACAGTATCTTAACCTTGAAAAGATTAGCCGTAGCCTAAAAAAGTGTACAACACATACCCGCAAAGGTATAGAGATGGGAAGAGAAGGGGTGAATGAGAGCGAAGTAGAAATGAAGAAAGCAAAGTAGTGATTATGCCATGCTGCAAGTAATGTGGAAAAGGGACATCATAACTACTGTATGTATGGTGGTGTCCAGTCGCTAAGGCATGTCTGACTCTTGCAACCCCATGGACGGTAGCCTGCCAGGCTCCTCTGTCCATGGGATTCTCCAGGCAAGAATACTGGAGTGGGTGGCTATTTCCTTCTCCAGGGAATCTTCCCTACCCAGGAATCGAACCCGGGTCTCCTTCATTGCAGGCAAATTCTTTACCAACTGAGCTACAAGGTCATGTCTAAAAGAACACATAACCCAATTCCTAACAGTATTTGCCTGAAGAGAAGGAAGCTGTGAGCTGGGACCTGGGGGAAAAGAGATATTTTTAACGAACATTACCTCAGTTCCAGACCGAGAAAGTGCCATTGTGTTACATATTTTGACAACTTTTGATAAATGATTGGACACCATTTCTGTCTCTTAGTAATGGCGTTGTGTTCAGAATTACCATTAAAGCTACTGAGAAGATTTCACTTCTTACTAATTATTTTTCAAGTCCAAATTGTCCATACTTCAAAAAACAATTCATCACTTTTGCCAAATATGCCTTTTGTATCTGTGGTTTCAACGTTCCTCCATTCTCCAAGGCTGAAATTTGTAAATACATTTTATAATCCTTCAGATCCTATTACAACCTATTGCTGAATTCTGTCCTTTCTCCCTTGTCATCCTCACAGCTACCTGGGCACCCATTTCTAATGTTAACACCAGGATAGATCTCTCTCTTGGCCTCTCTCACTAACTCTCTCTCTCTCTCTTTCTCTCTCTCATTCTCACTATGATAACGTGTGGCATATGTCATGCCTTGTACTTTCTTTTATGTTTCCTTTCTCTAAAGCAGACATAGGTAAGTGTATTTAGAAAGAATTAGTCTGTGTGAATCCTATTGTACATTCATTACTCTTAGCTTCTCTACTTGCAAGTTGAGACAGGTTAGTATTTCACATATACCTCATAAACACATCAGTATGTAAAAATTCCATTTTTCATTGGAGTATAGTTGATTTACAGTGTTTCAGGTTTACAGCAAAGTGATTCAGTTATACATAAAAATATACATTTTTTTCTCTTCATATTTTCTTACATTATAGGTTATTACAAGATATTGAACCCAGAAATAGGATATTGCCAGAAGTAGGTCTTTGTTGTTTATCTGTTTTGTATATAGTAGTGTGTGTCTGTTAATCCCAAATTCACAATTTATCCCTCTCCCCTTTCCTCTTTGGCAACCATAAATTTGTTCTCTACGTCTGTGAGCCTCTTTCTGTTTTGTAAATGAATTCGTCTGTATCATATTTTACATTCCACAAATAAGTGATATCATATGATATTTATCATGAAATTCTATTTTTGAAGCTACTTTGTAAGCATGATATGAGAAAGCATAGATTGCCTTGGTTTTATGTTATGCATTGGCCAGGGTTTGAAAATTAAGCTGGCACCAAAGAAAGTTTGCTCATATTGAAAAACTGTAACTTGACATCCTAGGGTTTAAATGTCATGGTTAGAAGGAAATGGCAACCCACTCCAGTGTTCTTGCCTGGAGAATCCCAGGGATGGGGGAGCCTGGTGGGCTGCTGTCTATAGGGTCGCACAGAGTTGGACACGACTGAAGCAACTTAGCAGCAGCAGCAGGTTAATAATAAAAAAAAAGTTTATCAAAACTGCAGAGGGGACTGAACTCAGACAAAGGAAAACATGACATAATTCTTTATGCTTTATGGATAATGGGAAACATCATTTTACTGTAGTAGTGATTGTATTAGTAGTGAAGTGAAGTGAAGTGAAGTCGCTCAGTTGTGTCCAACTCTTTGCAGCCCCATGGACTGTAGCCTATCGGGCTCCTCTGTCCATGGGATTTTCCAGGCATGCATACTGGAGTGGGTTGCCATTTCTTTCTCCAGGGGAACTTCCCGACCCAGGGATTGAACCCGGGTCTCCCACGTTGTAGGCAGATTCTTTACTGTCTGAGCCACAGGGGAGTGATTGTAAATAGCAATGATTTATTTCATTGTGGTTTTGAGTCTTTCAATTCCCTTCATTATGTCAGACACAAAAAAATTTCTAGTATTGAAAAATGTGCAGCAAGGGAAAGGGAGGCTGGGATGGACAGGTACACAGGGCTCTATTTAAAACGGGTAACCAACAAGGACCTCCTGTATAGCACACGGAACTCTGCTCAATGTTGTGCGGCAGCCTGGATGGGAGAGGAATCTGGGGGAGAATGGATCCATGCACATGTGTGGCTGAGTCCCTTTTCTCTTCACTTGAAACTATCAAAGCATTGCTGATCAACTTTGTGCTCTTCGGTGCTTAGTCGCTTAGTCATGTCCGACTCTTTGCAACCCCATGAACTGTAGCCTGCCAGGCTTCTATGTCCACAGGGATTCACCAGGCAAGAATACTGGCATGGGCTGCCATGCCCTCCTCCAGGGAATCTTCTCAACCTAGGGATCGAACCCAGGTCTCCCGATTTCAGGTGATTCTTTACCAGCTAAACTGCCAGGGCCCCACTAATCAGGTATACTCCAACACAAAATAAAGATTTTTTTTTTTTTTTTTTTTAAGAAATGTGCCTTGTACCCATGAACTGAATTAGGGGGGAAAAGGAAGAATGTTATTGGAATTTCAGGTACTAGAATCAGGAGGCAATTTCAATTATGATAAGGGCTATCTGAAGGAACTCTTAATTCCCTAATAGTCGTTCAAATTGTGATTTCCATGCGTTAAGCTTCTCAATACACTTGTAGACTTAAATAATAATCCTTGGGAAGATTGCACTTTCTCTGAGTCCCTTTATACAGAAAGAAAGGAACCCAGAGAATCATCAGGAGTATATTCAGCCCTGATCATATGACCTATCTCATTTAAGAGTTCTTTGGATATGACTTTTTTTTTTTCTGTGTTCACTCACCCGCTTTGTTCCCCCAACAATTAATTCATTCTCCCAAATCATCGATATGAGTATCATAAAATAGAACTTATAAGAGTTCACCCTCATATGGGGAAATAGATAAAGCATTTCTTTAAAGAACCTGAGATTTCCCTTGCTGGATTTTTAATTAATAACAAATCTACAGCAGGAGCTTAAGGGCCTTCGGTGTCATAGCTCTGCTCTAGTTTGCCTTCAGATTGGAGCAGAGACATCTGGTGAATGCCTGCTAAGATGGTGTTTTGCTTTCCCTTTTCAAGTATGTCTAGAAGTTTAAGATGATTTTTTTTTCTCGCATCTGAACTACTTTGTCAGGGCACACATCCAGCTGTGCCTAGACAGTCTCCAAGTATTCCCATCAAAGCAGAGACAATCAGAGGCTTGGGACAGAACAGATGCCGTGAGCTCCCAGAGCTCGTGATGCTGAGCATCTGCACGGAAAGCAGGGTGTAGTTTACAGGAAGAGCCCCATCAGGTGTTAGCTTTGGGATGGAAGACCTGCTCTAGCATGGAGCACTCAGCCAGTTAGACCAATAGAACTAGCATTGGAAAGCCAGCCATTCCTTACCCTCTTTCCTCCGCTTCCCAGTTCACAACCCCAGGGATCTCAACTGTTGTGAGATGTTTCAAGAATCTCCCAAAGCTTTGGAGGCAGCAGGCAGCCAGGTTGCTAGGATTATGTACCTTAAGAGCTGGGCTGGCCACTCCTTGGGTCCCTTGAACTACCAGATCTTGGAAATCTGTGTGCTTTTAGGATTTGAGGGTCAAAAATGTGACACAACTATATGGGGATGTCCACTGTGATCCTGAACGTTTCAGCTTTGCTTAGGTACCAAAGATGCTATACCCAAGTCATTTCGAATGATCAGGAAACTTACTTTCCAAATGGGAAAAACCCACAGATGCACATAATTACATGTACACACAAATACTTATATACACTACACACACACGCATATATATACATACACACAAGTACACACATGAAGTTTTTTTTCACACAGTCCTTCAAAAAAGAAAAAAATAAAGATATAGGGACAATTCTTAGGAGAAAAAAAGAAGATGGACATTCTAATTTCAAAATACAACACTATTTCCTGTGTAATATTGTAAGCCAAAGAGCTAACTTATTTACAAGTAAGAACTGATGAAATTGGCACTTTTTTTAAACTTTTGTTTTCTTTTTCAAAAAATACTATCAGTTTCCTTTCATATTGGATAGGGTTTGTGTGAAACACATGAAAAATTATATTTGAATTGTGTTTCTAAATTTGCATTTAAGATCTCTTTTCCTAGTGGCGTTTGCAAAACACGTCAGCATATGTTTTTTAAGACAGAATTATCCATCTTTATATATTTTCACCCAAAAAAACCAACACAATACAAACAATAAAGCTAATTTGAAACCAATTAGTAAGTCAATTGAAGCGGGGAAAAGACGTAATAGAAACTCTGGATGTTCAAACTGATAGCAAAGTCAGTTATTGATGGTTTTCTGTTTACAACATGAGTCAGAGACTCCCTGATTTTTTACCAGAATTAGGAGTAAGTGTGTGTATGTGCGTGTGCGTGTGTGTGCGCACGTGTGTGTGTGTGTAAAAGAGGGAGAAGGAGACTGAGAGGTGGGAGGGAAGGAGAGGAAAGAGAGAGAGAGAGGGAGAAATTACACTGTTTTATTTAGTGTTCTGTCAGTTGGTTCCTTAGACGATATACCTTCCTACACAACTGATGCCAAGTTCTTTCAGCCCAACTCAGCTGAAAGTTCAGATATCCATTGATCATAACACTCGAAATCCAATCTCCGTTCCCTTTTCCTTTTTCTTTGTAAAAAGTCATTACCAAACATATTGACTTTGAACCCTAGGGACCGAGAACCAGCAAAATTTGGAACAGGGATAATAGATAACACGTTTTTTGTGCGTTTCCCTCCCTCTTAGTAATAAAGGAAACAAAGAGAATGAGATTAAAAAAGAGAAATAAAAAGTGAGCAAAAGCCCCAAACCAATGACCCTATCATTCCGTAAGTTAGTCCACCAAACCTCCCTACACGAAGAACGGCTCAATATTTCTGGGGTATCTTCTTTTATGTAGAAAATGTTCATTATTCGTGGCAGAGGGTAGTTTTTTGTTTTTTTTTTTTTAATGTGTTATGCTTTGTGCTGGACAAATAACAACCTGATCCAAGATGGGAGTTGACAAATGATGGGGAATGGTTTTTATTTGAGAAATGGGGACTAATATCACCTAACTGATCACGAAAGAGAACTTGGTCGGTTTGGCAACATTCCTCATTCTGACTGGTGTGCTGAATTGTTTTAGTACTGATGTTGCCAGAAAGTCCAGCACGCTTCATGCCCCATTGGTGATTTCTAGCCTTGGCTAGAAATAATCAGTCATTTTCAAGAAGTCTTAGCTTTGTGTTTTAGGTAGCATTGGTCTGTACTCTTCCTGAGCGAAGTAGAATAGTGGGTGCAAGGGTGGCAAATATTCCAGAAACTAAAACTGAATAAGAGGCTTCAAAGACAAGCATCAGAAGCCAGCCCAGCCCAGTCGTTTAGAGACCCACAAAGCCCCCACCCCACTCACTGTTGGCATTTCTGGATTTTCGCATCACCGGCTATTTTTGCTTCTCTCTGTGGGGTCACACAGAGTCAGACATGACTGAAGTGACTTAGCAGCAGCAACAGGTGTCATCTTCAAGGTCACCATGCACCTTTTTGGAGCAACTTAGCCGTTCACAGAAACTGGGAGTAATGCTTATGCTGTGGCCTTTGAAGTGCAACCCAAAAGTTTCACAATCATATATTTCACTCCTAGGAGATACTCAAATTCAATCACTCAGAGATAAATGCTGAGAAAGCCATGTTTAAACATCCTTCTTAGCTCGCCAGTAGAATATAATCCTTTTTAAAGGCTCATTGTAACACTGGGAAAAAAATTCCCATCACCCATAAACACAACAGCTGCATTTGGATCAGGTAAACCAGCCTATCTAAATGAATTGTGTGGCATGACATTGGCAGAAAAAGAGATAAAATTTAAAACATGGGAAAATAGTTTCTTTGTTTCACTTTAAGCATTGTCATTCTGTATTACTTTTACTGCATATCTTCAAGTTCTTGAACCTTAGGCATGCTTTATCCTTTTATATCAAGTACAACATATATCTGCTGTGATGTCAGACGTGGCATTCATTAGGTGAAAACTCATGCATCTAATATATATATTTTTAATCTTCAGGGTATTTTGTTATTTTCATGCATTTTCTGTGAAAATGCCTGAGGATTTTTCCACCACTTGCTTTTTGTTTCCCGCTGCTCTAAATTAAGATACCCAAGAATGTCGTGCTGGCTTAATGAAGGTGGCGTGATTGGTTTTCAAGATGTTCTTCCAACTTCTTGTATTATACTTGAACATAATCTTTAATTCCCTTGGTGGCCAACTCTACTTCATCTACTACTTGCAATAAAAAATAAAGTTTCCTAAAGCCAAAGCAGTAGAAATTATATTGATATACTGAACTATTTCTAAAATTAATGATTCTCTAGGGCTTCCCTGGTGGCTTAGATGATAAAGAATCTGTCTGTCTGTAATGCAGGAGACCCAGGTTTGATCCCTGGGCTGGGCAGATCCTGTAGAGAAAGGAATGGATACCCACACCAGTATTCTTGCCTAGAGAGGTCCATGGACAGAAGAGCCTGGTGGGCTATAGTTCATGGGATTGCAAAGAGTCAGATACCACTTAGCAAATAAACAGCAACAATAGAAATCTAACTTTATAGAAAACGGAAAATACGGAATTTAGCACGTGTTTTCCTATGATATATGTTTCTATTATTTTTATTTCTGGCTGGTAGCAAAAGACTTCTTCTTTCTTAAAGAAAACATGATTTTAAAAAATTTCACTGAAGTCTTAAGGTCACTTTAACCTCAATTAAACTAAGTCATTGCTAATTATCCCAGAATCTAAAGTCATAATGCACTCTTCTTTTGTTAGTTTATGAATGAGTGGCTTGAGTGACTCAAATACTTTTTTAAAAGTCTTAATGACCTACCCACGATAAACAGCTTATGCTTGAAAATAAGTAGAGGCTCTTTGCCTGTGTAGTACTGTTTTGTTGTAGAAATTTTGCTTTCCATTAAGAAGTGTAAGGGGCCACATGCACCATTTACTGCCTGAAGTAAAAGAACAGAAAGAGGTGTGCTTGTATGTGGTACAAATTAAGATATCTTGAGTGCATGGAGCTTTAGGTAATATATTAAATTAAGGCTCTGAGATGTGCATTTAATTAAGATATTTAATTTGCCGTGTCTGCTTTTCTTTAATTCCAATCGATTATTAAGAATAGAATTTCTTAAGTTATTAAAAAGATAAGTAGAGAAAGGTACAAAGCAGGTGACCTCAAAAGTATATTTAGGACACAGCAATTGTCACACAAATGCAGTATCTCTCCTGCCCCCCTCAGCCTGGTCCTCCTGTGCTCCGATGCTGCCATTTACATGACAGTCTCATGTCAACATGGGTCAGATTGAAAGTGCTCCTTTGACTAATGAACATCCTCCCGCAGACTGTCCGGGTTAGTTACCTATTACTTCTGCTGACATCTGATCCAGCCATTTATAATGTGGCTGGGACTGTTTATCAGAACACTTTTTCACGTCTTAAGCAGGAAATGCTCATTGAGAGACCCCTATCTGGAAAGGACTCTATTAACTACACTGAGAATTAAAGAAAATTATTTAAAAGCATTCCATCCTCGAGTAGTTCATAATCTAATTAAAATAAAAAAAAAAAAAAACAAAAAAAACAAAAGCACTGTAGCGGGGGTCTGCCAGCTAACTGCCCACCTCACAGAAGCTTCTGTGGGAGGGAGTCTGGACAGCTCACTTCCAAAGCCACCCACCAGTACTCACCTGCTCTAGAGCCCAGATTTTCCACCACTTATATCTTCTGCTTAAGCCTATGGATAATCATTGAAGGTGGTGTAATTAAAAAGTCAGTATGTGGTGAATGAAGATTAAATGTATTTTCTATACTGATGATGGAATTTTTAAGATTTCTCATTAGAGATGAGGTAATACAGTATCTTAACCTTGAAAAGATTAGCCGTAGCCTAAAAAAGTGTACAACACATACCCGCAAAGGTATAGAGATGGGAAGAGAAGGGGTGAATGAGAGCGAAGTAGAAATGAAGAAAGCAAAGTAGTGATTATGCCATGCTGCAAGTAATGTGGAAAAGGGACATCATAACTACTGTATGTATGGTGGTGTCCAGTCGCTAAGGCATGTCTGACTCTTGCAACCCCATGGACGGTAGCCTGCCAGGCTCCTCTGTCCATGGGATTCTCCAGGCAAGAATACTGGAGTGGGNAGTAGTGATTATGCCATGCTGCAAGTAATGTGGAAAAGGGACATCATAACTACTGTATGTATGGTGGTGTCCAGTCGCTAAGGCATGTCTGACTCTTGCAACCCCATGGACGGTAGCCTGCCAGGCTCCTCTGTCCATGGGATTCTCCAGGCAAGAATACTGGAGTGGGTTGCTATTTCCTTCTCCAGGGAATCTTCCCTACCCAGGAATCGAACCCGGGTCTCCTTCATTGCAGGCAAATTCTTTACCAACTGAGCTACAAGGTCATGTCTAAAAGAACACATAACCCAATTCCTAACAGTATTTGCCTGAAGAGAAGGAAGCTGTGAGCTGGGACCTGGGGGAAAAGAGATATTTTTAACGAACATTACCTCAGTTCCAGACCGAGAAAGTGCCATTGTGTTACATATTTTGACAACTTTTGATAAATGATTGGACACCATTTCTGTCTCTTAGTAATGGCGTTGTGTTCAGAATTACCATTAAAGCTACTGAGAAGATTTCACTTCTTACTAATTATTTTTCAAGTCCAAATTGTCCATACTTCAAAAAACAGTTCATCACTTTTGCCAAATATGCCTTTTGTATCTGTGGTTTCAACGTTCCTCCATTCTCCAAGGCTGAAATTTGTAAATACATTTTATAATCCTTCAGATCCTATTACAACCTATTGCTGAATTCTGTCCTTTCTCCCTTGTCATCCTCACAGCTACCTGGGCACCCATTTCTAATGTTAACACCAGGATAGATCTCTCTCTCTGCCTCTCTCACTAACTCTCTCTCTCTCTCTTTCTCTCTCTCATTCTCACTATGATAACGTGTGGCATATGTCATGCCTTGTACTTTCTTTTATGTTTCCTTTCTCTAAAGCAGACATAGGTAAGTGTATTTAGAAAGAATTAGTCTGTGTGAATCCTATTGTACATTCATTACTCTTAGCTTCTCTACTTGCAAGTTGAGACAGGTTAGTATTTCACATATACCTCATAAACACATCAGTATGTAAAAATTCCATTTTTCATTGGAGTATAGTTGATTTACAGTGTTTCAGGTTTACAGCAAAGTGATTCAGTTATACATAAAAATATACATTTTTTTCTCTTCATATTTTCTTACATTATAGGTTATTACAAGATATTGAACCCAGAAATAGGATATTGCCAGAAGTAGGTCTTTGTTGTTTATCTGTTTTGTATATAGTAGTGTGTGTCTGTTAATCCCAAATTCACAATTTATCCCTCTCCCCTTTCCTCTTTGGCAACCATAAATTTGTTCTCTACGTCTGTGAGCCTCTTTCTGTTTTGTAAATGAATTCGTCTGTATCATATTTTACATTCCACAAATAAGTGATATCATATGATATTTATCATGAAATTCTATTTTTGAAGCTACTTTGTAAGCATGATATGAGAAAGCATAGATTGCCTTGGTTTTATGTTATGCATTGGCCAGGGTTTGAAAATTAAGCTGGCACCAAAGAAAGTTTGCTCATATTGAAAAACTGTAACTTGACATCCTAGGGTTTAAATGTCATGGTTAGAAGGAAATGGCAACCCACTCCAGTGTTCTTGCCTGGAGAATCCCAGGGATGGGGGAGCCTGGTGGGCTGCTGTCTATAGGGTCGCACAGAGTTGGACACGACTGAAGCAACTTAGCAGCAGCAGCAGGTTAATAATAAAAAAAAAGTTTATCAAAACTGCAGAGGGGACTGAACTCAGACAAAGGAAAACATGACATAATTCTTTATGCTTTATGGATAATGGGAAACATCATTTTACTGTAGTAGTGATTGTATTAGTAGTGAAGTGAAGTGAAGTGAAGTCGCTCAGTTGTGTCCAACTCTTTGCAGCCCCATGGACTGTAGCCTATCGGGCTCCTCTGTCCATGGGATTTTCCAGGCATGCATACTGGAGTGGGTTGCCATTTCTTTCTCCAGGGGAACTTCCCGACCCAGGGATTGAACCCGGGTCTCCCACGTTGTAGGCAGATTCTTTACTGTCTGAGGCACAGGGGAGTGATTGTAAATAGCAATGATTTATTTCATTGTGGTTTTGAGTCTTACAATTCCCTTCATTATATCAGACACAAAAAAATTTCTAGTATTGAAAAATGTGCAGCAAGGGAAAGGGAGGCTGGGATGGACAGGTACACAGGGCTCTATTTAAAACGGGTAACCAACAAGGACCTCCTGTATAGCACACGGAACTCTGCTCAATGTTGTGCGGCAGCCTGGATGGGAGAGGAATCTGGGGGAGAATGGATCCATGCACATGTGTGGCTGAGTCCCTTTTCTCTTCACTTGAAACTATCAAAGCATTGCTGATCAACTTTGTGCTCTTCGGTGCTTAGTCGCTTAGTCATGTCCGACTCTTTGCAACCCCATGAACTGTAGCCTGCCAGGCTTCTATGTCCACAGGGATTCACCAGGCAAGAATACTGGCATGGGCTGCCATGCCCTCCTCCAGGGAATCTTCTCAACCTAGGGATCGAACCCAGGTCTCCCGATTTCAGGCGATTCTTTACCAGCTAAACTGCCAGGGCCCCACTAATCAGGTATACTCCAACACAAAATAAAGATTTTTTTTTTTTTTTTAAGAAATGTGCCTTGTACCCATGAACTGAATTAGGGGGGGAAAGGAAGAATGTTATTGGAATTTCAGGTACTAGAATCAGGAGGCAATTTCAGTTATGATAAGGGCTATCTGAAGGAACTCTTAATTCCCTAATAGTCGTTCAAATTTTGATTTCCATGCGTTAAGCTTCTCAATACACTTGTAGACTTAAATAATAATCCTTGGGAAGATTGCACTTTCTCTGAGTCCCTTTATACAGAAAGAAAGGAACCCAGAGAATCATCAGGAGTATATTCAGCCCTGATCATATGACCTATCTCATTTAATTGTTCTTTGGATATGACTTTTTTTTTTTCTGTGTTCACTCACCCGCTTTGTTCCCCCAACAATTAATTCATTCTCCCAAATCATCGATATGAGTATCATAAAATAGAACTTATAAGAGTTCACCCTCATATGGGGAAATAGATAAAGCATTTCTTTAAAGAACCTGAGATTTCCCTTGCTGGATTTTTAATTAATAACAAATCTACAGCAGGAGCTTAAGGGCCTTCGGTGTCATAGCTCTGCTCTAGTTTGCCTTCAGATTGGAGCAGAGACATCTGGCGAATGCCTGCTAAGATGGTGTTTTGCTTTCCCTTTTCAAGTATGTCTAGAAGTTTAAGATGATTTTTTTTTCTCGCATCTGAACTACTTTGTCAGGGCACACATCCAGCTGTGCCTAGACAGTCTCCAAGTATTCCCATCAAAGCAGAGACAATCAGAGGCTTGGGACAGAACAGATGCCGTGAGCTCCCAGAGCTCGTGATGCTGAGCATCTGCACGGAAAGCAGGGTGTAGTTTACAGGAAGAGCCCCATCAGGTGTTAGCTTTGGGATGGAAGACCTGCTCTAGCATGGAGCACTCAGCCAGTTAGACCAATAGAACTAGCATTGGAAAGCCAGCCATTCCTTACCCTCTTTCCTCCGCTTCCCAGTTCACAACCCCAGGGATCTCAACTGTTGTGAGATGTTTCAAGAATCTCCCAAAGCTTTGGAGGCAGCAGGCAGCCAGGTTGCTAGGATTATGTACCTTAAGAGCTGGGCTGGCCACTCCTTGGGTCCCTTGAACTACCAGATCTTGGAAATCTGTGTGCTTTTAGGATTTGAGGGTCAAAAATGTGACACAACTATATGGGGATGTCCACTGTGATCCTGAACGTTTCAGCTTTGCTTAGGTACCAAAGATGCTATACCCAAGTCATTTCGAATGATCAGGAAACTTACTTTCCAAATGGGAAAAACCCACAGATGCACATAATTACATGTACACACAAATACTTATATACACTACACACACACGCATATATATACATACACACAAGTACACACATGAAGTTTTTTTTCACACAGTCCTTCAAAAAAGAAAAAAATAAAGATATAGGGACAATTCTTAGGAGAAAAAAAGAAGATGGACATTCTAATTTCAAAATACAACACTATTTCCTGTGTAATATTGTAAGCCAAAGAGCTAACTTATTTACAAGTAAGAACTGATGAAATTGGCACTTTTTTTAAACTTTTGTTTTCTTTTTCAAAAAATACTATCAGTTTCCTTTCATATTGGATAGGGTTTGTGTGAAACACATGAAAAATTATATTTGAATTGTGTTTCTAAATTTGCATTTAAGATCTCTTTTCCTAGTGGCGTTTGCAAAACACGTCAGCATATGTTTTTTAAGACAGAATTATCCATCTTTATATATTTTCACCCAAAAAAACCAACACAATACAAACAATAAAGCTAATTTGAAACCAATTAGTAAGTCAATTGAAGCGGGGAAAAGACGTAATAGAAACTCTGGATGTTCAAACTGATAGCAAAGTCAGTTATTGATGGTTTTCTGTTTACAACATGAGTCAGAGACTCCCTGATTTTTTACCAGAATTAGGAGTAAGTGTGTGTATGTGCGTGTGCGTGTGTGTGCGCACGTGTGTGTGTGTGTAAAAGAGAGAGAAGGAGACTGAGAGGTGGGAGGGAAGGAGAGGAAAGAGAGAGAGAGAGGGAGAAATTACACTGTTTTATTTAGTGTTCTGTCAGTTGGTTCCTTAGACGATATACCTTCCTACACAACTGATGCCAAGTTCTTTCAGCCCAACTCAGCTGAAAGTTCAGATATCCATTGATCATAACACTCGAAATCCAATCTCCGTTCCCTTTTCCTTTTTCTTTGTAAAAAGTCATTACCAAACATATTGACTTTGAACCCTAGGGACCGAGAACCAGCAAAATTTGGAACAGGGATAATAGATAACACGTTTTTTGTGTGTTTCCCTCCCTCTTAGTAATAAAGGAAACAAAGAGAATGAGATTAAAAAAGAGAAATAAAAAGTGAGCAAAAGCCCCAAACCAATGACCCTATCATTCCGTAAGTTAGTCCACCAAACCTCCCTACACGAAGAACGGCTCAATATTTCTGGGGTATCTTCTTTTATGTAGAAAATGTTCATTATTCGTGGCAGAGGGTAGTTTTTTTTTTTTTAATGTGTTATGCTTTGTGCTGGACAAATAACAACCTGATCCAAGATGGGAGTTGACAAATGATGGGGAATAGTTTTTATTTGAGAAATGGGGACTAATATCACCTAACTGATCACGAAAGAGAACTTGGTCGGTTTGGCAACATTCCTCATTCTGACTGGTGTGCTGAATTGTTTTAGTACTGATGTTGCCAGAAAGTCCAGCACGCTTCATGCCCCATTGGTGATTTCTAGCCTTGGCTAGAAATAATCAGTCATTTTCAAGAAGTCTTAGCTTTGTGTTTTAGGTAGCATTGGTCTGTACTCTTCCTGAGCGAAGTAGAATAGTGGGTGCAAGGGTGGCAAATATTCCAGAAACTAAAACTGAATAAGAGGCTTCAAAGACAAGCATCAGAAGCCAGCCCAGCCCAGTCGTTTAGAGACCCACAAAGCCCCCACCCCACTCACTGTTGGCATTTCTGGATTTTCGCATCACCGGCTATTTTTGCTTCTCTCTGTGGGGTCACACAGAGTCAGACATGACTGAAGTGACTTAGCAGCAGCAACAGGTGTCATCTTCAAGGTCACCATGCACCTTTTTGGAGCAACTTAGCCGTTCACAGAAACTGGGAGTACTGCTTATGCTGTGGCCTTTGAAGTGCAACCCAAAAGTTTCACAATCATATATTTCACTCCTAGGAGATACTCAAATTCAATCACTCAGAGATAAATGCTGAGAAAGCCATGTTTAAACATCCTTCTTAGCTCGCCAGTAGAATATAATCCTTTTTAAAGGCTCATTGTAACACTGGGAAAAAAATTCCCATCACCCATAAACACAAAAGCTGCATTTGGATCAGGTAAACCAGCCTATCTAAATGAATTGTGTGGCATGACATTGGCAGAAAAAGAGATAAAATTTAAAACATGGGAAAATAGTTTCTTTGTTTCACTTTAAGCATTGTCATTCTGTATTACTTTTACTGCATATCTTCAAGTTCTTGAACCTTAGGCATGCTTTATCCTTTTATATCAAGTACAACATATATCTGCTGTGATGTCAGACGTGGCATTCATTAGGTGAAAACTCATGCATCTAATATATATATTTTTAATCTTCAGGGTATTTTGTTATTTTCATGCATTTTCTGTGAAAATGCCTGAGGATTTTTCCACCACTTGCTTTTTGTTTCCCGCTGCTCTAAATTAAGATACCCAAGAATGTCGTGCTGGCTTAATGAAGGTGGCGTGATTGGTTTTCAAGATGTTCTTCCAACTTCTTGTATTATACTTGAACATAATCTTTAATTCCCTTGGTGGCCAACTCTACTTCATCTACTACTTGCAATAAAAAATAAAGTTTCCTAAAGCCAAAGCAGTAGAAATTATATTGATATACTGAACTATTTCTAAAATTAATGATTCTCTAGGGCTTCCCTGGTGGCTTAGATGATAAAGAATCTGTCTGTCTGTAATGCAGGAGACCCAGGTTTGATCCCTGGGCTGGGCAGATCCTGTAGAGAAAGGAATGGATACCCACACCAGTATTCTTGCCTAGAGAGTTCCATGGACAGAAGAGCCTGGTGGGCTATAGTTCATGGGATTGCAAAGAGTCAGATACCACTTAGCAAATAAACAGCAACAATAGAAATCTAACTTTATAGAAAACAGAAAATACGGAATTTAGCACGTGTTTTCCTATGATATATGTTTCTATTATTTTTATTTCTGGCTGGTAGCAAAAGACTTCTTCTTTCTTAAAGAAAACATGATTTTAAAAAATTTCACTGAAGTCTTAAGGTCACTTTAACCTCAATTAAACTAAGTCATTGCTAATTATCCCAGAATCTAAAGTCATAATGCACTCTTCTTTTGTTAGTTTATGAATGAGTGGCTTGAGTGACTCAAATACTTTTTTAAAAGTCTTAATGACCTACCCACGATAAACAGCTTATGCTTGAAAATAAGTAGAGGCTCTTTGCCTGTGTAGTACTGTTTTGTTGTAGAAATTTTGCTTTCCATTAAGAAGTGTAAGGGGCCACATGCACCATTTACTGCCTGAAGTAAAAGAACAGAAAGAGGTGTGCTTGTATGTGGTACAAATTAAGATATCTTGAGTGCATGGAGCTTTAGGTAATATATTAAATTAAGGCTCTGAGATGTGCATTTAATTAAGATATTTAATTTGCCGTGTCTGCTTTTCTTTAATTCCAATCGATTATTAAGAATAGAATTTCTTAAGTTATTAAAAAGATAAGTAGAGAAAGGTACAAAGCAGGTGACCTCAAAAGTATATTTAGGACACAGCAATTGTCACACAAATGCAGTATCTCTCCTGCCCCCCTCAGCCTGGTCCTCCTGTGCTCCGATGCTGCCATTTACATGACAGTCTCATGTCAACATGGGTCAGATTGAAAGTGCTCCTTTGACTAATGAACATCCTCCCGCAGACTGTCCGGGTTAGTTACCTATTACTTCTGCTGACATCTGATCCAGCCATTTATAATGTGGCTGGGACTGTTTATCAGAACACTTTTTCACGTCTTAAGCAGGAAATGCTCATTGAGAGACCCCTATCTGGAAAGGACTCTATTAACTACACTGAGAATTAAAGAAAATTATTTAAAAGCATTCCATCCTCGAGTAGTTCATAATCTAATTAAAACACACACACACACACGCACACACTGCATTCACTAGATAACCACACAAGACATGTCGTAAATGCCAAATAAGGGTGAAGGTGAAGTCGCTCAGTCGTGTCCAACTCTTTGCAAACCCATGAACTGTAACCTAGTAGGCTTCTCCGTCCATGGGATTCTCCAGGCAAGAATACTGGAGTGGATTGCCATTTCCTTCTCCAGGGGATCTTCCCGACCCAGGGATCGAACCCAGGTCTCCCACATTGGAGGCAGATGCTTTAACTTCTGAGCCACCAGGGATTTTTTTGAGGAAGTGTAGGTAATTTGATGAGATCAAAGATGTCCTTTCAAATGAAGGGATTTTTGTTCTAGACTTTGAAAGAAGGCCAAAGATCATAAAATAAGCAAATGATGGTTGATCCTCTACTATGGAATGCAGTCCTTGAAATGTGTCAAAACGACCCCCTGAGGTCATGTTGTCTCTACACTCATTCTATAGATGCAGAAACTGAGGTCCAGGGTGGTTAAGTCTCTCAGCCACAGTCCCACGGCCAGGCAGTGCAGAGTCAAGGTGAGAACTTCAGAAGCCAAATTCCAGAGCCCTCCCTTACCCATCTCCCAAGGCTCCCATGAACTCAGAGAAGCAGAGAGACCACCATGGGGAAGCATGAAGATGTGTTTTTGGGAGACTTCAGTGGTGAAATAAACGGTCCAGTGCAAACCATGCTCCAAAGAGTTGATTGGAAGGTACAGTTATAAGTGTGCACCAGGGCCAAGGTGAAGACTTCAAAAGGCACACTAAGGTGATTGAACCTTTGTCCTAAGGTGGTGGAGAGTCAGTGAGGATTCTCTAGTTCAGCAGTCACAGGATGAAAGCATTCAGACGAAGGCTTGTCCTGGCAGGGAAGGAAGGCGATGAGATCCTGTGCAGAGTGCTGACACCCACAGATTCATTACTTCTGGCACTCCCTTTCCTTGGATATTCCTTTCTACTAGCTATGAAACCAGGATTTTACTTGTTTTCTGGATTCATTATTTTTCCCTTTATCTTTTGAATCATAGCCTTGTTTTGATTGCTTTTCCTCTGAAACAGAGAGGCAGTGTTGGGTCATGGAAAATTGTGATAACTCAAGTTTAATTCTGGATATCAGTATTAACTAAGTATAGGAATTTGTGTGAATTAGTTAGCCTTTATTTGTTTTAATTTGCTTTACTCAAGTATAGTTAATTTCCAATGTTGAGTTTATTTCTGCTGTATAGCAAAGTGATTTAGATATGTGTGTGGTTGTGTGTGTGTTAGTCTCTCAGTCATGTCCAACTTTTTGCAACCCCATGGACTGTAGCCCACCAGGCTCCTCTGTCCATGGGATTCTCCAGGCATGAATACTGGAGTCGGTTGCCATTCCCTACTCCAGGGGATCTTCCCAACCCAGGGATTGAACCTGGGTTTCCTGCATTGCAGGCAGATTCTTCCCCATCTGAGCCACCAGGAAGTACAGATATACATTCTCTCTCATATTCTTTCCCACTGTGGTTTATCACAGGGTACTGAATAGAATTCCCTGTGCTATACAGTAGGACCTAGTTTACACATTCTGTACATCAGAGTTTCCATCTACTGGTATCAAACTCCCAGTTCAGCACCCTCCCCCCACCACACCACCCTCCCCAGGGCAGCCAGTTAACCCTTCTTCACTTCAGTTTCCTTCTTCAAAAGTCAGGGAAAAAATAAAAAGATAGTTTTCATGATGAAATGAAAAGATGCCAGTGAGAGTTTGAACAGGGTGAAAATCTATAAAATAGTTGGCACTGTGCTGAGAACAAGACACAGTAGAGAATATCCATCCATTCCTTCCCTAAGGACACACAGATGCAGACGGCAAGGGGTCTCAGAGTTTTTTTTTTTACCAGCTGAGCCACCAGGGAAGCCCTAGAATACTGTAGTGGGTAGCCTATCCCTTCTCCAGGGGATCTTCCCAACCCAGGAGTCGAACCAGGGTCTCCTGCACTGCAGGCGGATTCTTTACCAGCTGAGCTACCGGGGAAGCCCCTATTGAAGCAGACAGCCTCTCCATTGCTTGCTAGTTGTTACTATCATTCTTCCAAACACCTAGTCTTTCAGAGTGACTCTCCACATTTTTTACACATGTTCCTAACACAACCACCCAGATCTTACCATCTCTTAACAGTTTCGCCTCCACCACGTACTTCCTCTGACTCCAGATGATTCTTCCTAAATTGTAGTATTGATCATCTCCTTCCACGGCTCAATGTCTTGTGTGGCTTCCACTTTCCCATGACATATAGAATGGCACAAAAATCCTTTCACATGAAAGTCAAGAACCTAAAACAGACACCAAATAGGTTTGTCCACCCTCATAACTGCATCTCTTTAGCCCCTGTGGACATAAGCCTCCTCCATATCCAGTCAGCTCACTATTCCATTGCTCCAGCATGCCTCGAATTTTCATAACTGTCATAGACTTGAGGTCTTACAGGTGGCCTCCTATTTTTAACACTTTGTGAGTGCCCTGTGTCTGTGGAATCCAGAGATGATCTTATACAAGACCAAAGGCACTGAATTCGCACACATACACACATGACTTTATTTCCGTACCCTCACTTACCTAAGTTCATGCTGAAAATGGAAAGCAAGGCTTCTTCCACATTCTTTGTTATCACAGCTACTCTTTTAATTCACCCAGCTGTAAGTCCACAACAGCCATCACTCTGAGGGTACCAGGAGTACATAACTCCCTTTACTAATTTAATCTTATTTTCAACTTTTAGAGACCCCTGGGATACAAGGCCTGGGAGAAGGGAATGGAAACCCACTCTAGTATTCTTGCCTGGAGAATCCCCATCCACAGAGGAGTCAGACAGGCTACAGTCCATGGGATCGCAAAGAGTTGGACAGAACTGAACGACTAACGCAAAGCCAGACCCAACAGCAAGAAGCTGGCAAATGAGTCGAAATCTCAGGAGACTAAGATATAAAGCAATGATTCTTTCTCTTTCTCTTCTTGATGACAAACTGAAGACTCAGAACCTGCCAGGAACACAAGGTCCTTCTAGAGTCCCTTTGATGGAAAGGAAACATCACATTAGCCCTGATATTGACCAGAGGGTGTGGGGGTGTAGTTCGGGGACACAAGCAGGCTTTAATCTAATAAAGAAAAAATAAACTTTGAAGGGATGGAGACCATACAAAATGGCTCAAGAAGCAGGTCAATCAAGTAGACCCAAGTCAGAGGGTCTGAGCACCGTAAGCCTCAGCGAGTGTAACTCAGTGCAGCAAGTGGGCCAGATATAAAGGGCTGAGTGTCCAAAAGGCAGAGGCCACTGAGTGCTTGACAAAGATGCTGATTTTTTTTTTTTTTTTTTTTTTACTACAAAAATCCATTAAGGACACTGGGAAAGAGAAAGAGAGAAAAGAAAGCGGGCGGCTCACAGGCAGGCACAAACATAATTACAGCTATTGCCTTTTTTCCCCCCTAAAGTAGTTATTTGCGGTGCCTCCAAACTCTAATGTGTTTTTATGTTGCAGCCCGTCATGACTGGGGCAGGCTGCTTGACATTTGCAAGGTCCTATTGCTATTAAAAAGAATGATGTTATCGAGAGGCAAACGAGGCAACAAAGCAAAATTAATTAACGCCACCATCTAACAAAGCAAACAAATTAAACGATGGTTGACTTGCATTGTGTACTTCTGAGCGGTGACTGAAGGGAAACCAAATGTTTTAACCCTCTCTGCTCTGAGCGCAGCGCCGTGGCAGAACGGCCACCAACGCAAGGGGAAGGACTGTCTGCCTGGCGCTTGCAGACATGCGGGCCAACAGGTGAGTCATTCACATGGTCAGTTATAGAACCGCTGCCTCTGCAAGCAGCAGACAGAACACAGTAGGGGATGTTTTCCCTAAATCTATATGGCCTCCCAGCACACTTGAAAGATATATTTTCAGTTTTGCCACACGTGGAACACGAGAACAAAGCCACTGATAAATTTGAAACCAACTGGAGTCCTTCGTCCCCTCAGATTCCTTGGGTTGTGTGATCGCAATGACCTGTCACTCTGCACACCCCAGGGTACCAATCACAGAACAAAAGTTGTGTGAAACCACCCCAAAAAGGTGGCTTTCCAGAAAGACCTGAAGTGAAAAGTGTGTGAAAGTGTCCAACTCCTTGCGACCCCATGGACTGTAACCTGCCAGGCTCCTCAGTCCATGGGATTCTCCAGGCAAGAATACTGGAGTGGATTGCCATTCCCTTCTCCAGGGGCTCATCCCCGTCCAGTTCGTGCCCCAGGGATCAAACCTGGGTCTCCTGTGTTGCAAGCAGACTCTCTAATATCTGAGCCACCTCTGGTTGACATAGAAATGAACACGTCGTAAGTCAGTCATTAAATGATGCTTTATTGAGAGTGTGCTCTATGACCAGAACTGTGCTACCTGTGTTGAGGGACATAAGAGAAATATAAGCCATGGTAGGGCCTTCCCTCACGGTCCAGTGGCTAAGCCTCCAAGCTCCAGTCGGCCGGGGTCCAATCCCTGCTCAGGGAACTAGAGCTCACATGCCGCAGCTGAAAGACTCCACAAGCCGCAACTAAAACCCAGCACAGTGGAATAAATAAATAAATATAATTTTTTTTTAAAGCCACAGTGCATGGAAACTTTGTAATTTGGTTGGGATGGTGAGATCTGATCAGGCGCAACAAATGGAACAGGATAGTCATATGCATACGTAGAAAGTCATACGCGTGCATAGAAAGACATTTAGATATAATTTTATCAATGTACATATAGAGAGATATAAATAGCTGCACCGTTAGAGCCAATAAAGTATTTAGTTTGGGAGGGAGTTCACCCACTGCCTCATGTCTGTGACATATTTTGCATTTTTTCAAAGCACTTAGTTTTTAATTATCACAACATGGCTCTAAAAGTGAATGAAAGAACGAGGAGATAAGACAGCCATTAATATCTACATATTATGGAAGGCGATGGCGCCCACTCCAGCACTTATGCCTGGAAAACCCCATGGACGGAGGGCCTGGTGGGCTACAGTCCACGGGGTCGCTAAGATCGAACTCGACAGAGCGACCTCACTTTCACTTTTCACTTTCCTGCATTGAAGGAAATGGCATCCCACTCCAGTGTTTTTGCCTGGAGAATGCCAGGGATGGAGGAGCCTGGTGGGCTGCCGTCTATGGGGTCGCACAGAGTCAGACATGACTGAAGTGACTTAGCAGCAGCAGCAGCAGCAGCAGTCACAGGCAGGGTGAGGTTAAGCTACCTATGAGACCTAAAGACTAGCAAGTGGTTACAGTAGCACACACGTTGCTGACTTTCCATACAATTTCAGTATCAGTGAGAAGAGAGAGATCGATTTGGGCTGAGAAAGTCAGGATATTTTGCAGAGGCAAGAATAGGGACAAGGTACTCTAGGGAGTGGACACAGACTAAAGGTAAGAACTTTCCTTGCCCTGTTCTGCTCTTGGGGACTATGCTTAAGGAAACCAATCATACTTGATATTACCCTCTGCTCCTTATTGTATTCCAAGGAGTATAGCAGATGCATGCACTGCAGCAATGAAATAGCAGTGATTGTTTATTACATCTGTATAAAACTCACAGTTTCCAAGCAAAAAAAAAAACCCTGTACTTACACATTAATGAGGAATAAGTTTCTCTTAAAGTCTGTACTATAACTGAAAAGTAAAGATCAATGACATTTCCATTTCTCAGGGAATTTCAGTGCTCAGTTAATCCCTTGTACCTGATGCCAAAGTAAACATTACCTTTTAGGGGAACTTAACTTTTAAAGGCCATGGTGCAAGGAAACAAGATGTACAGTTTCTATTGCACTATTGGGAAATTTCTAGAATTTATTAAAAAAAAAAAAGACATGCTTATTGCAACAATGGAAAAAACAGATGCATAATATCTGCAAGTGTCTAGGTGTTTACTGATTACCAGTTAGTCAACTGTCGCTCAAAGAGAACAGAAATAAGCAAATGTGAACTTTGGGATGGTGGCACTCATTAAGCTCAATACCCCTGATGATATATTTTAGGAGTTATAAATTTAAACCTAAACCACCCTTTCCAGGAGCCTGTTTTCTAAAGCAAATGTATGTATATTTACATATGTATCAGTTCAGTTCGCTGACTCAGTCATGTCTGATTCTCTGTGACCCCATGGACTGCAGCACACCAGGCCTCCCTGTCCATCACCAACTCCCGGAGTTCACTCAAACTCATGTCCATTGATTCGGTGATGCCATCTAACCATCTCTTTCTCTGTCATCCCCTTCTCCTCCTGCCCCCAATCTCTCCCACCATCAGGGTCTTTTCAGTGAGTCAGTTCTTCACATCAGGTGGCCAAAGTATTGGAGTTTCAGCTTCAGCATTAGTCCTTCCAATGAATATTCAGGACTGATTTCCTTCAGGATGGACTGGTTGGATCTCCTTGTAGTCCAAGGAACTCTCTAGAGTCTTCTTCAACACCACAGTTCAAAAGCATCAATTCTTCAGTGCTCAGCTTGCTTTGTAGTCCAGCTCTCACATCCATACATGACTACTGGAAACACCATAGCTTTGACTAGATGGACCTTTGTTGGTAACGTAATGTCTCTGCTTTTTAATATGCTGTCTAGGTTGGTCATGACTTTTCGTCCAAGGAGCAAGCGTCTTTTAATTTCATGGCTGCAGTCACCATCTGCAGTGATTTTGGAGCCCCCAAAAATAAAGTCTGTCACAGTTTCCACTGTTTCCCCACCCATATGCCATGAAGTGATGGGACCAGATGCCATGATCTTCATTTTCTGAATGTTGAGTTTTAAGCCAACTTTTTCACTGTCCACTTTCACTTTCATCAAGAGGCTCTTTAGTTCTTCTTTCCTTTATACCATAAAGGTGGTGCATCTGAGGTTATTGATATTTCTTCCAGCAATCTTGATTCCAGCTTGTTCTTCATCCAGCCCAACATTTCTCATGATATACTCTGCTTATAAGTTAAATAAGCAGGGTGACAATATACAGCCTTGACATACTCCTTTTCCTATTTGGAACCAGTATATTGTTCCATGTCCAGTTCTAACTGTTGCTTCCTGGCCTGCATACAGATTTTTCAGGAGGCAGGTCAGGTGGTCTGTTATTCGCATCTCTTCAAGAATTTTCCACAGCTTGTGGTGATCCACACAGTCAAAGGCTTTGGCATAGTCAATAAAGCAGAAATAAATTTTTTTTTTGGAACTCTCTTGCTTTTTTGATGATCCAGCAGATGTTGGCAATTTGATCTCTGGTTCCTCTGCCTTTTCTAAAACCAGCTTGAACATCTGGAAGTTCACTGTTCATGTACTGCTGAAGC
>SJYX01010544.1:380783-398882 GCA_006410675.1 Oreotragus oreotragus | reverse complement strand
GACTGGAATCCCATCACCTCCACTAGCTTTGTTCATACTGATACTTCCTAAGGCCCACTTGACTTCTCATTCCAGGATGTCTGACTCTAGGTGAGCGATCACACCATCGTGATTATCTGGGTCATGAAGATCTTTTTTATATAATTCTTCTGTGTTTTCTTGCCACCTCTTCTTAATATCTTCTGCTTCTGTTAGGTCCATACCATTTCTGTCCTTTATAGAGCCCATCTTTGCATGAAATGTTCCCTTGGTATCTCTAATTTTCTTAAAGAGATCTCTAGTCATATTCCCATTATATAAACATATATATACATAAAATATAAATCATCCATATGTTTTCATTTCTTCAAATATATTTTTATACCTCTTTTCTTCTTCCAAAAGAAATTGTCTTAAAATGTATTCAGTTTATCCAATAATTAAATTTGTAGTTTAAGGAGATAAAATGATCTTGAGGTATCCTTTGTCAAGTAAGTCTCTCCATGTGGGCTTAAAGTAAGAAGGTAAATGTGACATAGTTTCAACCCGGTTGAGTTACTAATTTAGAAATTAAAGTGCCTCAGTTTCACTACCTATAAAATGGAAATAATTACTGTAAAGAATTCCATAATGGCTTATATGATGAAACATTTATAAATTATCACAAGCAAATGTAAAATATTAATAATAATAACAAGCATTTGCTGCTCTGATGACAGTTGTCTCTGATTTTTTCATCTTCTCAAATAGGAAATAGTACAAATTTATCTCTACTTGATATTTATTTTTTCTTTTATTAGATTGAAAATATTTGCTATTTTAAAGATTTTTAATTTTATAATTACAGAGGTTAAAGTTTAACAGAGGTTAAAAATCCACTTGTTTTATTTGAATGTGGAGAAAGTACATTCAAGACTGTTGTTCGATGTCAGAGGAGATTGCCCTGGAATTTAAGACGCATTTACTTTCACCCACCCACCAAATGGAGAGCTGGCTTGTGTTTAGCACCATTTTATTCCTGTACAGGCCACTCAACATCTACCCATAGATGAGCTCATTCACTTAGACATTTAGTTATAAACCCCACTGTTGTATGCTGTGTATTTACACTCATCCTTCACCCATTCACTCACTCACACACACATTTAAACATAACCTATCGACTGGTTGAGGTTTGATTATGTTTACACCAGGCTTCCTGCCTCTTTCTTCCTGGAAAAATACAGATTTGGTGTCATAGGTGTTCTTTCCAAGAACTGTCACTGAATATACAATGTAATCATGTATATTTGAAAACTATAGAGCATTATGCATTTTCCATTAGTATTACCTTGACCCCTTGCTTTCATGACTGTATAATCTTCCATCTTAAATAAAAATCAGATTATACCTGTCTTACTGTGCCTTTAAAATTCTTCAGTAAAATAATTTGATGTTACTCATTTGTGAATGTTTCTACAGAAATCTTCCTTTAATTACACCCAAGGATTTTTTAAGACTCTCTTAAAAATGCAGATAACAGATAGGTTATATCACCTCACTTAGTTATAGCTCACACTTTGATTTCCAATTTGCTTTTTGAAAGCTTTACTTTTGAGGGGAGCTAATTCTTGGCATTTTCCATATAAACAGTTTTCTAATGAGAGCATCATTTAATAATGAAAGATGCTCCTCTTTCATGAAAACATATCTGTTCCTGGAACTGAATTAACAGGAAAATTGGGTTTCGAGCTTGGCTGAGATAGGTTTTGGAAGACCTCTTTTGTTAATTGATTNATAAACAGTTTTCTAATGAGAGCATCATTTAATAATGAAAGATGCTCCTCTTTCATGAAAACATATCTGTTCCTGGAACTGAATTAACAGGAAAATTGGGTTTCGAGCTTGGCTGAGATAGGTTTTGGAAGACCTCTTTTGTTAATTGATTGATTTTGAGATGTCTGTTTGATTTATAGTTTAGTCCTACGTATTTTGGGAGAGGACTTCTCCTCCCTTCAAAACGCACGTCCACAACCACCCTGTGGTGAGTTAGTGAAAGGTGTCCACTTATACACAGCAGAAAAGGGATGTAATGAGTCAGAAAGGGATGTGTTTTATGCAGTAAGCACTTTCCACACTCTTTCCTGCACCGCTACATTTATGCTGAAATGGTCCATTTATTTTCATCCTAAATAGGGTCCCTAGACAGAAGCTGAGAATGGAAGGGAAGTAAACGGAAAAAGAAAAGGATTTCTATTTCAGAACAAACTTAATTCAGAATAGGGAAGGGAAAAAAAAGTACAACACTCATTTGGCCTTTGGTAGAATTGAGTTTTTATGGCTGTGGCACCTATTCTTTCCTCCATAGGAGTTTGCTTCCAGAGCTTCCTCCTTCCCCTCAACCTCAATAGGCCCATAACTAACTAAATCATCCTCTGTCTCTCTTCCCACCTGCAGGTTTCCGCTGCAGCCCTGTATCTTGGAAGAATGATGGAAGGTCAAGTTAAAAAAAAGTACAACACTCATTTGGCCTTTGGTAGAATTGAGTTTTTATGGCTGTGGCACCTATTCTTTCCTCCATAGGAGTTTGCTTCCAGAGCTTCCTCCTTCCCCTCAACCTCAATAGGCCCATAACTAACTAAATCATCCTCTGTCTCTCTTCCCACCTGCAGGTTTCCGCTGCAGCCCTGTATCTTGGAAGAATGATGGAAGGTCAAGTTAAAACCATGTCTTAGAGGTGCATGCCTCCATCTGGGTTCTGAAATAAGAATATCAGTAGCGCATGCAAAATCATCTTATATTCATCTTGCTGGGGACCATGTGAAGGGTTATAAAAACAACCTCCACGCCTGTTCATAAACCAGCCCAATTATAGTCGGAAGAGGAAGATTAATCAAGTTAGATGTTAAGAAGGTTAACACTGTCAGGCACCAACCCTCTCAATAATGTCCAACAAGATTAAAAAACTCACTAAATTAAGGTAAGTAGACACTGGCAGGGCACAGAGCAAACTCAGGACCTGGTCAGACCTAATTGCGTGATTTTTTCATCTTCTCAAATAGGAAATAGTACAAATTTATCTCTACTTGATATTTATTTTTTCTTTTATTAGATTGAAAATATTTGCTATTTTAAAGATTTTTAATTTTATAATTACAGAGGTTAAAGTTTAACAGAGGTTAAAAATCCACTTGTTTTATTTGAATGTGGAGAAAGTACATTCAAGACTGCTGTTCGATGTCAGAGGAGATTGCCCTGGAATTTAAGACGCATTTACTTTCACCCACCCACCAAATGGAGAGCTGGCTTGTGTTTAGCACCATTTTATTCCTGTACAGGCCACTCAACATCTACCCATAGAAGAGCTCATTCACTTAGACATTTAGTTATAAACCCCACTGTTGTATGCTGTGTATTTACACTCATCCTTCACCCATTCACTCACTCACACACACATTTAAACATAACCTATCGACTGGTTGAGGTTTGATTATGTTTACACCAGGCTTCCTGCCTCTTTCTTCCTGGAAGAATACAGATTTGGTGTCATAGGTGTTCTTTCCAAGAACTGTCACTGAATATACAATGTAATCATGTATATTTGAAAACTATAGAGCATTATGCATTTTCCATTAGTATTACCTTGACCCCTTGCTTTCATGACTGTATAATCTTCCATCTTAAATAAAAATCAGATTATACCTGTCTTACTGTGCCTTTAAAATTCTTCAGTAAAATAATTTGATGTTACTCATTTGTGAATGTTTCTACAGAAATCTTCCTTTAAATACACCCAAGGATTTTTTAAGACTCTCTTAAAAATGCAGATAACAGATAGGTTATATCACCTCACTTAGTTATAGCTCACACTTTGATTTCCAATTTGCTTTTTGAAAGCTTTACTTTTGAGGGGAGCTAATTCTTGGCATTTTCCATATAAACAGTTTTCTAATGAGAGCATCATTTAATAATGAAAGATGCTCCTCTTTCATGAAAACATATCTGTTCCTGGAACTGAATTAACAGGAAAATTGGGTTTCGAGCTTGGCTGAGATAGGTTTTGGAAGACCTCTTTTGTTAATTGATTGATTTTGAGATGTCTGTTTGATTTATAGTTTAGTCCTACGTATTTTGGGAGAGGACTTCTCCTCCCTTCAAAACGCACGTCCACAACCACCCTGTGGTGAGTTAGTGAAAGGTGTCCACTTATACACAGCAGAAAAGGGATGTAATGAGTCAGAAAGGGATGTGTTTTATGCAGTAAGCACTTTCCACACTCTTTCCTGCACCGCTACATTTATGCTGAAATGGTCCATTTATTTTCATCCTAAATAGGGTCCCTAGACAGAAGCTGAGAATGGAAGGGAAGTAAACGGAAAAAGAAAAGGATTTCTATTTCAGAACAAACTTAATTCAGAATAGGGAAGGGAAAAAAAAGTACAACACTCATTTGGCCTTTGGTAGAATTGAGTTTTTATGGCTGTGGCACCTATTCTTTCCTCCATAGGAGTTTGCTTCCAGAGCTTCCTCCTTCCCCTCAACCTCAATAGGCCCATAACTAACTAAATCATCCTCTGTCTCTCTTCCCACCTGCAGGTTTCCGCTGCAGCCCTGTATCTTGGAAGAATGATGGAAGGTCAAGTTAAAACCACGTCTTAGAGGTGCACGCTTCCATCTGAGTTCTGAAATAAGAATATCAGTAGCGCATGCAAAATCATCTTATATTCATCTTGCTGGGGACCATGTGAAGGGTTATAAAAACAACCTCCACGCCTGTTCATAAACCAGCCCAATTATAGTCGGAAGAGGAAGATTAATCAAGTTAGATGTTAAGAAGGTTAACACTGTCAGGCACCAACCCTCTCAATAATGTCCAACAAGATTAAAAAACTCACTAAATTAAGGTAAGTAGACACTGGCAGGGCACAGAGCAAACTCAGGACCTGGTCAGACCTAATTGCGATGATTGGGCAGACACATTTGCAATGGCGCTAGCGGTAAAGAATCGCTTGCCAATGGGGGAGATTCAGGAGACTCAGGCTTGATCCCTGGGTCCAAAAGATCCCCTAGAGGAGGGCATGGCAACCCACTCTAGTATTCATGCCTGGAAAATTCCACGGACAAAGGACAGAGGAGCCTGGCGGGCTATAGTCCATGGAGTCGCGAAGAGTCAGACACAACTGAGCGACTGAGCAAACACACTCAGCTGCTGCAAGGTCATCTACTAAAACACAGCACTTGGTGAGGCCAGTGCGGAAGTAGCGTCACCAGTCTCCCTTACCTTTATGATGGCACTTGTGGACTTTTGTCATTTTCCCCCAGCGTATAAAGTCGCTCCTGTTTTGGAGGAATCTCCATTGTGAGAGGGCTTGTGGAAGAGTTATACTCTTACATAAATGAAAAAGGAGACCAAACACTCCGTTTCCTGACCTGGAATAGTACAACTGCTTGCTTTCAACAAAAGCTCTGAAACCTGAACGTGAGATTTGAAGTGAGAATTAGAATCCATATGTCGTGTCAGCGTGGAGTGGGAAGGCCCTGGTAAAATTCTGAGCAGTGGCAGCTGGAATCTCCAGAAGTAATGGTATAATAAGTGCTGAGGGTAGCCCCTTCGTGGGGTCTTTTTTTTTAGTAGAACACTTCTGTTCCCACCGCTAAGCTTCCCTTGGCTTACACTCATTTTAATGGGCCTCTGCTTGTTTCTGTGAGATGCTAAATAATGTTCCAAGAAGTTAGTTCTCGGATTAACTTAGTATAGCCGCTTGTGTTCTCTTGGTTATACTCATGTATCCAGGGCATGGGCTGTAGAAAACAACTGCAGAAACACATGATGGGGGAGACACCAGCCGATGCCTTTATGAAGGTAAGGGAGACTAAGAGGCAAGCTTCCTGCATTAAAAAAAATTATATGTGAAGAGACCTACATATACAGTTAAAGAATGAACAAAAGCAATGTGATGATGGAATTCAGGGTCTTAAAATCCACTTATCAGCCAGATGCAGATGGCCTTATAGAATAACGATGTGATCTCCCAGGACTCACAGCCTCAGCAGGGAGAGAACCCCATGTTTGGGACATGGTCTTGTAAAATGCATTACCTTCCCTGACATGGTGAGCAATATATGGCACCGTTTCTCCACAGGTAGAATATAGGTTTCCAGGATCCAAGGGATAGAAGCGAAGATCCTCACTCTCACAGAAATGACCCATTTACAACTTTTGTTCCCATTCCACTTCCTTAGTAATCAGGCAAGAATTTCTTCCACTGATCCAACAGTACTGTGTTAAATCAGTCCGAGACTGCTACTTAGTTCAGGCACCTTAAACTCATGAGGGTACCAGCTAAAACATAATAGTAGTTATATTGTTGTCTTCTTTCTGTTATTGACACTGACTATGAGGGAGGGTTAGGATTCCTGACTGTGAGGAAAGGTTAGGATCCCCTGTGTAGAGCAGAGGGGCCTGGAGATGGAATTCAGAGAAGTCTTCAGTGCATCTCAGTATATTAGCCTGCCCAGTGGCAAAAGATATTGGAACATAGAAAGGGTCACCAAAATCGAGGATTTCCATACTGAGTGAGAAGCCTGAGCAAATGTGGTACTGGGCAAAGGCAAAGAGAGCCCGAGCTGGTATGGAAAAGGAAAGGACTAAATACCAGTGATGCTTCATTGCCTGAAATCCAGAAGTTCAGCAGCATTTATCCACAAAGTCTCTTCTTGTGCCTGTGTGTGTTTACATATTTCAATTTCCCTTTTTGTTTCAGCTCCCCCAACCCCGCCACTACCATTTATACAGGATGCATTGGCTGCAGCTAACTCTGCAGCTTGTTCCATAGGCTTCAGACTATCTAACCACAATCATGGCAGACTAAGGGAAGGCCTGACCTTGCCCCAGAAAGCTGTCATTTGGAGCCATAAGCGGATACTGATGAGAATTTGAATGGTCTCTCTTTGGGAACAGAAAGGGGATTTTTTTGGTTGCCCATAGAGCGGCATTATATTGGGAGAGTTATTGTTTCGATCTAATTGTGAGAAGAAATACGTATTTGGAGATTGAGTAACTAAAAGGTTGAACGTGGTCAACAACAGTAGCCCATGGTAGAAATTTCAGGGAATTCTCACCCCAGAGCATCCCCCACTGGGTGGGTCCATTCAGTGGCAACCATCCAGCGGCAAAGCAGCATCAGCTTCTAGCCGTGAGGACACAGAGCCTGAGGGGTTACCCCAACCAGAATGAATTAGTAAGTGCGGCGTGACCTCAGCTGTGGTCCCTAGCATCTTATCTTTGCATTCCTGTCCATGTTCTGAACTTAATTTTTCAATAACTCACTATTTGTAGAGATCACTCGATGTACCTCCAATGTCTTAAATTTATATTCTGTGTATATGAATGAGTTGGTCTCCATAGTTTATATCAGAAACTCCTCACAAGCACACAGATATGCTCTCTGGGGTCCAGCATTCTGTGTCTCCAGTGATTTCAGTTGGAAAGAAAAATATCCAGTGCTATGATGAAGAGAAGGAAAGATGAAAACTGAGTGTGCGTGTATGTATGTGTGTTAATGTACAAAAATTCAAAATAGTGGTTACCAAAGGGAGATGGTCAGTTCAGCCGCTCAGTCGTGTCCAGCTCTTTGCGACCCCGCAGACTTCAGCACGCCAGGCCTCCCTGTCCATCACCAACTCCCGGAGTTCACTCAGACTTATGTCCATTGAGCCAGTGATGCCATCCAACTCTCTCATCCTCTGTCGTCCCCTTCTCCTCCCACCTTCAATCTTTCCCAGGGAGATGGGGGACAGCAAAATGGGTAACGGAGGCCAACTGTGTGGATGGCTGGCAAAAAAACTATTGGTNCAACTCTCTCATCCTCTGTCGTCCCCTTCTCCTCCCACCTTCAATCTTTCCCAGGGAGATGGGGGACAGCAAAATGGGTAACGGAGGCCAACTGTGTGGATGGCTGGCAACGAAACTATTGGTGGTGAGCACACTATAGTGTGTACAGAAGTTCAGATATAGTGTACACACGAAGCAATGTTACAAAGCAGCCTTGAGGTGAGGTGCCCAACTCTTTGTGACCCCATGGGCTGTAGCCCGCCAGGCTCCTCTGTCCACAGAGTTCTCCAGGCAGGAATACTGGAGTGGGTAGCTGTGCCCTTCTCCAGGGAATCTTCCCAATCCAGGGATCAAACCTGGGTCTCCTGCATTGCAGGCAGATTCTTTACTATTTGAGCCATCAGGGAAGCTGATATTACCTCCTTAAAGAAGAAATCTTAATAAAAGGAAAATGAACCCTAATTTCTTTTTTTTAAAGGATCCAATTTTTTGAAGACACTTGAGAGATATAATTGGTTAAATTACTATTAGTAGATGTCTGTAGTGTGTGTCTGACAGAATAATGAACAGCACAAAGCTGTTCTCCTTTCCAGGTTGCTTGCTACCTGAGTGTCTGTTTTCTCAACAAGCTCCTCCGACAACGTCCCCAGAAATCTTCTATAGAGACCAAATCTAAATCATCTTTGTATCCTCCACTACACCACCACATTGAACACTCAGAAGACTAATAATTACTTTTAAGTAGTTTATATCTAAAGTATACAGAACAAAGTGATGCAGTGCATTAACATACATGCTGAGGCCTGTCTTTCCATTTTTCAGAGATTAATTCACCAGTGTCAACCAACTTCCAGTAGCTATAGAAATTATTATAGAATTATTAGCTGCTTCCATACTTGGGCTCAGCTAGGATGAAATAAAGAAAGCTGAGTGCCAAAGAATTAATGCTTTTGAACTATGCTATTGGAGAAGACTCTTGAGAGTCCCTTGAACTGTGAGGAGATCAAACCAGTCCACCAGATGTGTATAAGAGACAGCTGTTCTCCTAGCAGACTGCGCTGTGATGCTAAATGCCTAACAAAGGACTCATTACATATGATATTGCTCTGTGACAACCTAGAGGGGTAGGATGGGGAGGGACGTGGGAGGTGGCTTTGTAGGGAGGGGAGGATCTTGGGTACGTCTTGGGAGATGTACCTGTGGCTATTCATGTTGATGTAGGGCAGAAACCATCACAATATTGTAAAGTAATTATCCTCCAATTAAAAATAAAATTACATTAAAAAAACATTAAATTCAGAGGTAGATGTCCTGTCTCTTCAAGGTTACAAACAGACATTTCTTAAACATTTTGCAGAAAAGCCTGCAAAAAAAGGGGGAGAAATCGTGAAAGCTCATCTCTGCTAAGACTTTCAGTCAACCAACTTACAGAACTAAGCATTAATGCATTTCTCAGTTCTTTCACGCTGCACGCTGGTGCTTTTCTGGCTATAACTTATAACAAAGTTTATCATTCAAATGGCCCCCTAAAGTGCAAGTTGTCTTAGAGGAATAGTGTCTAATATGTCTATTTTTTCGGGAAAAGGAAAGAAAAAAGAAAACGGAATAATATGAAAAAGAAACAGGAGGAAAAACTAAAAACACAAGTAGCAGTGGTTTGAGACCCAGTGGAAAACATACATTTATTGGGAAGAATTCTCAGCAGGAACAGTGGAAATCTTACATTTTCTAGTTCAATTACAACATCAGGATCTTAGATATTGGTAAGAGGCTTGTTTCCAAGAGCTCTGATACTGAATCAATACAGTCCTAAGTGATGCATTAAAAATACTGCAGAAAATGTCCTACCGTTTTTAATAAATTGTTCCAGGGCTTCGATGTATTTTTTTCTTACATATTTAGTCATTGTTTAAATTACCGTTCTACTGAAATGAAATCATGAATGTCGGGGATTTAGGGAAAAATAATTTTGCAGTTTGTAAGCCAGCCAGTCTGACAGTTTGGTCTGCAGACTTCCACAGAGGGGTGAGGTGAGCCATCAACTTATGACACACAATGGCTTCTCCCAGAAAATTCTCATATCAATGATTTGTTATAAAAATGCACTACATTGTCCTTTGAATTCAAATTTGAGAATAGTGTCCAGATCCTAGCACAGATATTAGAATGTGTTTATTTATGACTTTCACTGGGACTGCGTTGTGCCAGGCAACACTCTCCCACACTGTACGCTGTCTGGCCTTTGGCAAAGGAATGAATCTAATCTGCGTGCCACCCGGCAAATTAGGAAATGTCCCGTAGTCCTTCCCAGACTCCCAGATGACAGCCATCTCTTTATTGTGAAATGAGGCTGTTCACGCCATAATTACAAATAAGGCTTAGAATTAAATACCTCTGAGAGGAAAACCTATTGACCTGAACCTCTCACGATACCTTTGAAGAAACATGGAGAAATGACCTAGCCCACTGTGAGCTTTGAGCAGAGATGGAATACGTGAAGTACCTTGACATAACATCTTGTATATACAGTAGTAAGTAGTGAATGAAATGTTCTTAAATTAATTAAAAAGTAGACTGTGCTCAGTGGTAAAGAATCTGCCTGCCAGTGAAGGAGACGCAGGAGATGCAGTTTCGATCCCTGGGTCGGGAAGATCCTCTGCAGGAGACCATGGCAACCCACTGCAGTGTTCTTGCCTAGAGAATCCCACGGACAGAGGAGCCTGGTGGGCTGCAGTCCATGGGGTGGCAGAGTCGGACGTGACAGAACACACAGTTAGAGCGCACAAATGCTATACAATTTTAAACAAGTATTTTTCATTTGCATTGTTGAGGTCGATGTTCAGAAACAGAAGACTGCAGAATATTCTGTAGGTCAGTTCTACTGGAGAAAGAAGAGAGACCACTTAAAATCATCTGCAATGAACAAGAAGCAGAAGGGAGTGGGTCCAGAAAGATCCCTCATAAAGAGAACAATGACATCTTGCTTGACTCTGCCCCACTTGTGCCTTCAGTTTCCTGCCAAAGTAATTTTCCAGCTGACTTATGCATCAGTACATTAGAAGGCATTACTGTCTCCATTTTTTCAGAGAGTAAACTGAGGCATTGAGCACCAGCGGCCTTTGCCTCCAGGGAAGGCATTCCTCCGGCAAGGTCCGCAGAACACAAGACTCTGAAATAGGAGGAATTATAAATGCTTCACTGAGCCATGATGAGCCTACCCAAAGAGGTTTCCTGGCAAGGGCAATGTGATCTTGAGCTGCATGAAGTCCAAGAAGGGAGGTTTCTTTGCCCCACAAAAGAAATATGGCCTGTCGGCGTCCTCAGAGAGTAATCGGAAGGAAACGTTGTTTGGCAGTAAGATCTTTGAGGAAAATTTTAGGAAAGAGATTCTGGCCTTTGGGTTGCTAGCAGCTTAAGATGATGACATCCCAGAAGCGCAACTTTTAACAATGAAATGTTTGTGAATGTCAATTTTGTCACTTCCTTTGGACCTTATTTTGGGACTTCCTGGTAGCTCAGACAGTAAAGAATCTGCCTGCAATGGGAGACTCACGCTCAATGTCTGGGTCGGGAGATCCCCTGGAGAAGGGAATGGCAGCCCACTCTGGTATTCTTTCCTGGGAAATCTCATGGACAGAGGATTTGTTATAAATTGTTTGCTTTCCTAATTCAATTTATCAGACATCTCTTGGCACCTTGTTCCATGGAGGCTGGAGACTCAAAGATGTAAAGATCTCAGGAAACTTCACATAACCTAGGTATATTGTACACACATAACCCAGACCCTTGAAATGGGCTACAAGATTCCCATAAAGCATTCACGTTTAAATTTCCAAAGCTGGAAAAGTTCTGCATGAGCATTGCATTAGAAACATAGGAAGGACCCCAACCAGGAGTGCAAAATAATACGCCTCAAAAGCACCCTGGTGCCTTGGCAAGGGAGTGAAATCTTTCATGAGAAAGGAAGATACAGGGACCTCCCTGGTGGTCCAGTGGCCAAGACTGTGAGCTCCCAATACAGGGGGACCAGGTCTGATCTCAGCTCAGGGAAATAGCTCCCACAAGCCACAGCTAAGACTCAGTGCAGCCAGATAAGTAAAATAAATATTAGGAAAAGAAGATACAGCAGAAGAAGGCATCCCGTTAGTGGTAAAGGATGGTGGATCCTTCTGTTCTTGAGAAAGGTGTTCAGAGACCAGCTCCTGGCTCCCAGGGAGGCTGCAGGTTCCACGCTGCCCCATAATGTCAGGTCAGCATGCCCACCTCTTCAGAGTCAGAAGGCACTTATGCATTTACAAATTACCTCACAAATGAAGTACATGTGCTCATTTCAGGATGACAGGCAGAGTCTGCAAATCTCTTTTCCTTCTTGCTTAATCCCTGGATTTTACCTATACTCCGAATGCAAGTAATGCCCATTAGTCAATTAATAGGCTGTTAAATGACAACAGTTCCGGGCAATTTAATTACTATTGGTAAAATAAGAAATGAATGATTGCATGTCAGTAACCAGCTCCAGCTCCTTTTCTTGGAACAGATTAACTGTGAATCATGATAGTTTCTTTGGAAAAAAAAATTGATTGTTTCCATGAATACATTAGTCGCTATTACATGGGTTATGGAAATTTTAGTCTTTGTGTGGTATTTCTCATCTAGGTGGGATGCAGGAAAGTCCCGACAATATTTACTTTCCAATAAAATAACACTAACCATTTTTAAATAAACCAGAACTGGTGGTGCGAAATTAAGTCAAGAATGAGCATTTCTTTGGTTTTCCGCTCAGTGTCAGCCTTCCCCAGCACCTGTCATCAATTTCAGACCGTCCACACTATTTTTTTTTAATTAACTGATTAAAATCAAGAGCAATGTCAGAGAGCAATCATTTTAACTTTAGTGGTTATTTCATGCATTTTTAGTGCATTTGACTTAGAATGTAAGCCAGAACCTTTAATCTGGTGTGTCCATGTGATCCTGCTCCAATATTTTTCCATGCTTGGATTCTTGAGTGTCTATTTTCTCCACCTTTGTCCAAATCTGAAGGCAGCAGCGACTTTGTTCTCTGCGTCTCTGAGGGACTATACTAGTGCCTGGTCCAAAATAGATGCTCAACAAATATATATGTGTTGAATAAATTGGTTGTGAAGGAGAAAAGATAGCTAAGGATAAGGTTTCCATGCCTACTTATGACTTTTAGAACTGAACTGAATGTGTGTGCAATAGAGAGTGTATCTAAAAATAAAAATACAGGAAAACTTGGAAAATTATACATGAAATGGATTTCATGGATTTCATTATAAAATTATAAGGAAATGGAAGATTGAATTTCACTCCAAGGCCTATCTATCCATAAAAGATGAATTGGAAATGAAAGGTATGAGACATGGAAAAGCTGAACTGGAGGCAATTAAACTGTCAGTCTTCTAAACCTTCCCAAACAAAGATTAGAAAAGCCGTTGCTGGCACTTTATTTGATCATCTCAGTTGATAAATGCATTTGAGCGGCAATTAGGTGTGTTAATATCTGGGTCTACAGATGCTTTCTTAGAGCAATTAAGATTTTTTGAAATATAACCTTCCTCAGCAATTCCCTATTATTAAATATTTATTTAAAGGAAAGGATTTGCAGTAACATTTTAGAAGGGATTATAGGGTTTATAGTTTAGTAGGACAAGATTCTGTAACACCCATTTTCGACGACTGGATCATCTCGCCTTAATTGTATTTAACTGCTTTCTTGCACCTGGAGGTGGAATTCATGGATGCTGTACCAACCAACCCATATACATTCCCATCCATTTTAATTACCCCTTTCAGGTAACATCCATTCTGTGAGGGACAGCTGCATGGGAGGTGTATTGCTGGAATACTACACAGGCAGGCATGTGCCCAGCCCCCCATCCCGTGTGGTGGGCAGAAATTTCATGACAGAAATCTCCTAACTGAGCTCTGCCTACAACAAAACCTTCTTCCAGCGCATCCTTCCATTTCTGAGAACTGTCTTTCTAAAATGGAGATCTGCTTCATTCATTTGGACCTTCCTGGGATTTCTCATGGTTTACAAATTGAAACCCAGATAACCATCGTTGTGGAGAGTGTCTTACACAGCCTACCTCTCCAGGTCCATGTCCAGTCATCTTCAACTTTCTCTTCACGCCTCATCACTCATGTTCATATTCATGTACCACAGCGATGGTACCTACCATCGTTTCTAGCCAGGAAGCCTTTGACTTGACCAGAACAGCCTAGCTGTAAAAGGCATAGATGCTGAAGCCAGATGCCTGGGACCAGATCTAGCTCAGCAGCATAATTATGTGATTCGGGACAAGTTACTTGAACATGGTCCTATTTGTCATCATCTGTGAAAGGAGGATAACAGCAGTGTCTTTCTTATTACATGAGTTGACACTGGTGAAAGTCTTACAGTGGTCCCTGGCATCCAGTAAGAGCTTAGCAAATGTCAGCTGCTGGTATTCCCTCTAATCCCGTCTTCATCCTTAAGGCCTCTACAGGGTCGCTTTTGCTCTGACCACTTTCCCTCTCAATCCTCCCCTCTACATGGGCTTGGTCTGAACTCTGAGCCAACTCGGCTGCTGTTGCATGCATCACCTTGCCTTGAAATTCTATCTTTATCCATCTGTCTCCCCACAAGCTTGTGATCGTGGCCAGAGGTCTGTTGTGTTTATTGTCAACATTCTGAGAAACCTGCTCTACACGCAACATGGTAGCATAGAAGAAGTTCCATAAATACTTTCGGAGAAATGAATGAAAGAATAACGAAAGGTGAACTGAGAGCGCTGAAGGGTGGGCCCTTGGCATCCTGCTGATGGCCTGGGTGGTGGACGAGATCCAGGCTGGAACTGACGTGATCACGCAGGGTTTTCTTAGGTCAGCAGTCCAGCAAGACTTCCAACGCTCTGGTTTCACTCTGTCCTAGCTGATGAGGGATTCTGGGGTCAGTTTATAGCCCCAGGGACCCCCTTTTGGATTTTGGCTTCTTGCGTCTCCTGGAAGGGATCTCGCCTCATGCCTGGGGCCAGTGTCCATGCCTGTGTACGTGTACTCCTGTGTCTGACTCTTTGTGACCCCGTGGCCAGACTCTCTGTCCATGGGATGCTCCAGGCAACAATACTGGAGTGCGTTACTATTTCCTACTCCAGGAGATCTTCCTGACCCAGGGATCGAGCCCACGTCTCCTGTGTCTCTTTCCTTGGCAGGCAGGTTCTTTACTACTGGTGACTCCTGGGAAGCCCTCCTGGGGCCAGGCAGAGCTGCTGTTCTGATGAGACTGGTACAAAGCTCTGACTGGGCAGCTGATGCTGGACGTACACACTTCATTTCTTGATGCTATCGAGTTAACCTTTGTTCCTGAATCAGAATCCATCCCACCTCCCCTAGTAAGTAGTTCTATTCTTGGGCGAGTTACATAGCCTCCCAGTTCCCCAGATTCCCAGATATAAAAGGAGGATAGTACTAATAATTATATCTACCTCACTGCACTGACTGCACTGGTGAAAAGATAAGTCAGCACGTGTAAAGTCTTTTTCTTTTCTTTTCTTTTTTTTTTTTTGTATTGGAGTATAGTTAACAACCCAAATAGGAAAAGAATTTGAAAAAGAACAGATACATAACTAAATCACTTTACTGTATACCTGGAAGTAACACATGTAAAGCCTTTAAAATAAGACCTGTGTGTGGGTGCTAAGTCGGTAAGTTGTGTCTGACTCTTTGTGACTTCATGGACTGTAGCCCACCAGGCTCCTCTGTCCATGGGGTTCTCCAGGGGAGAATACTGGAGTGAGCTGCCCTGTCCTGCTCCAGGGGATCTTCCCAACCCAGGGATGTGTTGGCTGGAGTGTTCTTTACCACTAGGGCCACCTCAGGATCCCTAGAATAAGGCCTACTATTTAGTATGTGTTAGTTGCTCAGCCATTTCCAAATCTTTGCAACCCCATAGACTCTAGCCCAGCAGGCTCCTCTGTTCATGGAATTCTCCAGGCCAGAATATCGGAGTAAGTAGCCTTTCCCTTCTCCAGGGGATCTTCCTGACCCGGGGATCAAACCTGGGTCTCCTGCTTCACAGGCGGATACCTTATCATCTGAACCATCTAGGAAGAATGGTTGATGCTAAGTGATAAGATACAGAAGCAGGCTTGCTGAAGATGGTTCATCAGATCCAGTAAATGAGGGGAAAGGGATATGATTTCTTGAGAGTGGCTCATGTCCAGCCTCAGCTCCACATGTGTCGGGGGCTCTACGAGCTTTCCTTTTGCTGAATCTTTTAGTAAAGTGTTTTTTCCTTTACTTGAGAAATTGAACATCCATGCTTGCAAGTTGAGAAGAATGTGGTAACCTCTTAAAGCTGCCCATCAAAACCTTTTTTTCCTGATGTCTGTCTGGTTCAGGGTTTGGTCTAATGAAATATAATACCCTCCTAAAGCGATCTGAAACCTCCAACCCATGAACATTTGAGGGAACTCAGAATTTTCCCAGATATCACATGAAGTATCCACACCACTCTTACTGCAGAAGTCTCATTAAGTACTTTGTTCGGAGTGGACATCCTGATAGCCCACTGCTAGATTCCAGACACCCAGACTCAAGGAGATATTGAGAGGTGCTATCACATGTGTCGTTGCAAGTCAAAGAGTAACATGGTCTTAAGACTTTGGACATACATCTGCAGGCCATTAAGCAATGGTTTCTTCAGAGTTCTGCCTACCTTCCCAAGCTTTGTTCTCAATCAGGTCAAGGACTGTGGTTCATACTCTGAGGCTTGCTACTAAGTACTTTCAGACACTGGCACTTTCATCTCCCCACTCCTTGCCTGTGGAATTCTTTTGTGATTCCTATTTCCTTTATCTGTTGTTCAGTCACTGAGTTGTATCCCACTCTTTGTGACCTTATGGACTGCAACACACCACGCTCCCCTGTCCTTCATTATCTCCTAGAGTTTGTTCAAGTTCATGTCCATTGAGTCAATGATGCTCTCTTACCCATCTCATCCTCTGCCACCCCCTTCTCCTTTGGCCTTTGATCTTTCCCAGCATCAGGATCATTTCTAGTGAGTCCGCTCTTTGCATCAGGTGGCCAAAATATTGGAGCTTCAGCTTCAGGATCGGTCCTTCCAATGATTATTCCTTTAGGATCTCTTGGTTCGATCTCCTTGCAGCACTACAATTCAAAGTCATCAGTTCTTCAGTGCTCAGCCTCTGTTTCCTCTATTAGAGCCCCTAAAATTTATTGCACAGGGGTAGAGTTTTTTCTCAGGACAGAGACTCTGCTTTCACAAGGACAAAGAAGGAGAACTCTCCCAGAGGAGAGAATGGCCATCAGAACCGTCATGGGCTGCATGACCACTGACCCAGACAGATCAGCTCCCTGGGGCCCTCATTCTCTTGGTCATCTGTTGTGTTTTTTAAGAGTCCAACTAGGAGCAATGTCTGTTATTTACAAATATTTTGAGGTAAATTGAGGGCAAATTATTGTTAACATTTTTATTCTACTATCTCTCGTCTATCTCATTATGTATCTGAACAGTTGTTTGCTTTAGTTGGAATTGTTTTAATACTTTAAAATCTTGCTTTGAAGGAAGTCAAACTCCTAATGTGAAGCATATGGGCAAAGATGTCATAAATTAAAAAATAAAGTTAGGAAAGATGTTCATTTCTCTTATCCTGTCATCTAGTACATTCCCCAGCCTCTGGCTTATAGTCCCATTTCTTTGCAAATTGGATCTTCATATTAAAGCCTTTAAGAACTGCTTTTCTGAGATTTTTTTTTTTTTTTTTCTGTTCAATTCCTTGGAACAGAGGTTTACCGCTTAGCTATCTTCTGTGAAGCATTCCTTTCTAAGAACCTTATTTGGGAACATTGAAATGGTCTCAGGTCTCCTGAGTTGCTCCATATTCCATTCACAATAATGTTATCCTGAAATTCTATTAGCTCAACCTTGAAAGCTTTTCAGACAGTATCAGCCTACATGAAGTAGACAGGGATGGTTGTCCAGCTGACAGTTGCTGACCCAAACATGGGCCATGATTCATAACATAAAGTAAAAAAGCGGTGGCCTCAATGGTGTGGACAATGTAAAGTTTTGCCAACAAGATGATGACTTTGCCTCTGTCGTGGTATTCAGTGTGGTGCTGACTTCCTGAATGGAGGCAAAGAAAAAGGATAGTGTCAGGCAAAGAGAAGTAGCACAAATTAGACTTGAAAGGTTGGAGGAGCCATGTCTGAGACACAGTTTTCTAAGTGTTTGAATTCAGAGTTGCTCAAGCCTCTCTATAAAACAGATCTAATTCTTTCAC
>SJYX01010544.1:349491-368986 GCA_006410675.1 Oreotragus oreotragus | reverse complement strand
CCTTGACGTACTCCTTTTCCTATTTGGAACCAGTCTGTCGTGCCATGTCCAGTTCTAACTGTTGCTTCCTGACCTGCATATAGGTTTCTCAAGAGGCAGGTCAGGTGATCTGGTATTTGAAGGCTTAAAAAATACTACCATGTGTAAAGTAAGACACTAGTGAACTTAGAGAATGGGAAATAGAATAGCTAGGGTCACCATACCACAATACTTTTGGAATTCAGCTCTTCCAATAAAATTTTTATACAAAGTTGAAAGTTTTGGGGGAAAAATTACCTTATCTGGGCTCTGAGCCAAAGAGATGGTTTGAAGATGAAGTTCATAGATATTTTAGGAGAATTAAACTTCAAATGTGCAGCAAAACTTGATTCAACTGAAGAATCAAGGGACTCATCTCAATAGATATGAACCTTTATTGATGTGATGAAGCTGTGATAAATGTGACTCAAATATCATAATTATAAAAAAGATGAGGGGAAAACAATCATGCTGTCCATGTCTGCACTGATTATGTCTGGCCATTGCATCCAACTCCTGGAAAATAATACAGTGTCTAGAATGGAACGCAGCCATCAGCCCCATCTCATCAAAACTGCAGGATTATAACTGAGGTCAAGTATTAACTTCAGCAACAAATTTTGAAGGAAAGAAAAACAGCAAAGTGTGCTAGTTGAAGGCTTCCCCAGTGGCTCAGTCAGGAAAGAATCCTCCTGCAACGCAGGAGACGCAGATTCAATCCTTGAGTTGGGAAGATCCCTTGGAGAAGAAAATGGCACCCCACTCCAGTATTCTCACCTGGCAAACCCCATGGACAGAGGATCCTGATGGGCTACAGTCCTTGGGGTCACAAGGAGTCAGACAAGACTGAACAGCTAAGCACATGGCACAACAGAACGGGACTATGTGCCCTGAACCAACCCTGACCCAATCCTCCCTTTCATTCACCCGAAGCCTAGGTCCACACTATAAAAGTGAAGTCACTCGGGGCAGGCCTTAATGGCCTCTTTTTCCACAAGCTTACTGAAGGAAGGGGGAGCCCTGTGCCAGATGAGCTGGAATGCCATTCAGATGTTAGTAGAAAGATCTTAATGCTAAGATACATGAAAATTCAATCTTCTGTGGTTTGTGGGAATGGAAAAACAAACACCAAATAAGTCCTGGTATTTGGACCACAGCAGTGGGGGACGTTTTGAAAATTCTCCCAAAAAGGCAATTTGGCAAAGACCAAAGAGCTCAAGGACGCTAGCTTGGGAACCTGGCCTACTTGCAGCAGAAAGTGCCATCAAAAAGCCTTTGCTCTCATCATGGAATTCATTGCACGTGGTCCCAAACGAAAAGCTGCGTTTGTAGACAAATGGTGCATTTCAGAGAAATTACATCTACTATAGCTATGCAAGAGTTTCCATCTAACTCACCTAAGAAATCATGAATTTTAGTACTTTTTCACACAATCAATAAAAATTGTTGGAAGTGGAACTTGGGACTGCATATTAATCTTACATCCAGCTCCTTGCTAGCTTTCAACAGCAACTATTCATCTTGTTGAACTTATAGGAGTGATTTGTTTCATCTGTACACTCCATGCACAGCTAAATATAAAACCAACTTCTATTTAACCAAGTGGACTAACAGCATGATGCCTATCAGGATAGCCTGCAACCTTGGTGTAACATTGCAAACGCCACAACATGTCAGCAGGGCAGCCAGACCTTTAGAAAGTTGCTTAATAATGAACCGTGATTGACAGATTGACTAATAGGAATTTTCCATCTTAAGTTGCTGACAGATCTGGCTATGGTTTCTTTTCCAAACGCTGTAACAAATATTCTGCCTTGTGTTGAAGTGCTTCAATTACTTAATCCACTTATTGGATATCGAGTTAAAATTATCCATTAAGCAAATGACTCATTGTCGTTCAGCTAAATGAGAAGTGTAAATGGACTTCACCTTTTACAATATGTGAAGGCTGCCAAGGTACCTGTTTTACAAGTCTTCATCCATCCTGCGGTTACTGCCTTCCATAATGGAGCTTAGACCCTTCGCAAGTATGAAAAGAGACTGCCTCCTTCAAAGAGTCAATTTCACCTGATACGGACATTATTTGTTACCTTCAACCCTGGAGCAACCATAGAGAGGAAGAGTAGATCACAACTGCTGTCACCTCTGCAAAACCATCTCGGCTTTTTAAATCCACCACATTGCTCATGACTTCCCTGGTGGTCCAGTGGTTAAGAATCCGCCTTCCAACACAAGGGATTCAAGTCTGACCCCTGGAGAAGGAATTAAGATCCCACACGCCACAGACAACAGAAGATTTGATGCTTTTGAACTGTGGTTCTGGAGAAGACTCTTGAGACTCCCTTGGACAGCAAGGAAATCAAAGTAGTCAATCCTAAAGGAAATCAACCTTGAATATTCATTGAAGGGACTATGCTGAAGGTGAAGTTCCAATATTTTGAGCCACCTGATATGAAGAGCTGACTCACTGGAAAAGACCCGGATGCTCGGAAAGATTAAAGTCAGGAGGAGAAGGAGGAGACAGAGGGTGAGATGATTAGATGGCATCACCGACTCAGTGGACTGAGTTGAGTAACTCCGGGAGATGGTGCTGTGCTGCTATCCATAGGGTCGCAGAGAGCTGGGCACGGCTTAGATGCTGAACAATGGATAACGTTTCTCATATTCTCTAATTTGTAGCACAATCACTTGCAAATTTTCACTTGCAAACTCCTGCACAAAGAGTTTTATAAAAACTCAAGGGCAGTTCTTAATCCTCATACACCAAAAATCTGTGGGAATTTATGTGGGTGTTTAGATTTAATATGCTACGTGAAAGAGTGTGTGTGTGTGTGTGTGTGTTCAGGAGGTTCTTTTTACAGAAAAATAATACAGTAAAAGCAGTACTTGAAAACAATGGCAAATCTGACTCAAGTAGGCTGTTTTTCCTAAAGAAAATATCAGAAGCAAGAAGGTCATCTAGATGGCAATACAGACATCTCTTCTTGATTAGATGTCCCATCTCTTCTGCTCACACCCTCACATAATTCTGCTTGAAGTGACAGCCATGGGCAGGAAACTAACTCATTAGTGGAAATGGGTACTTAGAGTCTAGCAGAGGAGTTAGAAGGTAAGTAAGAAACAGAGAAAAAAATAGATTATATAAGGTTACAGAAGAAATAGCATTTCCTGGCAGCTCACCTGGTAAAGAATCCACCTGCAGTGCAGCAGATCCCATTTCAATTCCTGGGTCAGGAAGATCCACTGGAGAAGGGATAGGCCACCCACTCCAGTATTCTTGGGCTTCCATGATGTCTAAGCTGGTAAAGAATCTACCTGCAATGTGGGAGACTTAGGTTTGATCCTTGGGCTGGGAAGATCCCCTAGAGAAGGGAACACCTACCCGCTCCAATATTCTGGCCTGGAGAATTCCATGGACTGTATAGTCAATGGGGTCAAAAAGAGTCGGACATGACTGAGTGACTTTCACTTCACTTCACTTCACAGAGGAAATAAACAAGATGATGTGATAGAGGAAGCATCCTAGGACATGCCAGTGAGCTGAATCCTAAAGGTAGAAAGTGAATCAGCTATGGCAAGAAGTGAAGAAAGAACTTTCCGAGCAATAGGAAGAGCTGAGTCAGGGAAATGATTGTTGTGTTCAAGCAGCAGTAGGAAAGTCCATAGGGATGATGAAGAACAGGGAGAAGGCTGGTACAGAAATAAGTTCAGAGAAATAAGGCAAGCCCCCATTCACACAGGTGGCACTTGTGGTAAAGAGAGTAGCAGAGAAAGTCGCTCAGTCGTGTCTGACTCTTTGCGACCCCATATAGTCCCTGGAACTCTCCAGGCCAGAATACTGGAGTGGGTAGCCTTTCCCTTCTCCAGGGGATCTTCCTAACCCAGGGATCGAACCCAGGTCTCCCACATTGCAAGGAGATTCTTTACCAGCTGAGCCACAAGGGAGGCCCAAGAATACTGGAGTGGGTAGCCTACCCCTTCTCCAGGGGATCTTCCCTACCCAGGAATCGAACCATGGTCTCCTGCATTGCAGGCGGATTCTTTATCAACTGAGCTATCAGGGAAGCCCCCAGTGGTAAAGAAGCCCTCCTACCAAAATAGGAGATGTAAGAGACACAGGTTCGATCCTGGGTCGGGAAGATCCCCTGGAGAAGGGTATGCAGCCCACTCCAGTATTCTTGCCTGGAGAAGCCTATGGAAAAAGGAGCCTGTCAGGCCACAGTCCATGGGGTCGTATCAAGTTGGACATGATTATAGCGATTTAGCACATAGATTACACAAGATCTCGCAGATCTCACAGCAGTGGAAGGCTATTGGATGGGTTTGAGTGGAGGAATAAAGTGACATCACTTGCATCAATAAAGGATGTTCTGGCTGTTGTGTAGAGAAGCTCAAAGATGAAAGCAGAGCAGCAGTTCAGATAAGATACGGAATAAGCATAAGGCAGAAAATTGCAACTCAGGCCAGACCAGGATTTCAGAAGTCTAGAGAAGTGGGTAGAGGGGTGAATACAGTCAGAGCTCAGCTCTATAGCAACTCTGGAAATGCTCATGGTTTGTCAGAAATTCCCTAAGGTTGAACAGCCAGGGAGGCAGGAAGATGAACTTAGAGCTGTCCATGGGGGAGACAATTCATGAGCCCCACATACTAAGGAAACAGATGCTCCAAGCACATTAGATACAAACCCCACTATCTAATATTTCACAGCACTTGTAAAGTTGCATATGTACTGCCTACTTGAATCCTCACAACATCTCTGCCAAGTAGATATAATGGTTATCAGGCTTGCTTATAGGTGAGAAAAAAAGAACTGATTTAAATAAGTATGCTGCTCTCTCTAGACAATGAAAGAAATAGTCCAACTATACCATTATGGAAAGATGTGCACACATGTTCATTCGCTCCAGTCATGCCTGACTCTTGGTGACCCTATGGACGTAGCCCACCGAGTTCTTCCATCCTTGGGATTCTCCAGGCAAGAATACTGGAATGGGCTGCCATGCCCTCCTCCAAGGGATCTTCCGGATCCAGGGATCAAACCTGCATCGCCTGCATTGCAGGTAGATTCTTAACCACTGAGTCACCAGGGAAGCCCCTTTGTAAAGATCAGTTCAGTTCAGTTCGGTTGCTCAGTTGTGTCCGACTCTTTGCAACCCCGTGGACTGCAGCACACCCGGCTTCCCTGTTCATCACCAACTCCTGGAGCTTGCTCACACTCATGTCCATTGAGTCAGTGGTGCCATCCAACCATCTCATCCTCTTTCGTCCCCTTTTCCTCCTGCCTTCAATCTTTCCCCGCATCAGGGTCTTTTCTAATGAGTCAGTTCTTTGCATAATATGGCCAAAGTATTAGAGCTTCAGCTTCGGCATCAGTCTTTCCAATGAATATTCAGGACTGATTTCCTTTGGGATGGACTGGTTGAATCTCCTTGCAGTCCAAAGGACTCTCAAGAGTCTTCTCCAACACACCACAAAACCATCAATTATTTGGTGCTCAGCTTTCTTTGTGGTCCAGCTCTCACATCCATACATGACTGCTGGAAAAACCATAGCTTGACTAGATAGACCTTTTTCGACAATGTCTCTGCTTTTTAATAGACTGTCTAGGCTTGTCATACAGTCCATGGGGTTGCAGAGTCGGACACAACTGAGCGACTGAACTGAACTGAGGTTTGTCATAACTTTTCCTCCAAGGAGCAAGCGTCTTTTAATTTCATGGCTGGAGTCATCATCTGCAGTGATTTTGAAGCCAGGAAAATAAAGTCTCTCACTGTTTCCATTGTTTCCCCTTCTATTTGCCATTAAGTGATTGGACTGGATGCCATGATCTTAGTTTTCTGAATGTTGAGTTTTAAGCCAGCTTTTTCACTCTCCTCTTTCACTTTCATCAAGAGGGTCTTTAGTTCGTCTTTGCTTTCTGCCATAAGGGTAGTGTCATCTGCATATCTGAGGTTATTGATATTTTTTCCAGCAATCTTGATTCCAGCTTATGCTTCATCCAGCCCATTTTTCTGAATGTTGAGTTTTAAGCCAGCTTTTTCACTCTCCTCTTTCACTTTCATCAAGAGGGTCTTTAGTTCGTCTTTGCTTTCTGCCATAAGGGTAGTGTCATCTGCATATCTGAGGTTATTGATATTTTTTCCAGCAATCTTGATTCCAGCTTATGCTTCATCCAGCCCAGCATTTCACATGATGTACTCTGTATATAAGTTTAATAAACAGGGTGACAATACACAGCCTTGATGTACTCCTTTCCTAGTTTGGAACCAGTTCATTGTTACAGGTCTGATTTTGACTGTAGCTTCTTGATCTGCATACAGATTTCTCAGGAGACCAGTAATATGGTCTGGTATTCCCATCTCTTGAAGAGTTTCCCACAGTTTGTTGTGATCCACAAAGTCAAAGGCTTTAGTGTAGTCAATAAAGCAGAAGTAGATGTTCTTCTGGAATTCTCATGTTTTTACTATGATTCAACAGATGTTGGCAATTTGATCTCTGGTTCATCTGTCTTTCTAAATCCATCTTAAACATCTGGAAGTTCACAGTTCATGTACTGTTGAAGCCTGGCTTGGAGAATTTTCAGCATTACTTTGCTAGCGTGTAAGATGAGTGCAATTGTGCAGTAGTTTGAACAATCTTTGGCATTGCCTTTCTTTGAGATTGGAATGAAAACTGACCTTTTTCCATCCTGTGGCCATTGCTGAGTTTTCCAAATTTGCTGGCATATTGAGTGCAGCACTTTCACAGCATCATCTTTTAGGATGTGAAATAGCTCAGCTGGAATTACATCACTTCCACTAGCTTTGTTTGTAGTGATGCTTCCTAAGGCTCACCTGACTTTGCACTCCAGGATGTCTGGGTCTAGGCGAGTGATCACACCATAGTGATTATCTGGGTTATGAAGATCTTTTCTGTATAGATAGCTGTGTCCTGTTTCTCTTGCTTGATCACTGAGGACTGGAACCATGTCTCATTCCTGCTGATAGACTTACTGACTATATTACAAGACCTGATCAGTTAGGAGTTGTTGGGGGTGGACCAGAGAACGCGGGCTGAAAGAACAGTCCTTGATGGTTTAATGAGGAGGTTGAATTGCAATAACTCTTTTCCACTCTCCTGTCCAATAGTTCTCAAAGCGTGATCCCCAGATGAAACATCACTGCCGTTGTCAGAAAGGCACGATCTTGGGTCCTACCCCAAACCTACTGCGTCGGAAACTCTGGGAGTGGGAAATAGCAAAATGAGGGTTAGCCAGCCCTTTAGTTGATTCTGATGCTAGTCCCCACTGAGAACCACTGCTCCGGTCCAACACTATTTCTCTCGACAAAGAGAAGGGAGAGACAATAAAGAAAATAGAGAAAAGAGAAAATAGGGAATAAAGAAAAGAGTTGAGCATGACAGGCTGGAAATGCAGAGACATCAGCACACAGAGATACTAAAGTATATTTTAAAAAGAGAAGAAAGTGTTTCAGGAGGAGACAAAAACTCCTTCTTAGTACTGGGCCTCACTGGACCTCATGTCCTGTCTGCAGTGTTTGTGATTAGGCAACGTGCAAATGTCTTGATGACACCAGTTGCCTCATAGAATAGGTATCTGCACCTTTAAAGAAAAAAGCAAGCAAGATAAAACTCCTGTGGAGGGATTTGTACCGTGTGATCCTGTTCCTCCCATCCTTGACAAGGGCTGCATACTTGGCTTTGACCTTGAACTAGACCGATCAAGTTCTGTCTTCCAGAGCAGAAGGTTGGACAGGAGAAGACAAAGAAACAGTAGGTGGTCTTTCTGCTCCCTTGAACTGAGAGACCTGGTGAACTTTGGCAGCTACATTAAAAAAGATAAAAGCATGTTAAAGCCTGATTGTAAAATATTAATGTGCTAAACCATCATAAAACTTCACATATGCCCTTTAGCGATAGTATTGTTCATGATGATAAAAACTTATTTGCAAATTCTTCTTTTATGAAGTCTGGAAACAGAAAATCTGAAAAGATGTGTATAAGAGACAGAGCCAGCCCTTTAGTTGATTCTGATGCTAGTCCCCACTGAGAACCACTGCTCCGGTCCAACACTATTTCTCTCGACAAAGAGAAGGGAGAGACAATAAAGAAAATAGAGAAAAGAGAAAATAGGGAATAAAGAAAAGAGTTGAGCATGACAGGCTGGAAATGTAGAGACATCAGCACACAGAGATACTAAAGTATATTTTAAAAAGAGAAGAAAGTGTTTCAGGAGGAGACAAAAACTCCTTCTTAGTACTGGGCCTCACTGGACCTCATGTCCTGTCTGCAGTGTTTGTGATTAGGCAACGTGCAAATGTCTTGATGACACCAGTTGCCTCATAGAATAGGTATCTGCACCTTTAAAGAAAAAAGCAAGCAAGATAAAACTCCTGTGGAGGGATTTGTACCGGGTGATCCTGTTCCTCCCATCCTTGACAAGGGCTGCATACTTGGCTTTGACCTTGAACTAGACCGATCAAGTTCTGTCTTCCAGAGCAGAAGGTTGGACAGGAGAAGACAAAGAAACAGTAGGTGGTCTTTCTGCTCCCTTGAACTGAGAGACCTGGTGAACTTTGGCAGCTACATGGCTGCTGCAGGTAGATATATTCCAGAAAACAGCTGCCCTATGGAGAAAACAAAAGGAACCCGAAGCACGTTTAGAAATCAGAGAAAGCAGCTGTGTGGTTTCCATAACATCTCTGTTTCTGGTTCTATCTCCTATCCCTTAGAATTCCAACCAATTCTCCATTTTCACTTGTCAGAATAGTTTTCTACTCCTTAACGCCAAAGGATTCCTGTTACCTGCGTGTCAAATACTTCAAGTTTTCTACCTATATCAACATTTCTTTTGAGTCATTTTGAAGCCTGCCTGCCTTGGTAAAGATGAGGGAGACCCATGTCACTTTACCGCTCAGAAAGAAAGAGTCTCAACACCTTTGTCTCAGCATTTACCTTTAAGTTCGGTTTGACGTCACTCCTAAAAGCAGTAGTTATTAAAAAAAATAGATTCTAATAACTTTTCTCCATCTCTTATTCACGTGAGAGTTGAAAATGGCCTAAGCTAATAATAAAGCTTCCAAATTTCCATTTCTTCAGCAGAACTTGAATGCACCTGGAGCTCTCTTTCAAGTTAATAGGAGCCCTAAATGTGAGCTGGCTATGCAGAGCGGCACCAAAAGCTGGCACCCCATCACAAGTGTTCTCCGTATGTGAGCCCCTGGAAGGTGTGGTTGAGCAAAAGGAAGGTGTTAATGCTTAATGTTCAATTTCCTTCTTTAGTACATTCAAACTGTACCCACATGGTCTCATAAAAGGCTTAATTCACATTTCTCTGAAATTGCAAAGGCAGGATCCTTAATTATCTGGCATATGGAAAAACCTATATAAAACCAAAGCAAATTGTATTTTAGAAGTGAGGATAATGGATTAGGAAGGTCAAGATTAGCATTTTTTTTTAACCGAACACATATTTAGGAAAATGTATCCCAATTATTTATTTTTCTAAAAATCTTACAAGAGCCCTGTGATGCTTTTCTGCTTCTAGAACATTTGTCATGCATGCAGACAGCAGCTAATATATGCCGGTCCCATCAACAACAGCCTTCCTTTTCATTGAACTGTGAAATTCCCTTGTGGGTGGAATTTCTAATTTCAAAACTCCAAAAACAGGTGGATCACTCAAAATATTCCATAAACTTTAAAATGTATCCTTACAACTATCACTGTAGTTATCCTTTATTCAATATATTTCATGATATCCTTATTAAGCATCCATCATCTGCCAAGCACAGGGCTCATTGATCACTTTGTGCCCAAAGAGGAGACGAAGGAAAATGAAAGAGAGCTTAGAGCTGTGGTAGCTCAGAGGGCGAACAATGCAAGAACTCATCCGTGGCGCTTACAATGCAGCATAGTGTGTATTTTCATCTTCGGGTCCCTGTTAATTTTTGAGACTGTGAGTGACTTTAACTGACTGAGTATCCCTGGATATCTCAGGATCTCATGCATGCTGGTTCAGAGGAGTGTTTGGTCAGCCCTTTTGCTTTGGTCAATATTCTTAAGAAAACAAATGTCAAAGGAGAGAATATATCCTATTTTGTAATTAGGATTGTTGTTCTGTCTCTCAGTAGTGTCTGCCTCTTTGCGACCACATGGACTGCAGCACACCAGCCTTCCCTGTCCTTCACTATCTCCCAGAGCTTGCTCAAACTCATGTTCATTGAGTCGGTGATCCCACCCAACCGTCTCGCCCTCTGTCGCCCCCTTCTCCTCCTGCCTTCTATCTTTCCCAGCATCAGGGTCTTTCCCAATGAGTCAGCTCTTTGCATCAGGTGGCCAAAGTATTGGCGCGTCAAATTAGAATAGAATTTATTTTTAAATGGAGGGGTAGTAGTAAACATTTTAAGTAGAAGAAATGAAATGACTGGACATCATGCCACCATTATGAAAAAAAAAATCGAATGACTTTTTCATTAGTGGCCATAGAAATTAGTAGTGTGTGTGTGTGTGTGTGTGATGGAGGTAAGTGGCCGGTTAAACAAATCACCCCAAAGAGCCTGTGTCAAGTGTTGAATGTCTTTACGTCTCATATTTTGAGCCTTAATGAGCAGACAGGAGGGAGATTTGTGTAGAGTGGTCAGGAGGCAGCAATGGCAACAATGAGAGGACCAAAGGGCCCCAGGGCCAGCGTGTAGGTCTAGCAGTCAAACGAGAATGCTTTGTTTTTAAGCGCATCTTCTGCAGAGAGGGAGAGGAGATGGCGGGGAAGCAGTCTGTGCAGCTAGAGGATAAACAAGGCACTATTTCTGGGAGTAATGATGTTACCAAAAGATTTGGGAATTTCTATTGTTACCCATTAGCTTGATTCACATAAAATATGAGACTGAAAGGTATCGAACACTTGACAGAGCCTCTGGGGTGGATGATTTAACCTGCCACCTACCTCCATCACACACACACACACCTGCCATCTACCTCCATCACACACACATGCACACACACACACAGAGATACACACACACACACTACCCTAGACTAATTTCTATTGCTACTAGTGAAAAAGTTGTTTTTCTTTTTTTGTTGTTGTTGCAGAAGAGAGGCATAATGGATGGGATATCTTGAGACTATTAATCTGACCGCTCACCACTAAGATCAACTAAAAGTGAACAAAACTAGAAACAGAGAATGTATAGAGAAATTTTAAGTAGGGTAGGCACAAGATGATCGAGACGCCGATGTGAGAGACGGCCATAAGGATCGCAAAGGAAGATCCCCAGGACATGGACTTAGACACCAGAGGGAGAGACGGAAGAAGGTTGGAAGATCTGGGGCTTGGTTGTGTAAACCTCGCTCCATTCTTGGAGGTCCGCCACATACCCAACTTTGCTTGCGAAACTGTATTCTGTTTCTGTTCCCCTTCTTTTTGCTCTTTGATTTTTGCTCAGGAAATCTGCCTAGGAAAGTTGCATAACCCTTGGTTCACTGAGATAAACTTCGAAAGGTTTTTTGAAAGATCAATCTGATGAACATGTTTTCCCAAACTTCCTTAGATATCATGCCTTCTTCTCTCAGCTGTCTGGGTTCAAAGAGCAAGAACCAGGCTGTTCTGCTTTGTTTCTTACGATGACGTGAGAATCGATTGGAACACTAAAAGGAAACAGCAGGAAGGCTCTTGGTGACCCAGATGATGAGCTTTTGGATCACTCCAATGCCCAGAAACTCTGAGGCAAAGCCTCAGCTCTGGGCTGTTAGGGCCTTCCAGCTGTGTGCAGCAACTCACAGCTTCCTTAAAGCATTCGAAGGTGAAACTGACCAGCTGTTACTCCAGCCATCTTCAAGGGAGTAGATGCTATGCTTCACGCAAGTTAAAAATGCAGCTCCAGGTAATAAATAAAGGCTGAGAGGTTGAAACAGAGGGGAAAATGGGAGGATGTAGGGATAAACAGAAGATAAACTCAAATTCTCACACATTAATTTAGTGAGGAAATTTATAGAGGGCAGTAAATCTCCCACAGCTGCCATACTTTCTCTCTACCCACAGCTTTGGAACTGGTCTCTCACAGTGTTTTCCACTGAGCAGCATGAAGCCAAGCAAACCAAAACCATGGTGAGCTATTCCAACAGGAGACGGCGTTTTGAGCTTCTTGGTGAAGAAAGGTTGATATAATCAGGATCCATTTCTAGTTACTGGCATACCAGGCCAGGGGCAGAGGGCACTTTTCCGCGTGGGGAGAGGAAAAGCCAAAGGCAACTATTAGACGAGACTATTATACAATTTCAAGCTAACATATGGAATCAATAGCCAACATGAGCAGCTGTGCTCGGCTGTGGAGAAGCCTGAAATGGGGTAGTCGCGTTGTAACCAATAAAACGAATTACTGACTAAAAGAGAAAGCGTGTGTGTGCAGAGAGGGGTCTCCAATGCAAGATTAAGAGATGCATTTACTCTCAAGGAACAGAGTGCCAGGAAGCAAACTGGGTCATGGTTTTCTCCTCGATTGACAGGAGGAACTCAGGAGAGCCAGCATCTTGGAGAAAAGGTCTGGAACCAGGGTGACGCGGTTAATTTCAGACTCCAGGCTCGCTGGCAGTGCAGAACACTCTCCCTGCCCGAAATCAGAATGAAGCATAATAAGGCTTTACTAAGACATCTTGAAATATCCTAAAGTTATGCATGATGTGGAAAGAAAATCCGAATAAGAGGAAGGACCTGTATCATCTAAAAACAGAGTCATCTGTTTCCTATGAACTCAGACTTGACCACTGACACATTTCACTACTGGAAAAGAGAAAAATACTCATATGGATCCTGCCGAAAGAAAACATTAGTTTTGTGTGTGTTATTTTTTCACATGAACATCCACTGGGGAATCAAGTAGCTTGGATTATATTTCCTCTGTGTGCCACGACTTTTGATGTATAGTCTAATCCCAAGAAGTGTACTCAAGCCCGCCACGTAGCCATCTAGAAAACAGAAATAAAACCCCTTTAAATAACCAGGCAAATTTACTAGGGCAGCAAATAGAAATATAGGAAGCGTTGTAAACTATTATAAATTTCATGGAAGGGAACTAAATACATGTTCCAAATATCATATGGATTATTTCTAATAATGATGTATGTATAAATCTGTCTTCAATTTTTTTTATGTAGTAATTTTTTTTCTTTACTAGAGTGCTAAATAACTGCTATTCTGTTTTTCAAATAGTGCTGTTTTCTTTATTAGGGTGTCCAACACAATTTGCATTCTTGCATGGTAAAACTCACTCCTGTCTGAGCTGATGGACAAAGTGTTTGCATGCCTCGCGACTGCCTCAGTGAGCTGTGCTATGCCTTCAGAGTTATTTTTGGTGCCTTTTGAGCAAGACCCATGGCCGTGTCAAGCCAAGAATTCTCCTTCCAATGAGAAGTGCATTTTATCTTTCACCAAATGGGGTATTTTCCTCGCTTAAACAAGCAGACAGCTCTGCACCTGTGTCTAAAACCTCTGTAAAACTCAGAGGTTGTAATTACAGTCCCAAGTGAGAGAATATTGCCCGTGTACCAGGCCATCCCCGATCCTCTCCATCAATTTTTTGTTGGTTCCTTGCCTGAAGCCATCAATGAGGAACCTCATAAGCCTGAAAAATACCCAGCGCCAAAGCATCGGTAAACAGGTTGTTAAAAATAATTGAAACTCCCATTTCCACTGCCCATTCAGCAACTTTGTTTGCACATAATTACCCTTCACTGTGCCCCTCTGAGACACAGACAGAACACCAGGTAGCCGGACCATTTCATAGGTGATTAAAACTTGGCCATCAGATCAGAAATTACTTAGAGCTGAAGGCATGAGTAGCCCTGGCCACAGAAAGGGTCTCATGACAGCTTCAGAGTGCGATTCTTGTTCTTGTCCTGGAAACACACCGTGTCCAGCTCTTTAAGCCCCTTGTGAGGTGCTGAGTGCCTTTCACCTCTGCTGTTAAAGTGAATGACACATTTACTGATCTGAGCAGTATTCGATCCCTTATTATAGTAAAATGTTTTGCAAGCCCTGCCGCCCGTGAGGAGAATGTCCTGCAGGCTACGAGACAGCTAGAGAGTTCTGGCCAGGGAATTTGGAACAGAACGGTCCAAGGCTAGGATAATCACATGCCCACAAAAGACCCAGGTCATATCATTTATCTCTGTCTTTGGTAGAATAGTATTACTTGGACAAGAGGGGTGGGGGCAAGGGTCAGGCTTTAGTAGCTATTTATTACGTGGAACATTTTGCATTGAGTTTCTGTGCCATGCACTTAGCCCCTCAATTGTGTCTGTCTTTTTGTGATTCCATGGACAGTAGCCCACCAGGCCCCTCTGTCGGTGGTATTTCTGAAGCAAGAACACTGGAATGGGTTGCCATTTCCTTCTCCAGGGGATCTTGTCAACCAGTGGCTCCTGTGTCTCCAGCATTGCAGGCAGATTCTTTGCCCACTGAGCCATCCTAAATACTATTTCCCTGTCCAACCTCACATCTTTTCCTGCAGGCACTCAGTTCATTTTGGATTCTCAGAAAACAATTAATTGGAAAAAAATATTCTAACAGCTACACAAATATCTAGTTCTATGGACAATGTTTTTGTATTCCCTCAAATTCATATGTTGAAACCTAATCTTCTTTGTAGTGGTATTAGGAGGGAGGACCTTTGAGGGTTGATTAGGTCCTGAGGGTGAAGCCCTCGTGATCGGAATTAGTGCCATTATAAAAGGGGATCCAGAGAGCTCCCTTTCTGCCCTGTGGGGACACAAGGAAAAGAGGACTGTCTATGAGCCAGAAAGGGGCACAGGAGCTGCCAGTGCCTGGACCTTGGGTCTCCCAGCCTCTAGCGCTGTGAGAAATAAATTTCTTTCACTTATAAACCACTTAATTTCTGGTGTTCTGTGATAGCAGATGGAGTGGACTGGGACAGCATTATGCATACAACAAGATTTCATTCATTCATGTCAGTTCAGACCATCCGGGGCACCAGATGAGTCTGCAAGCTAGAACTAAAGAACAAAGAGTACAGACACCACCTCTGCCTCCAAGGAGTTCAGAGTCAAGCTGGACTTGACCCGGGTCTGAGACCATCCTGTCTGCATCACGTTTGATTCCTTTGTCATGTTTTTCATAGAGGGCTTCCCAGGTGGCGCTAGTGGCAAAGAATCCCCCTGCCAATACAGGAGATGCCAGAGACCCCGGTTCGATCCCTGGGTGGGGAAGATCCTCTGGAGAAGAATCCCATGGTCAGAGGAGCCCAGCAGGCTACAGTCCATGGCGTCACAAAGAGTCGCACCCGACTGAGCATGCACAGACGCATGCACGCGTTTTTCACCTCACAGAACAATTTCTGAGCGAGATGCACTTTGAATGCATCCTTTAAGCAGTTAACATAAAATGCTAGGTTTGGTGGGAGTTGCTTGTTTGTTTTTTTTTTGAAGCGTATACTTTGGACACAATAAATGTCTCTGCTAATATATTTTCTTTAAATGCCTTCAATGCCCAGAGAAATTGGGAATGGTTAAATGAGGTGGCTGCCCTGGGCCCTGTGTCTCCTGCAAAGTCTTCTCAGCACATTCCCTGCCTCCTGGCTGCACTCACTTTCTAAAGGATTTCTTGCTGGTTTTCCTACTTAGATTCCAAATCTCCTGAAAGCAAAAACTCATTCCTTGATTTAACTTTTATATGAGGACTTACTCTGTGTCTTGTGCTGTGCTGAGCACTGGGTAAATAGAAAGACAAGAGAGTAGCCTGTAAGAAGTTTCTGATTTATAGTTTTTAGCAGTTTTTGTAAGATTAGCACAGAGATTGCACTTTAATAACCCTCAATAAACCGAGGCTTCCAGTTTGCAGTTAAGGGAAAACCTTTGTAATTGCAGTGTGTGTGTGTGTGTGTGTGCTCAGTTCTCAAGTTGTGTCCGATTCTTTGCAATCCCATGGACTGCAGTCTGCTAGGCATCTCTGTCCATCGAATTTTCCAGACAAAAATACTGGAGTGGGTTGCCATTTCCTACTGCAGGGGATCTTTCTGACCCAGGGATCAAACCCACATCTCCTGCACTGGCAGGTGAATTCTTTGCCACTGAGACACCTGGAAAGCCCTTGTAATTCCAGAGTTGTGATAAAAGATAAGGGAGGGNGAGAGGTTCCCTAACTCAGGGAAGCACCCTCCCCTGTGGAGAGATCAACTGGGACAGAGAGGTAGCTTTAGTGACTTGGAAGAGAACATAGCAACCCTAAAACCTACATGGATGGTCCATGCCTCAACCCTGCACACCCAGCCTGGATCTGTTTCTGCTGGTGTGAAGGGGGGCTGGATGCTGGAACATGGGATGCAGAACATGGGCCCAGGGAGGGGAAAACTGTTAGCTGCAAATAGACGGGAGTAAGGAGCTCCTAAACCAGAAATTTCATGGAAGAAGCTCGAGCAGCTACTGAAGAAGGGTGCCATTGTTGAGTGGTGTGCGGGGTGCAGGGCTGCCACTGTGGTCCCCTACCCAAACTCTTGTCCCAGCCTCTGTTGGGGTTAGGAGGAGTACCAACCTGGGTAGGCTTTCTCACCCAGCTCACAACTGCTTCTTCCGGTCCCACAGGACCAGATGGGCTTGTGCACTTCACCCACCATTGCCTCCACCTCTGTCTGCCTGTCTACCTGGGCAGGTGCCTGTGCTTCAGGCAGCTTCAGGAGCAGACATGTGTTGAAGGAACACACGCAGAAGTGGAGTTGAAATCACACCTGAGCACTAGGGACTGTGCAACTAAGGAAGAAGAGCTGAAATCTCTGCTTATGGCTGCAGCAGCTACAGATTTACCCCCTGCGTCGGCTTTGTAGACTCAGCACCTGTGGAACTTCTGAATGTATGAGTGCTTCCAAAGCTGAGATGGGTCTAGTTTTAGCATCTGTGGGCTTTGTGAGCATGTATGCACTGAGCTAGAACTAGATCAGAGTCTGAGCTGCCTCCATAGCTCCCACAGCAGTTTCAGGTGTACAATTACTGCAGCCTAGGACCTGATTTGGTGGATCTGCAGTGGTAGCCTGTTGAAAACAGTGCCTTAGAGATACTAAGGTCAACTGCCAGAATATCCACAGATAAGGTGGGGCTAAGAGCAGTCCCAATAACACTGTAATGAGTGGGCCAGCACAATGGTTGAAAAGTGAAACCTGTAACACGCTCATAGGTGATCAGCTCCAGGGGAGGAAAAATCAGTGGCTTCTCTCTCACTGGGAATGCTCCAATCCCACCTACCTCACATCACAGGTCAGAATCGCAGCAAAGAAACAGATCTAGGAGCCTCTTCTCGTACAACTAAGGGGCAGACCCTGCCTCTGACACTGCAGTAACAACCAGGGAGCAACGGGGAGGTCCCATTTAACTACCAATGTAGGCTCAGGTCACCAAAACATTAGTCACATCTTCTCTTAAGGTGATAAAAGCCAACATGCACTGAGGAAAGAGGGCTACTAAAAGTAGCACTTGCACCAAATAGTATTAAGCACACAAAGACTATACAGAGATGCTCCCACATTAAAGTAGCCCTCCAAGAAAGTCTAAGGATCAGGAATCCAGATGCAGAAGCCCCAGAGCATGTGGCTTTAAAGGGCAGTGGAGCCTGAGTGAGAGAGCTCCGCAGGGCTGGAAGAAACAAAGACTCCACTCTTGGAGAGTGCACACAGACCTCATGTGCATTGGGACACTGCACAAAGTACTTCCACAGGAGCTGGGGTTAGATATAACTAGGGTCTGGGAAGTTCTCCTGAGGAGCGGGAGACTCACTGTGGCTCACTGAGAAAGTAAAGACGCTAGTGGAGGAGACCTCAGAGAATATTGATTGGTATGAGCTCTCTCAGAGGTCTTCATCTCAGCCTCAAGATCAAAAGCTTATAGGTTCCAGACCTGAAATGCCTCAGGCCAAACAACCAGCAAGACAGGAGCACAACCCCAGCTCAGTAGACAGACTGCCTAAGGTCATATTGAGCTCACAGCTACCTCAAAACACCATTTAACATGGCCCTACCCATCAAAAGGACAAGACCCAGCTTCACCCATGAAAGGGAAGGCACCAGTTCCTACTCCCAGACAGCCTGCAAAAGCCACTGGACCAACTTCACTCATCAAGGGGCAGATATTCAGAAGTGAGAGGAACTACAGTCCTGCAGCCTGTGGAAAGAAAGCCACAAACACGGAAAGTTAGACACAATGAGATGACAGAGAAATATGTTGCAAACGAAGGAATGAGATAAACCCCCACAAAACAACTAAATGAAGAGAAGACAGGCAATCTACTGGAATAAGAATTCAGAATAATAATAGTAGAGATGATCCAAAATCTCAGAAAAAAAAGATGAAGGCACAATTTAAGAAGCAAGAATAGCATTGACACATACACATTACCACATGTAAAACAGATAGCCAGTGGCAGTTAGATGTATGATGCAGGAAACCCAAAACCAGTGGTCTGTGACAACCTAGAGGGGTGAGATGGGGAGAGAGGTAACAGATGGGTCAAGACGGAGGGGATATATGTATACCTAATGCAGATCCATGTTAATGTATTGCAAAAAACCATCATAATATTGTAAAGCAATTTTCTTCTAATTAAAAAATTTAACAAAGAATTATAATATTTAAATAACAAATAATCAGAACTGAACAGTGCAACAATTGGAATTTAAAAATACAGTAGAAGAAACCAAAGAGAAAAAAAAAAAAAAAAAACTAGAAATAACTGACAATGAAAACATGATGATGCAAACTCTATGGATTTCATCAAAACCAGTTCTAAGAGGGAATTTTATAACAGTGCCATCTTACCTTGGGAAATAAGAAAAATCTCAAATAAACAATCTAACCCTACACCTAAAAAAACTAGAGAAAGAATGAACAATATCCAAAATTAATAGAAGGAAAGAAATCATAAAAATCAGAGCATAAATAAATGAAATAGACACTGAGAAAACATATACAAGCTCCTGCATCCCTGTCATTTGAAATAAAAGGTTTTTGCTTTAGTCTCCCAGGCCTCCACTGAGTCTAAATAGGCTAGCCCAAGAGTTAATAATTAGGAAATGTGAAGATGTAGAAATAAAGAATACACACTGAGCTGTCATATTGGTAAAAATTTATATTATATACCAGCCATAAAGCAGAAACACCAAATTCCCAGTTCCCTGAAAAATATAAAGGCTTGAGAAACATTCTAAAGTTCTTTTATACAGTGGAAGTGAGAAATAGATTTAAGGGCCTAGATCTGATAGATAGAGTCCCTGATGAACTATGGATGAGGTTCGTGACATTGCACAGGAGACAGGGATCAAGACCATCCCCATGTAAAAGAAATGCAAAAAAGCAAAATGGCTATCTGGAAAATCCTTACAAATAGCAGTGAAAAGAAGAGAGGTGAAAAGCAAAGGAGAAAAGAAAAGATATAAGCATATGAATGCAGAGCTCCAAAGAATAGCAAGAAGAGATAAGAAAG
>SJYX01010544.1:298049-345574 GCA_006410675.1 Oreotragus oreotragus | reverse complement strand
TGAAGCTGAAGCTCCGATACTTTGGTCAACTGATGCAAAGAGCCAACTCATTGGAAAAGACTCTGAGGCTAGGAAAGATTGAGGGCAGGAGTGTTGAGACTTGACTCATGACAGGCCTCAAGGACTAAAGTGGGCCAGAGCTACAATTACAAGAAAAACTGGGTCACCGCCCAGAAGGAAATGAGATCATCCTCTTCCCGACCTTGGGGCTCAGCCAGTCAGCATATTCCCAGACTCGCAGATAACATGAAAAGTCCCCTAAGCAAGCCCACACATGTGAAAAATTAACCGATTAATAAATGCCTAATAACCCCTACAACCAATCCACCCCTGCCAACTCCCTGTCTTTGTTCTAAACCTATAAATACTGCTGTAATTCAGGGCTCGGGGCTCTTGCCCCACTCCACCGCGTTGGATGTGGCGGGAGCCCTGGCTCGAGTCAGAAATAAATTCCCTTTTTGCTTTTGCATTGCCATGGATGTCTTGTTTTCTCAGTTTTGGGGACTTGGATTGCGGGCATAACAAGGAGGAGAAGGGGGCTGACAGAGGATGAGATGGTTGGATGGCTTTGTTGACTCAATGGACATAAGTTTGAACTCCAGAAGACAGAGAAGGGAAGCTTTGCTGTAGTCAATGGGGTTGCAAAGTGTTGGACATGATTGAGAAACTGAACAGCAAAAGGAACCTAGGCAGTCATATTGATGGGAACTTCTCTCATGTGTCCTGGAGTGTCAGGTTTAATTGAGCCTTACCTCTTCAACTTGATCAGACAACGAGGCTTTCCTCTGCATCTTGACTGAGCTTGTCTCCTTCCATTGTCCCGAGTGTCACAGGGCAGGAAGACACTTGAGGTAGAACTGACTCCAGAGGGTCGTAACAAAAGCAGGAGANTGGGAACTTCTCTCATGTGTCCTGGAGTGTCAGGTTTAATTGAGCCTTACCTCTTCAACTTGATCAGACAACGAGGCTTTCCTCTGCATCTTGACTGAGCTTGTCTCCTTCCATTGTCCCGAGTGTCACAGGGCAGGAAGACACTTGAGGTAGAACTGACTCCAGAGGGTCGTAACAAAAGCAGGAGAGCTGAGAGGAGCTACACCATGTTCAAGGTCGGGGTGGGGGGGAGTGGCGGCTGTGAGGAGATGCCCCTCATCCAAGGTAAGGAGTAGCAGCTGTGCTTTGCTGGAGCAGCTGTGAAGAGATACCCCACGTCCAAGGTAAGAGAAACCTAGTAAGACATTAGGTGACCCTGCGTTGGATGTGGCGGGAGCCCTGGCTCGAGTCAGAAATAAATTCCCTTTTTGCTTTTGCATTGCGGTGGATGTCTTGTTTTCTCAGTTTTGGGGACTTGGACTGCGGGCATAACAGGAAAATCCCATAGACAGAGGAGCCTGGAGAGCTGCAGTTGATGGGGTCACAAAAGAGTTGGACATGATTCCCGCACACACTGGAGACTTCACCAGGAAATCTGGGATCTCCAAGAGAGTGGCTTTTGGAGTCACAAGCTCCACCCATGTGTCCATAGCTCTCAATCTAATCCTCACTTTTAAAGACATTGATACAGTTTAATGGATATTAAAGGAAAGCCACTCACACACGAGTTGAAGACATGCAACAGGGGACCAATGACCTGGAAGAAACTGAGATATGGCAAACCACACAGAGTGCTATTTAAATGGCACAATAAGGAAACAAATTTTTAAAAGCCCCACAAATTTTACATGTCCATAAAAACATTAGTTAAAATTGTAAAGTTCAATCAGAGAATTGTAAGCCAGTTAAAGAATTTCTACAAAGTAGAAAAGAAAGACAAAGGGGTGGAACATAGGAGAATAAAAGATAAGAATATTAGAAAACCAGCTCAGGAAATCCAGTAACTCAATAAAATAAAGCTCCCAATATAGAGAACAGAAAAACAAAAGGAAAGGGAAGTTTATCAACAAAACAAATAATATTTTCCAGAAATGCATAGCACAAATTTTCTAGTTAAAAAAGCTTACTAAGGCTCCAGGACAAAGAATATAAAAGAATAAGCAATTTAATGGATTGCCATGACACTGTGGTCACAGTGGGGTGAAACAATATAGCAAAAAAACTTCCAGGCAGGAAAAATAAAGTCTCCCCCAAAGATTCAGGAATCAGGATAGCCTTGCAGTTCTCTTCATGGCAGTCCAGAAGCTAGAAAACAATAAAACATACTTTTAAAACTTTGAACCAGAATAGCTTCCAATCTAGAAATCTATACCCAGGAAAACTATGCATCATGTGTAAGGCACATAAAATTACTTTCATGCATGGAAGGCTCAGTAACTTAGTTTGCATGCCCCCTGTCTGAAAAAACTACTAGAGCAACTAAATCAAGAAAGAAGAGCAGTGTGAGAGATGGGTCATAGCCTGAGACGGAAATTAGTTTACACCCTGCTAAATTACAAACTTAGGTAAATTGCTTTACTTGTATGAACCTAGGTTTCCATTTCTGTGAAACAGAGATAACAAAAATAAACACAATGTAGTCATTGTGAGAATAAACCAAGATAATATATAGTGTTTCTTTCCTCTTAGCTGGGTTATTTTGTTAATATTGATGATGCTGGCCCGTCCTTCTTTCTTGTCCATAATCTCTCTTTTAATGTCCTTTGATGATTATTAATTTATCAGGAAATTCCTCTAGTAAGCATTCTATCCATTTACCCCTCAAAACCTGGTTTCGAATTATATCTCAACCTATCATGTGGATAGTATTCAAAGATGCCCCTATATAAGGAAATCTCTTGAAAATGTTTCTTTAATGAGGAGACTGATTTGTGTTTTTAAAATATAGTAGATGAAATTTTTATGTTTTAACCAGTGTTATTTAATTTTTGCTGTTATCTTCCAGATTCTTCTTGTTTTCAAGGATAAAGTAGGTATTACACAACAAGCACTCCTACTGCCTTTTTTTTTTTCAGTGTCTCTTATTTACCGAAAATATTATGAAACAACATCACACTCAGAGCTGAATACATGTTTCTGTTATCCTTCCTTTCTTTTTAATTTTTTTTCTGGAACCTACTCTGATATTGGAAATGAAAATTTAATAAAAATATACAAAAGCCAATGTGTTTTTCAAGGAAATTTAATCTGTATGTTCTGATTCATTTCCATTTAAATCATCAAACTGTTACTTTATGGGAACCATTTGAAATCTATGGAGACTCCTGTGCCATTTAAGCTTTATTTTATTTTTCTATTAGAAAGTGTACTCTTGGTTGCCTAATATAAACTTGTTCTGAAGTTTGGGATAAGCCTCATTCCACTGCCCAGATTCTAAACTGGGGGTGGTGTGCCTGTTCCTTCCTCCTGTAATCCCAGACCACAACTTGCAATTCATGATGGAATGAATTGCCCCCAGTTAGCAGTGTCATCTCACTTGATGAGTGCATGCATCTTCCAAATATAGGATGTTAGCTAACGGTGAACTTCTTTCGTGGTTTTGCTAGACATTAGAACACAGACACATCCTTTATTCTCTGATGATAAACACTCGGTGTCACTCCCTCTTGGGAGGTCAGAGCACAGTTGCTGGCTGGTAGGGGACTCAGGGGCTCCTTTGACCCCAGCAGGGGTGCCTAGTTATAGTCAATATGGACGAACCTTCATCTCTAACCGGACACACCTTCCTCTAGTCCTCAGTGTCCCAGGTTTAGAACAACACCTCAGTCCTCTGCCTCTTACCCCTCCATCCCAAGGACTCAGTAAGAGGGACTGGCTTCTCCACAGTTATTTGTAGATCAGGTAGAGTCCAGAATCACATGCGCTCCCAGAGACCAGCAGATTGTACCTTTGGATTTAGGGCCATTCGGAGCCGTGAATCACAGTACTGAGAGCACAGACCTGCAAAGCCTCCTTGGCTTGAACTCTGACTGGTATTGTGCATCCTCACTGCCTCAGTTTCCCTCTTAGGAAGAACCCTGTCTCATTTTAAATGATTTTCTTATATCTTTAAAATAATAGTAGTATTATTTTATGTTGCTTAATAACTTCTTTTAAAAAATCATATATTTATTATTATCCCTTTATTTAAGAAAAACTGTCTGTTCCAATAGAACCTGGTCTAGTCAGCATTTTTCCTACTGAGTATCACCAAATTATGCTTTTGAAAATAATGATAATTGAGGAATTTCAAATATCTTCTGCAACATCCAATTCTCCTTATATATTCAGTTCAGTTTTACATTGAGTTATTATGTGCTAATTCTTTGAAAGTTGGAAACCACAGAGGCTCCATGTAGTAAGTGAAAGCGAAGTCGCTCAGCCGTGTCTGACTCTTAGCAACCCCATGGACTGCAGCCCACCAGGCTCCTCCGTCCATGGGATTTTCCAGGCAAGAGTTACTGGAGTGGGGTGCCATTGCCTTCCTCATGTAGTAAAGCTCTTATTAAACAGAATTTTAGATTTGGTAGATCTTTCTCTATTCTTATTACTATTATTCCCATGCTGTCTTNGGACTGCAGCCCACCAGGCTCCTCCGTCCATGGGATTTTCCAGGCAAGAGTTACTGGAGTGGGGTGCCATTGCCTTCCTCATGTAGTAAAGCTCTTATTAAACAGAATTTTAGATTTGGTAGATCTTTCTCTATTCTTATTACTATTATTCCCATGCTGTCTTAACAGCAAGAATAATAGTGAATATGACGGCTGACTTGTATGGAATTCGTAACATGTCCAAGGCCCTAAGCTTCCTCTCACATTTCTTTCACCATATGCTGTGATGGTTACTATTTTTAAATTTTCTTTCACAGAAGACAAAAGTCCTGCAACAGTTAAGCAATTCAATAGTTTAAGTTATTGTTGAGCAAACATTTTCAACATCCTCCCTCTAAATGGAGAGACTGTCCTTCCTCTGTACTTTGAAGTCAAATGGTCTCAGAAGTTGCTTTGCAGCAGAGAAAGCTAGGTTTGGAATGGGCTGTCACCAGGAAGATGGTCCTCTTGGGTATCTGCTGTTGCAACAGAGCAGAACTCAAACCTAGGCACGTGTCTGTGTGTTTTGCACACTTTACTCGGCACCACTGAGACAATGCATTCACAGTACTTTAGCTACATCAATCATTCAAGCCTCACAACAACCCCATAATACAGACAAGCAAAGAGACCTAGTAGGTTAAATAACTCATCAGTTTATGTAATTATTTAGGGTGGAGTTGGACTTTGTCCCAGAGAGTCTGGCTCCAAAACACACCCATGAACCACTGTTGCTGCCTTTAGCTTCTCTTCTCTATAAACAAAAAGGCTTTTGTAAGAAAACTGAGTTCCTTTAAAAACAGGATCGGTTTATTGAGTTCAAGGCTGAATCTGATCCTTTATAGGCACAAGTCACTCTGAACATCTCCCTTCTCATCAGTAAAATGGTGATAGTACACAGCACCGAGGGAGGTTAAGAAAAATAATTAAGATTGTGCAAAAAAAATGTCCAGCACATACAAAATATCTTAACTATTATTTTTGTATTGATGTGATTTACCAGTATAAAGTCCTCATGCAGAGACCTGATTATGCTACAAAGCAAATCTTCCTCTCTGCCAAATGAAGGAAGCGGGTATCATTTTGTACTCCAGCCTGAGATTTATAAAAGGGCCTAACTCTGTTAGGAACCACTGAGAAATCTGATTGTGATTTTCCACTCTTCCTTTGACTGAGTCGGCTCCCTCGGCCTGTTATCTCTGCTTTCAGCAACCCATTAAAGACCAGCCAGTGCATCTCAAAGTTCTCTGACTCCGTGAGCTTGTTGCCATGGCAGGCTAACACGAGGTGCCACTGATGAGGACTTGATTTCCTCTCGCATCTGAAGTGGAAAGGGAGAAGACAGACTAAATGAAATCCCATCCATCTTAATGAAATACAATTATATTCTCCTTATTAATCATTTAAGAATCAATATGTCTCTTCTTGGTGAACCTCACCAGAATTTGTCATTCCACGCCAGGCCTCAATACATCTTGTCTTGTAGTGATTTTTATAAGTTCAGTCACCTGTGTCCCAGGGTAAATAACCATGTTTTCTTGTACCGCAGGGAGAGGGAGAGCAGCCATGACAGCATGGAGGATCGCAGAAGCCCCTCTGAATGTTAAGCAGTAGCTGCATATTGCCTCCGTGTGCATAATGTAAAGTGCACCTTGCTTTATTTTTAAGTAGGATGAAGGGAAATGGATTACCTTGGAATCCTTATTCTAGCACCGTCAAGTGGGGAAAACTCTTGGGTATTCTTGCCTATGGAATGCTATCATCTCGCACAGGATAATCGACCACAGTATGTGTATATATGTGGCTGTATAGATATATAGTTGGATCTAGGGATTGAGAGATATAGAAAAAATGAGAAAGAATTCCTAAAATGCAATGTACAGTCTGTCTCACTCTACATATACTGCATCAATTTAGCATTTTACTTTATAGTATTCACCCGTAAAAAAATTGCTATTCTTTCTATCTTCAGAATATGAGCCAAGAAGCTAGAATTGAACTTCCTGCATTCTGTAGCTACCGAACAGCTCTTGTTTAATTAATGAGAACGAAGAAAAAGAGAGAAATGGAAATATATATATATAAAGAGAAAGAAGTGAAGACAGAATTCAGGTAGGCATGAAAGAGACACAAATGAAGAGAAATAGATTATTTTATAGATTAATTTGGTTGCATAGTGAGAAATAAGTGGTTTTGTTTCAACAGGAGATTTTTGCTATTCATGCCTATTTCAAGTATTCCTGAAACTTCCTTAATGAGGAATTGCAGAATTGGCAGAAAAGTCGTGGAGTCTCTGAGTTTATATGTATGTGAAGAGGTTAACAGGGCTTAGATAGCTTTCACACTTAGGTGCCTACAAGCTTCAGATCTAGTTTTATCTACATCTTTACAGCAATGCACTAGTCTTAACAAGACTGAGTTCCTTTTATGATTAAAAAAATACAGTAAAATCGTCTCTTCTGTTTTTAAACTTGGAGCTTTCCATGAATAAGAAAGAAAGATCTGAAAATCAGCATGTCACTAAGAAGCACCCTTTTGTGTGGCTGAGCACAACTGCCCTCCTTGAACAAGTAAGTGCAGCTGCTGCAGAGTGAAGCCAGCACTCCCAAAGTCAATAAACTTCGAAGTCAATGATTTCCAAAAGCAGCTGAAAAATCCAAAAGGATTGGTGCAGCTGGTTCAGCTGCAGCCACTTCTCTAGTAGGTGATGTTATAGGTCCCACACACCAGCGACTCTGAGGGTCTGTGTAAGGCTGGCCACCCTTTCTCTTCCAACAGTCCCTGTTCCCATAGCATCAAAACTGTGCACAGTCCAGTTCAGTTCAGTCCTTCAGTTGTGTCCGACTCTTTATGACCCCATGGATGGCAGCACACCAGGTTTTCCTGTCCATCTCCAACTCCTGTAGCTTGCTCTAACTCACATCCATCGAGTCAGTGATGCCATCCAACCATCTCATCCTGTCATCCCCTTCTCCTTCTGCCTTCAATCTTTCCCAGCATCAGGGTCTTTTCCAATTAGTCAGTTCTTTGCATAAGATGGCCAAAGTGCTGGAGTTTCATCTTCAGCATCTTTCCTTCCAATGAATATTCAGGACTGATTTCCTCTAGGATGGACTGGTTGGATCTCCTTACAGTCCAAGTGACTCTCAAGAGTCTTCTCCAGCACCACAGTTCAAAAGCATCAATTCTTCAGTGCTCAGTTTTCTTTATAGTCCAACCCTCACATCCATATATGACTACTAGAAAAACTATAGCTTTGACTAAATGGACCTTTGTTGGCAAATTAATGTCTCTGCTTTTTAATATGCAGTCTAGGTTGGTCATAGCTTTTCTTCCAAGGAGCAAGTGTCTTTTAATTTAATGACTGCAGTCATCATCTGCAGTGATTTTGGAGCCTTCCAAAATAAAGTCTGTCACTGTTTCCCCTGTTTCCCCATCTATTTGCCATGAAGTGATGGGACCAGATACCATGATCTTAGTTTTCTAAATGTTGAGTTTTACTCTCCTCTTTCATTTTCATCAGGAGGCTCTTTAGTTCTTCTTTGCTTTCTGCTATAAAGGTGGTATCATCTGCATATCTGAGGTTATTGATATTTCTTCTGGCAATCTTGATTCCAGCTTGTGCTTCATCCAGCCCAGCATTTCTCATGATGTACTCTGCATATAAGTTAATTAACCAGGGTGACAGTATACAGCCTTGACGTACTCCTTTCCTGATTTGGAACCAGTCTGTTGTTCCATGTCTGTTTCTAACTGTTGCTTCTTGATCTTCTTGATAGAGATATCTCAGGAGGCTGGTCAGGTGGTCTGGTAGTCCCATCTCTTAAAGAATTTTCCGTTTTGTTGTGATTTACCCAGCCAAAGACTTTGGCATAGTTAATAAAGCAGAAATAATGTTTTTCCAGAACTCTCTTGCTTTCTTGATGATCTACTCACACATTGGCCCAAAACCAGACACCCCAAAAAGGTCTGGAGAATTAATTAAACCCTGTGATTGATCCCTTAGTGTTCCAGATTAAGGGTGAAATCCAAGAAACGTGTGATAAAAACAACACAAGGCCTTTGGCCTTCCGATCACCTGCTGTGCCACATTCCCCCTTTTCTACATATCCAGGGGCTTCCTCCTTCTTTGGTTGCCTGGAGAATCCCAGGGATGGCTAGGATCAGCTCCTAGCCTTGAAGAGTCTCCTCCTCCACAGCTCGCTTTCAAACCCATGTGTATCGCAGGAAACCCAGGGTCACCTAGCTGGATATGAAGAACAAATGTCATTCGCACAAAAGAAAGCTGATGAATGAAAGATGAAAAGTCCTTGGGACTGGCATCTAAAACGTGTGCTCCTTCCTGCCCGTGTTTTTAACGGATCCCCAGCTCTCCTCCCGGAAGCTTTCCTGGGTTTCTTTGAACAAAAAAGACACTGCAAACCCAAGTTCACCATGGCCTGCCTACGGACAATCTAGAGAAATCTTTGCAAATGAGACTTGGAAGAAATTGAAAAGGGAGACAGAATTGTCTTAGGATTTAGTGATTCCAAGAACATGTTTGGAATAACCCTGGATTCCAGTGGGCCTTCCCTAATGACTTACATGGTAAAGAATCTGCCTACAAGGCAGGAGACCTGGGTTCGGTTCCTGGGTTGGGAAGATACCCTGGAGAAGGAGATGGCAACCCTCTGTAGTGGTCTTGCCTGGAGAAGCCCACGGGCAGAAGAGCCGTGGGTCACAAACAATCAGACGTGACGGAACAACTAACACTTTCACTTTCTGGATTCCAGTGGCCTTCACGGCGGACGCTTGCAGATACAGACGGCTGAGTAAGACCCTATCAATAGAGAGTGAAATGCCAAGTTATCAATAAACAAAACTACACTTTTACAAAATGCGTATTTATTATTTTATTTGAAGTGTAGCTGTTATACAGTATTATATAACATGCTGCGGCTGCTGCTAAGTCACTTCAGTCGTGTCCGACTCTGTGCGACCCCATAGACGGCAGCCCACCAGGCTCCGCCATCCCTGGGATTCTCCAGGCAAGAACCCTGGAGTGGGTTGCCATTTCCTTTTCCAATGCATGAAAGTGAAAAGTGAAGGAAGTCGCTTAGTCATGTCTGACTCTTTGCAACCCCTTGGACTGCAGCCCACCAGGCTCCTCTACCTGTGGGATTTTCCAGGCAAGAGTACTGGAGTGGGGTGCCATTGCCTTCTCCAATCACATAGCGTAGGTGTATAACATAGTGATTCAAAGTTTTTAAAGGTTACAGTCCGTGTGTGCACGCATGCATGTGTGCTCAGTCACTCAGTCGTGTCTGATCCTTTGCGACCCCGTGGACTGCAGCCCGCCAGGCTCCTCCGTCCATGGGATTCTCCAGGCAAGAGTACTGGAGTGGCTTGCATTTCCTCCTCCAGGGGGTCTTTCCGACCCGGGGATTGAAACCACATCTCCTGCATTGTCAGGTGGATTCTTTACCACGGATCCATCCAGGAAGCCCATACTCCATGTTTTTCTGGAACTCTCTTGCTTTTTCAATGATCCAGTAATGTTGGCAATTTGATCTCTGGTTCCTCTACCTTTTCTAGATCCAGCTGGAACATTTGGAAGTTCACGGTTCACGTACTGTTGAAGTCTGGTTTGGAGAATTTTGAGCATTAAATACTCCCCATGTTATTCTCTTCAGTGGCGAATTTATCCTGCCATCCATCACATAAGAATCCCTCAACATGTGATGAGAGAGGAAGGTACCACTGTCTGGAGAATATCTTGCTTAGGAGGAAGGCTCTTCCACACACTTCCTCCTACTTAGCCTGCAAGGAAATCCTTTCAGGGTTGTTGTTTTTGCGGTGGTGGTTAGCTTGTTTGCTCCTAGCAGTTCTAGAAGGTCAGAGACTATGCGTTATCTCTTAACCCCCATCATACAACTTGCCACCTGGTTAACAGCAGATGCTATTATGTTAAGAAACAAATGTACAACAACCCACTCCATGTAAGGCATTAACTAGTATATTCTCTTTTTGTAATCGACACAATCTGTGCAGAGTGGATATATCTTTTCTAAAGTGAGACATCCCAAACATTCCTTTTATTTCAAGAGTTGTGCACACTTAGTACTTCCATTGCGTCCAACTCTTTGTGACCCCATGAACTGTAGCGCACCAGGCTATAGGATCTCCCAGGCAAGAACACTGGAGTGGTTGCCATTTTCTCCTCCAGGGTATCTCCTTGACCCAGGGATGAACCTGAGCCTCCCATGTCCTTTGCATTGGCAGGCGGATTCTTTACCACCTGGGAAGCCCAGACAAAGACCTAGTCATGAAGTGCTAAGACAAATCTGGATCATCATTTTTAGTGGAACAAAAAAAAAAAGGTAATGGTGCTCCTAAACTCCAGCATCCACAGAAGATCCAAGAGATCTTTTCCTTCTCTGTAATAGTCAACCTTTGAACTGCTTTATTTGCAGGGTTACAAGACTACAGCAGGGATCATTTCCCCTCCTATGTGGTACCTGCCATTACAGCTAAAGAGGGTGGGTTTAATCTACAAACAAATGCAGCGCTGTTTTCTGATTGTCCTCAACAGTTAGTGAAGGCGGGTTTACAATTGCGAATGGTTTAATGTGTTCAAACATCTCCTCGCTCGCCCTCAGCCCCCTTTACTCTCAAGTTTCGGTTCACATGAGAGTCTTCTTAATCCAGAGCTCCAAAACCAGGACTGGTGGGGAGAAAATCCAACTGTTTAGGGCAAAAATAAAGACGTTTCTAAAATGCCAAAGAAAGAGAGCAGGGTTCTTCTCCTTTGATGTTAATACCAAGCTTTTTGTAGTTTTCCTGTTTGTTTTCATCTTCTACTGTCAACAGGGCACCAGATTTTATAGGCAGCCTAACAGGGAGCAGATGTTGATTAAAACAGATGTGGTTTTGAGTGTGACATTTAAAAAATATCATTCTCTCTTGTCTAAATGCTGTAGTCCTAATGGGCTTAATTTTTTATTAACTGATATATAAGAGAACAATAAGCATATATTTTGTCTTAACTGAACCATACACAGCTCAATAGCAGGATCATGAATAAGGCAAGAGAGGTTCACACTTTAATTTTTTTTTTTTAAAGAAGAAACATTTTCTACTTTGTGCAAGTAGCCTGTGTTTTCAGGCCAAGGCTCCTAGCATTTTCATCTGCCTTATAGCTATAACTGTTTTAGCCATGGTAAAATCATACTGAAGGCATTTTTCAGATTCATGTCTAAAGACAGTCTTAGGGTATTTCTTCTGTTTTGATCAATGATGGCATACTCAGAGCAACATTTGGAGGCAGTACATCTGGAGTAATTCTGACACAGATAAAAGTATAGTTGGGACCTTGAAAGAAGAAAAAATATAAAAAGAACAAATTTCCAATGACTTTATAGACACCTTCATGCAGGAATTAAGTAGAGGCTGCATTTGGCAATTGACCCTGCAGGTGCTAGAGGCGTTTTCAACTGACTGAGCCTAGAAAATAATGCATTCCTACTTTTGCTGATACCGACTTGAAAGCTTTGATGAGTAGATGAGGCAAGATACCTGACCAGTGGTCCTGATACCAAAATAAATGGATGAGGAAGGTGAATTTTGCACACTTGCAACCAGAAACCCGGTAAGAACCACAACAAAGTGCCTGTGTGATCAACACACTTGCAGTGCCTGAAACTAACCCTTATGCTACATACCTGCGGCGGCTGCTGCTAAGTTGCTTCAGTCGTGTCCGACTCCTAGCGACTCCATGGGCTGCAGCCCACCAGGCTTCTCCGTCCATGGGATTTGCCAGGCAAGAGTACTGGAGTGCGGTGCCATTGCCTTCTCCATGCTACACACCTAGAGTTGCTCTTGAACTCAGACCAGGAAAGAACAGAGATGTTGTTGTTTGCTGCTCTTGGTGATATTGTTTGAAACCTGTAGGTGTAGGTGTACCTACAGGTTTAGGATTTTCCTAAGTTAGCTTTGTCCAGATCCCTCTACGGCCATGGGTCAACCTTCTGGAGGCCACCAGGTGCTAATAACCAGTATTGACAGCACTGACCTCATCCTTTCTGTGTATCACCAAACCACGGTATGCCTTTGTTGGACAGAAGATACCTTATGTGTTTGGAAAATGAAGTAACAATCCACAAGATTGCAATTTCTCTCATTTACCTCATCTTTACTATAGTTACTTTATTGAAAAATGGGGAAAAGGAAGGACAATAATACCATATAAGCCTAAAACTATTAAACTCTGATAAAGGGTATACTTGGGCACACAATTTCACATTTTAAGGTTGGCTCTAAAAGTTCTAGATTTTTCAAACAGAACAGATGGAAATATGCAGAGCAAACTCACATTTCAAAGAGCCTGCAAACTATGCAAATTTGTTTACATACACACACAAATACACACCTACACAAAAATGCACACATACACAAAATACACATATGAAACACAAACACACAAATACACATCTTTTTTTTTTCACTCAGTGGAAAAATATAAATTTTAAATTAAAATAAATAAATTCTAAAATTTAAATTATTTTAGACATATTCTTCAAATTCTTCTTAGATTTTTTAAAGCACTTTGGAGATAATTACAGTCACTGTATTTTTGGTTTTCAGTTATTAAAAATATAACATTTCCCTTTAAAAATAACATTGAAATAACAAAAATAAAACATAGCTTTTTCTGTACATCAAACTCTATGAAAAAGTACAAAAACACCAGTACAANCTTTGGAGATAATTACAGTCACTGTATTTTTGGTTTTCAGTTATTAAAAATATAACATTTCCCTTTAAAAATAACATTGAAATAACAAAAATAAAACGTAGCTTTTTCTATACATCAAACTCTATGAAAAAGTACAAAAACACCAGTACAAATATTCTATTGCCATTAATGTGGATGATTACAATGATAAGGGATCAAGAAAATGAGACTAATCACAGACTGGGAGAAAATACTTGCAAAAGATGTATGTATCTGGTAGAAGACTGTTATCCAAAATATGCCACTTTAGGAGACAGCTTGGCAGTTTCTTACATTAAATATACCCTTAGCATACAATCTGGCAATCACACTTGTTGGCATTTACCAAAAGAAGTTGGAAACCTCTGACCACAAAAACCCTGCATACAGATGTTTATAGCAGCTTTATACATAATTGCCAAACTCAGAAGCAACAGAGATGTCCTTCAGTAGATGAATAGATAAACAATGGTTCAAACCAACAAAGGAATATTATCCAACACTGCAAAGAAGTGAGTTGTCAAGCCATGAAAAAATATGGAAGAAGTGTTAAGTGTCTATTACTAAGTGAAAGAGGCATGTCTGAAAAGACTGCATAGTAGATTATTTCAACGATAGGATACTTTAGAAAAAGTAAGACTATAGAGACAGTAAAAACAGCAGTGGTTGCCAGGGTTGGGGGAAGGAGAAATGGGGAGGCAGGGCCCAGATGATTCCTAAGACAGTTAAACTATTCTCTGTAATACTGTAAGGGTGGATGGATGTCATTACATGTTGGTCAAAATTCATAGAATGTATGACGCCAGGTGGGCTACAGTCTAAGGGGTCGCAAAGAGTCAGACACGACTAAGCAGATAACACTTTCACGACACCTGAACCCCAACGTAGACTATGGACTTTGCCTGATAATGACATATCAAGGAAGGCTCATTGATTGCAACACATGTGACTCTGGTGTGGGATTTTGACGGTGGCGGGGCGGGGGGGTGGTGGGGGACATGTGTTTGTATGNTCTTGCCAGAAGGACCTGGTGAGAGCAGCCGTCTATGAAGCAGAAAGCGGGTTCTCACCAGACACCACATCTGCCGGTGTTTGATCCTGGACCTCCCCGCCTCCAGAACTGTGGGAAAGAAATTTCTATTGCTTACAAACCACCCTGGTCTACACTATTTTTGTTAAAGTGTTCGGAATGGACTAAGAAACATGTGTTCTTCACAATTTCTCCTCCAGAAATACAGGAGTCTACATGAGGATGCTTTTGAACTGTGGTGTTGGAGAAGACTCCTGAGAGTCCCTTGGACTCCAAGGAAATCCAACCAATCTATTCTGAAGGAGATCAGCCTTGGGATTTCTTTGGAAGGAATGATGCTAAAGCTGAAACTTCAGTACTTTGGCCACCTCATGCAAAGAGTTGACTCATTGAAAAAGACTCTGATGCTGGGAGGGATTGGGGGCAGGAGAAGAAGGGGATGACAGAGGATAAGACGGCTGGATGGCATCACTGGCTCAATGGACACGAGTCTGAGTGAAACTCCGGAAGTTGGTGATGGACAAGGAGGCCTGGCGTGCTGCGATTCATGGGGTCACAAAGAGTTGGACACGACTGAGCAACTGAACTGAACTGAACTGAACATGAGGATAATGAACAGCTATATACATGGCACAAACAAAATTGTTTAACATAAAGAGTTTGCTATCAAGAATATTCAAGAAACTCCTCTTTGGAGACCCCCAGAGGCCATGGCTATATTAAAGGCTTTGACAAGTCCTGTGGTCAAGCTAGTTCACTGAACATAGCTAAATGTAACCCATCATTTCTTACAGCTATTTGAATTTTTATTATTTATTTATTTATTGACAAAATGCCTCATGCCATTTGGGAAAGGATGAGTTAAGAAACAAAAAGCTAATGAAAAGAACACAAACGTGTTACCTGGAGGAACGATGCTAAATTATCAGAGTCATGAACACTTTTAAAAAGATACACAGTGAGAAGGTATGGACCCTTTGAAGGAAGACAGAAAAAGAAGTTCTGTATTTGCAGACACTCAGCATGAATCTTCCTCCCAGAGGCAGTGGAATGAGTCTTACAGGCAATGATGTCCAGATGTGGGAGGGAAGACAAGTCACCTTGTGGATGTAGGATCCCAGCAGACCCCCAAACCCCAGCTCTACACAGTGTGATTCAGGAGCACAGTGGTGATGCTGGAATCTTTCATTTTTAGGAAGCATCCTTGTGGCTTGAAAGCAGGTGATGGTGGAGGGACAGCCTCCGAAAAACAATGCATTTGGGGATGAAGTCGAGGGGCAAAAGCAAGGATAGGAAGGAAGATACAGCAAGAACTGAGAGTAGAGCCTTATTTCTTCTACCATCAGAAAATTCACACCCACAACTTTCCAGGACCCAGAGGAGCTAATGCTGTGTCCCCCGCCCTTGTCTGTCTCCTCCCGGCCTGCTTCACTCTATGTTCATTCCAGCCTCAGACATGGCTGATCACTTGCAACAGGAGACAAAAGCTCCCACACAAGCCAGTTTATTGTTCCCCATATTTTCATCTAAGCACTTTGATCAATACTTGAGTCAATTAAAGCATACAGACGCTTTCTCAGGGAGACCCCACAACAGTCCCCACAGCCCAGGTCCTCTTCCGAAGCTTCTTTTCTTTCTTTCTATTTTTTTCAGAAACACACAACTTTGCCAAATTTGTGCATCCTTCTGATTCTGGTTTTAGAAAGGAAATGAAATTTGTCACGCCGCCATACATCATTTCCCCTCGCAGTACAGTGTCCCATCTGTGTGTCAAGTACAAAAGAAAAGCATTTTGTGAAAAATTGCTAAAGAAGTAATGATTTTTGTCCTCAACTCTTTGTTTTGCCTTTCAATAAAGAAGGCGACATGTGCCACAAATGATGTATCGTTGTTTAGGTACAACCCCGGTAACACAGTGCATAAGCAAAACCATGTTTCACAGCAGAGAAACTATAGTTTACTGCCCCTGTGGCTCTGATGAGAATATAATGTTCTATAGTTTATAAATGCTTTGAGGTCAATACGTGATTTGCTTCAGCTTGTTCATCCAATGAGCAGGGGATCCCAAAATATATCAAGCTATTAGACAGCCCCCTGGAAGCTGGGCTCAGGCAGTCATGATGGAAGGGCTCCATGGAAACCCCTCTGTCAGCTGGAGATGAGATAATTAGATCCAGGTAATACATTGGAGCCCCAACAGGGAGCTGCCAAGGAAACATGTCATCTTTATGGGCCTTTCTTGTCCTGCACAGCAACAGTGGCCTGAGACTCTACCCACCTGGGGATGCGTGGCTGCCCACCAGCGCCCACCAGCACTCAGTCATCCGCATCACCCAGACATCATCCTCCCACAGAAGGGAGCAGAGAGAAGACAAGCAGGAGAGGCTTTTCAAAATTAATTCTCTTCATTCCTCCACCATCTTTTCTCTTTTTTTTTTCCTTCTTAAATTTTTTCAATATATCTTTAGTGATGTGATTGGATTCACCTTAGACTCTCTATATACAGATTTTGCAAATCATCTCTCCTTTTTGGCTGTGCCACTGCCTCATGTGGGCTCTTAGTCCCCTATCTCTGTGTGTGTGTGTGTATGTGTGTGTGTGTGTGTTAGTCACTCAGTCATGTACTGATTCTGTGCGACCCCATGGTCTGTGCACGGGACCCTCCAGGCAAGAATACTGGAGTGGTTTGCCTTGCCCTTCTCCAGGGGATCTTTCTGACCAAGGGATCCTTGACCCGGGATCAAGCCTGTGCCCCCTCCAGTGGAACTGAGAAGACATAACCACTGGACCGACACTGCAACATTTTTTTTTTCTCTTTCAAATGGTCCTCTCATTGGGGACTCTTTTTGAACTGCAGACAAAATAGTCACTTGTTTCAATTCTTTGAATTAAGCACGAGATACTGTCTTTTTCTTTCACCATGATTTCACTTGGCTGTGTATACGTGCATGCTCAGACACTTCACTCACGTCCGATTCTTTGCGACCTCGTGGACTGTGTCCCTCCAGGCTCCTCTGTCTATGGGATTCTCCAGGCAAGAATACTGCAGTGGGTTGCCATTTCCTGCCCCAGGGAATCATCCCAACCCAGAGATGGCAGGCAGGTTCTTTACCACTGAGCCACCTGGGAAGCCCAGTGACTATCACTTGGAGAATCATTGTCATTTTTGTCAACCTTACTCCATAAATATTTACTGAAGAACTGGCTCTTCTCTTTCACTAGTCCTATGAAAGTAGCTTCCTTCAAGGAAATTGCAGCTGCCATGACTGAGCGACTGAGCTGAACAACTGAACTGAACTGACTCCTTGGTCTAAAGCTCCTCTTGCTTTACTACCCAGAGCGATTTAGCTCATTTCACTGGAATCTGCTTGGGTAGAAGAGGGCAGCTGCCTCGTCCATAACTGTCAGTCCCAATAAGTATTTTCCTTGGTAAAGAAGATGTTCATATATATGGAATCTAGAAAGATGGTCACTATGAGTTGGGCATGACTAAGCGACTTCACTTTCAATTTTCACTTTCCTGCATTGGAGAAGAACATGGCAACCCACTCCAGTGTTCTTGCCTGGGGAATCCCAGGGACGGGGGAGCCTAGTGGGCTGCCATCTATGGGGTCGCACAGAGTCGGACACGACTGAAGCGACTTAGAAGCAGCAGCAGCAGCAGAAAGATGGTACCGATGATCCTACGTGCAGAGCGGCAAAGGATACACGGACATAAAGAACAGACTTTCAGACTCAGTGGGAGAAAGAGAGGATAGGATGATTTGAGCGACTACCATTGAGACATACATTACCATACGTAATACAGATGGCCAGTGGGAGATTGATGTACGATCCAGGGCACCCAAAACTGGTGCTCAGTGACAACCTGGAGTGATGAGGTGGGGACCAAGGTGGGAGGGAATGAATACAGGATGGAGGGACAAAATTTATGCCTATGGCCAATTCATATTATGAATGTGTGCAAAAGCCATCATAATACTGTAAAATAATTATCCTCCTATTAAAATAAATAAATTAATTTTTTTTAAAAAAGATGATCTCTTCCCAAGAAGGATTTGAACTGTTTAACTCAGGCTAACACTTGGCTTCCTTCTCCAGGTACCAAGTTCGAAGGCCCTGATCAAGACTGGGCACTGCCTTCTCCAGGTACTTAACCAGGATACCCTTCCTGTCACTGTGGCTATAACCCAGGCATCAACTACCTTTTTATAAAAATAAATTGATTGAGATGGAAATCTCTGAAGTTTGTAAAACGGTGTATTTTTGACAAAAGCCACCTTATAAACAGGACAAAGGAAAAAATATGGAATAATTTATAAGGAGGCTCCCATGGGATAGTAAATAAATGACAGATAAAGCCTGAGCCAAACCAGCTTCTATTAAAGCCTCTTCATTGCTATTCAAGTGAATTTCTTCCCTCTCCCAAGTGGAAACTATTTGCACAAAACAAAAATATTAGAAATAGCAGCCTAGGAATTTGGGCAGTGAAAGAAAATCTTGTTAAAACTTGAGAGTTGAGTTGGCTTTAGGCAAAATTGTCAAGATCCTCTCCCTCACCTTCCTGCAACTCTCTTCCGTTCTTCTTTCTTTTCAGATTCTTCTCTCACTCAGAAGTCTTTCTTCCTAATTCCGAAGTCAACGTGGCTTTTATTAATTCATTAATTCAAACAGCACTGAGTGCTTAAGACATACAAAGCATAGAGTCCTGGGAACACACGCATAAATAAGAGAGGATTCTGGCCTTCCTGGAGCTTATACTCATTTTTATACACTGTTCGTCAACTTGTAAAAAACCTATCTACCAATAAGTCAAAATCCAGCTAGGTTGAAAAATACAGGAGAAAAGTGAAACGAAAAACCTCCAAACACATGAACACATGCACACAGGCCAGTAAACACAGGCCGCTAAAAGCTCAGAAAATACTCAAAGCTGTCAGTTGTGGTGGTGGGTTTATTGTTGCTATTTTGTGTTCATTTGATTGGTTTTCATTTCTTCTTTCTTTCTTTTTGTTCTTTGGCATGGAAAATGAGAAACAACAAGCATTTTATCTTATTACCCTTTCAGGGAACTGCAGAGATCAGTGAAATTACTCCCGTGGTTTCACCTCTCCCAAAGAATACTAGATGTATATTCATATATACTTACAGCATCAAATGCAAAAAACAAGCTTGTGAGTTTTCATTCAGCAAATTCAATGACCTGGTTAGCTACTTATAACGGAACTAAAAGCATGTGGAGTTTCACAAAATGCAAGTTGTTTATTTGCAACAAATTTGATTGATTCTTTTATCTAAAAATAATTTATAGAAATTATTAATAATAAGAAAATCATTAACATCATCAAAGGAAAATAAAGTACATTAAAAAGTAATTCACAAATAATAAATACCAACAACCAATAAACATTGTTTATTACTTACATTAAATACATTAGAGTAAATTAATAATAGAATGATGAGGTGAAGAAGGCAGAGTGCTAGAGCAGGAAGAGTGAGTGCACACCATCTGATGTACCCCTTCCCTTCAAAAAATAAGGAAACGGAGCCTCAGGAAGAGAGATGCATAAAACTTGTGAAGTAAAAAAGAAGTTAAAAACCAGGTGTCCTGCCACCTGCTTTGAGGCCCCAGAATTCTCATCCCTCCCTCTCCTCTGAGCCAAGCACACCTCTGGGGCTCTGTTAAGATATTCCAACTGAAATCTATCTGCAGAACTGAGGTATGACATCCCAAGATTAAGACTGTTGTATAAAGGTGAAAGAGAAAGTGAAAGTTGTTCAGTTGTGTCCTGCTCTTTGCAACCCCATGGACTATACAGTCCATGGAATTCTCCAGGCCAGAATATTGGAGTGGGTAGCCTTTCCCTTCTCCAGGGGATATTCCCAACCCAGGGATCAAACCCAGGTCTCCCACACTGCAAGTGGGTTCTTTACCAACTGAGCTATCAGGGTAGTCCATCATATAAAGGATGTCCAGTTAATTGGATTTTCAAAATAAATAAAGATTTTTAGCCTAAATCCTAAATACTGCATGATTTTTCTGATTTATAAAATGATATTCTCCAGGCCAGAATATTGGAGTGGGTAGCCTTTCCCTTCTCCAGGGGATATTCCCAACCCAGGGATCAAACCCAGGTCTCCCACACTGCAAGTGGGTTCTTTACCAACTGAGCTATCAGGGTAGTCCATCATATAAAGGATGTCCAGTTAATTGGAATTTCAAAATAAATAAAGATTTTTAGCCTAAATCCTAAATACGGCATGATTTTTCTGATTTATAAAATGATATTTTTGTATTCTTGAAACTCAAATCTAACTGAGCAGCATGTATTTTACTTACTAATTCTGGCAACTCAACCTAAGAGCCACACAACCACAGAGCCACAAATGTGGAGTCAACAACAACAAAAATGTGTAACGTGTCAGGGGGAGGATGGCTTTACAGGAAATGCTTAACTTGCAATGGGATAAACTTGGGATGATAGACCCAAGACAAAATTTAAATTTCCTATTTTTTTTAAAGATTATTAATTGACCATTCGATAACCTTAATTGTATTATCTCATAGATTCACTGTAACCATTCACTGAGATTTTATATGTAATACAATTACTGGGAAAAGTAGTAACCATGAAATACATATGGGAACATTATCTACTTCATTTTATTGGCTTCAGTAATTCTCTGAGGTGAACATAGTCATCCTATTTTATAGATTATGAAACTGAAGCTCAAAAAGGTGAGCATTGATTGAGTAGATTTCACATATGTTTTCGGGTCATTTTACCTCTTTGGTAGAACTGAAATTTAGCCCAAGTATACGTGTCTAAAAGCCAACATCTTAACCATTCTGCTTCAGACATCATTCTTAGGCTTGTAGTGATTTATCCTGAGAAATTACTTTAGATAAGTACAAGGAGACTTATTTACTAAAAAATAGTCACCACAGAGTTATTATAAAGGATTAAGTTTTTAAATGGTTGCCAAGAAAACGAAGATCATGGCATCCAGTCCCATCACTTCACATAAAGAGTTTGCTATCAAGAATATTCAAGAAACTCCTCTTTGGAGACCCCCAGAGGCCATGGCTATATTAAAGGCTTTGACAAGTCCTGTGGTCAAGCTAGTTCACTGAACATAGCTAAATGTAACCCATCATTTCTTACAGCTATTTGAATTTTTATTATTTATTTATTTATTGACAAAATGCCTCATGCCATTTGGGAAAGGATGAGTTAAGAAACAAAAAGCTAATGAAAAGAACACAAACGTGTTACCTGGAGGAACGATGCTAAATTATCAGAGTCATGAACACTTTTAAAAAGATACACAGTGAGAAGGTATGGACCCTTTGAAGGAAGACAGAAAAAGAAGTTCTGTATTTGCAGACACTCAGCATGAATCTTCCTCCCAGAGGCAGTGGAATGAGTCTTACAGGCAATGATGTCCAGATGTGGGAGGGAAGACAAGTCACCTTGTGGATGTAGGATCCCAGCAGACCCCCAAACCCCAGCTCTACACAGTGTGATTCAGGAGCACAGTGGTGATGCTGGAATCTTTCATTTTTAGGAAGCATCCTTGTGGCTTGAAAGCAGGTGATGGTGGAGGGACAGCCTCCGAAAAACAATGCATTTGGGGATGAAGTCGAGGGGCAAAAGCAAGGATAGGAAGGAAGATACAGCAAGAACTGAGAGTAGAGCCTTATTTCTTCTACCATCAGAAAATTCACACCCACAACTTTCCAGGACCCAGAGGAGCTAATGCTGTGTCCCCTGCCCTTGTCTGTCTCCTCCCGGCCTGCTTCACTCTATGTTCATTCCAGCCTCAGACATGGCTGATCACTTGCAACAGGAGACAAAAGCTCCCACACAAGCCAGTTTATTGTTCCCCATATTTTCATCTAAGCACTTTGATCAATACTTGAGTCAATTAAAGCATACAGACGCTTTCTCAGGGAGACCCCACAACAGTCCCCACAGCCCAGGTCCTCTTCCGAAGCTTCTTTTCTTTCTTTCTATTTTTTTCAGAAACACACAACTTTGCCAAATTTGTGCATCCTTCTGATTCTGGTTTTAGAAAGGAAATGAAATTTGTCACGCCGCCATACATCATTTCCCCTCGCAGTACAGTGTCCCATCTGTGTGTCAAGTACAAAAGAAAAGCATTTTGTGAAAAATTGCTAAAGAAGTAATGATTTTTGTCCTCAACTCTTTGTTTTGCCTTTCAATAAAGAAGGCGACATGTGCCACAAATGATGTATCGTTGTTTAGGTACAACCCCGGTAACACAGTGCATAAGCAAAACCATGTTTCACAGCAGAGAAACTATAGTTTACTGCCCCTGTGGCTCTGATGAGAATATAATGTTCTATAGTTTATAAATGCTTTGAGGTCAATACGTGATTTGCTTCAGCTTGTTCATCCAATGAGCAGGGGATCCCAAAATATATCAAGCTATTAGACAGCCCCCTGGAAGCTGGGCTCAGGCAGTCATGATGGAAGGGCTCCATGGAAACCCCTCTGTCAGCTGGAGATGAGATAATTAGATCCAGGTAATACATTGGAGCCCCAACAGGGAGCTGCCAAGGAAACATGTCATCTTTATGGGCCTTTCTTGTCCTGCACAGCAACAGTGGCCTGAGACTCTACCCACCTGGGGATGCGTGGCTGCCCACCAGCGCCCACCAGCACTCAGTCATCCGCATCACCCAGACATCATCCTCCCACAGAAGGGAGCAGAGAGAAGACAAGCAGGAGAGGCTTTTCAAAATTAATTCTCTTCATTCCTCCACCATCTTTTCTCTTTTTTTTTTCCTTCTTAAATTTTTTCAATATATCTTTAGTGATGTGATTGGATTCACCTTAGACTCTCTATATACAGATTTTGCAAATCATCTCTCCTTTTTGGCTGTGCCACTGCCTCATGTGGGCTCTTAGTCCCCTATCTGTGTGTGTGTTAGTCGCTCAGTCATGTACTGATTCTGTGCGACCCCATGGTCTGTGCACGGGACCCTCCAGGCAAGAATACTGGAGTGGTTTGCCTTGCCCTTCTCCAGGGGATCTTTCTGACCAAGGGATCCTTGACCCGGGATCAAGCCTGTGCCCCCTCCAGTGGAACTGAGAAGACATAACCACTGGACCGACACTGCAACATTTTTTTTTATCTCTTTCAAATGGTCCTCTCATTGGGGACTCTTTTTGAACTGCAGACAAAATAGTCACTTGTTTCAATTCTTTGAATTAAGCACGAGATACTGTCTTTTTCTTTCACCATGATTTCACTTGGCTGTGTATACGTGCATGCTCAGACACTTCACTCACGTCCGATTCTTTGCGACCTCATGGACTATGTCCCTCCAGGCTCCTCTGTCTATGGGATTCTCCAGGCAAGAATACCGCAGTGGGTTGCCATTTCCTGCCCCAGGGAATCATCCCAACCCAGAGATGGCAGGCAGGTTCTTTACTACTGAGCCACCTGGGAAGCCCAGTGACTATCACTTGGAGAATCATTGTCATTTTTGTCAACCTTACTCCATAAATATTTACTGAAGAACTGGCTCTTCTCTTTCACTAGTCCTATGAAAGTAGCTTCCTTCAAGGAAATTGCAGCTGCCATGACTGAGCGACTGAGCTGAACAACTGAACTGAACTGACTCCTTGGTCTAAAGCTCCTCTTGCTTTACTACCCAGAGCGATTTAGCTCATTTCACTGGAATCTGCTTGGGTAGAAGAGGGCAGCTGCCTCGTCCATAACTGTCAGTCCCAATAAGTATTTTCCTTGGTAAAGAAGATGTTCATATATATGGAATCTAGAAAGATGGTCACTATGAGTTGGGCATGACTAAGCGACTTCACTTTCAATTTTCACTTTCCTGCATTGGAGAAGGACATGGCAACCCACTCCAGTGTTCTTGCCTGGGGAATCCCAGGGACGGGGGAGCCTAGTGGGCTGCCATCTATGGGGTCGCACAGAGTCGGACACGACTGAAGCGACTTAGAAGCAGCAGCAGCAGCAGAAAGATGGTACCGATGATCCTACGTGCAGAGCGGCAAAGGATACACGGACATAAAGAACAGACTTTCAGACTCAGTGGGAGAAAGAGAGGATAGGATGATTTGAGCGACTACCATTGAGACATACATTACCATACGTAATACAGATGGCCAGTGGGAGATTGATGTACGATCCAGGGCACCCAAAACTGGTGCTCAGTGACAACCTGGAGTGATGAGGTGGGGACCAAGGTGGGAGGGAATGAATACAGGATGGAGGGACAAAATTTATGCCTATGGCCAATTCATATTATGAATGTGTGCAAAAGCCATCATAATACTGTAAAATAATTATCCTCCTATTAAAATAAATAAATTAATTTTTTTTAAAAAAGATGATCTCTTCCCAAGAAGGATTTGAACTGTTTAACTCAGGCTAACACTTGGCTTCCTTCTCCAGGTACCAAGTTCGAAGGCCCTGATCAAGACTGGGCACTGCCTTCTCCAGGTACTTAACCAGGATACCCTTCCTGTCACTGTGGCTATAACCCAGGCATCAACTACCCTTTTATAAAAATAAATTGATTGAGATGGAAATCTCTGAAGTTTGTAAAACGGTGTATTTTTGACAAAAGCCACCTTATAAACAGGACAAAGGAAAGATATGGAATAATTTATAAGGAGGCTCCCATGGGATAGTAAATAAATGACAGATAAAGCCTGAGCCAAACCAGCTTCTATTAAAGCCTCTTCATTGCTATTCAAGTGAATTTCTTCCCTCTCCCAAGTGGAAACTATTTGCACAAAACAAAAATATTAGAAATAGCAGCCTAGGAATTTGGGCAGTGAAAGAAAATCTTGTTAAAACTTGAGAGTTGAGTTGGCTTTAGGCAAAATTGTCAAGATCCTCTCCCTCACCTTCCTGCAACTCTCTTCCGTTCTTCTTTCTTTTCAGATTCTTCTCTCACTCAGAAGTCTTTCTTCCTAATTCCGAAGTCAACGTGGCTTTTATTAATTCATTAATTCAAACAGCACTGAGTGCTTAAGACATACAAAGCATAGAGTCCTGGGAACACACGCATAAATAAGAGAGGATTCTGGCCTTCCTGGAGCTTATACTCATTTTTATACACTGTTCGTCAACTTGTAAAAAACCTATCTACCAATAAGTCAAAATCCAGCTAGGTTGAAAAATACAGGAGAAAAGTGAAACGAAAAACCTCCAAACACATGAACACATGCACACAGGCCAGTAAACACAGGCCGCTAAAAGCTCAGAAAATACTCAAAGCTGTCAGTTGTGGTGGTGGGTTTATTGTTGCTATTTTGTGTTCATTTGATTGGTTTTCATTTCTTCTTTCTTTCTTTTTGTTCTTTGGCATGGAAAATGAGAAACAACAAGCATTTTATCTTATTACCCTTTCAGGGAACTGCAGAGATCAGTGAAATTACTACCCGTGGTTTCACCTCTCCCAAAGAATACTAGATGTATATTCATATATACTTACAGCATCAAATGCAAAAAACAAGCTTGTGAGTTTTCATTCAGCAAATTCAATGACCTGGTTAGCTACTTATAACGGAACTAAAAGCATGTGGAGTTTCACAAAATGCAAGTTATTTGCAACAAATTTGATTGATTCTTTTATCTAAAAATAATTTATAGAAATTATTAATAATAAGAAAATCATTAACATCATCAAAGGAAAATAAAGTACATTAAAAAGTAATTCACAAATAATAAATACCAACAACCAATAAACATTGTTTATTACTTACATTAAATACATTAGAGTAAATTAATAATAGAATGATGAGGTGAAGAAGGCAGAGTGCTAGAGCAGGAAGAGTGAGTGCACACCATCTGATGTACCCCTTCCCTTCAAAAAATAAGGAAACGGAGCCTCAGGAAGAGAGATGCATAAAACTTGTGAAGTAAAAAAGAAGTTAAAAACCAGGTGTCCTGCCACCTGCTTTGAGGCCCCAGAATTCTCATCCCTCCCTCTCCTCTGAGCCAAGCACACCTCTGGGGCTCTGTTAAGATATTCCAACTGAAATCTATCTGCAGAACTGAGGTATGACATCCCAAGATTAAGACTGTTGTATAAAGGTGAAAGAGAAAGTGAAAGTTGTTCAGTTGTGTCCTGCTCTTTGCAACCCCATGGACTATACAGTCCATGGAATTCTCCAGGCCAGAATATTGGAGTGGGTAGCCTTTCCCTTCTCCAGGGGATATTCCCAACCCAGGGATCAAACCCAGGTCTCCCACACTGCAAGTGGGTTCTTTACCAACTGAGCTATCAGGGTAGTCCATCATATAAAGGATGTCCAGTTAATTGGATTTTCAAAATAAATAAAGATTTTTAGCCTAAATCCTAAATACTGCATGATTTTTCTGATTTATAAAATGATTTTTTTGTATTCTTGAAACTCAAATCTAACTGAGCAGCATGTATTTTACTTACTAATTCTGGCAACTCAACCTAAGAGCCACACAACCACAGAGCCACAAATGTGGAGTCAACAACAACAAAAATGTGTAACGTGTCAGGGGGAGGATGGCTTTACAGGAAATGCTTAACTTGCAATGGGATAAACTTGGGATGATAGACCCAAGACAAAATTTAAATTTCCTATTTTTTTTAAAGATTATTAATTGACCATTCGATAACCTTAATTGTATTATCTCATAGATTCACTGTAACCATTCACTGAGATTTTATATGTAATACAATTACTGGGAAAAGTAGTAACCATGAAATACATATGGGAACATTATCTACTTCATTTTATTGGCTTCAGTAATTCTCTGAGGTGAACATAGTCATCCTATTTTATAGATTATGAAACTGAAGCTCAAAAAGGTGAGCATTGATTGAGTAGATTTCACATATGTTTTCGGGTCATTTTACCTCTTTGGTAGAACTGAAATTTAGCCCAAGTATACGTGTCTAAAAGCCAACATCTTAACCATTCTGCTTCAGACATCATTCTTAGGCTTGTAGTGATTTATCCTGAGAAATTACTTTAGATAAGTACAAGGAGACTTATTTACTAAAAAATAGTCACCACAGAGTTATTATAAAGGATTAAGTTTTTAAATGGTTGCCAAGAAAACGAAGATCATGGCATCCAGTCCCATCACTTCGTGGGAAATAGATGGGGAAACAGTGGAAACAGTGTCAGACTTTATTTTTGGGGGCTCCAAAATCACTGCAGATGGTGACTGCAGCCATGAAATTAAAAGACATTTACTCTGGTGGCTCAGAGATTAAAGCATCTGCCCGAAATGCGGGAGACCTGGGTTTGATCCCTGGGTNAAATATTTTAAAACAACCAGCAGGGTTTTGGGTTCTTGTGCTGGCTAGGAAATATTTTACATTTTATGCATAGAAAATACACACATAAATTTTATTTATGTTCCTGTTCTGATCTGTTCAGTTTACTCTATCTGGAAATTCCCCTAGAATGGAATAGTTATACATCCTGTTAATGGTATTATTGTATTCCATGATCATTACACCTTCCAGTAAAAAGTTACGTACCCATTCATTGCTGTGTGACTGTCTGAGCTCCTTGTGGGCTCCAGAAGTTGGCCTTGGCCGTGTGGCTTGCTTTGCCAATGACCGGTGAGCAGGTGGGCCGAAGACTTGTGCGGCAGAAACTTGATGCCCTTTGGGTCTTTTTGCCCATATACTTGCTTTTTCATTCTGCTGTGAGAACATTATGTCCCAAATAAGGAATGCTCCTTCAGCCCAGAATTTTAAATTGTATGGAGAAGAACCACAAAAATCTCAGCTTCCAACATTTGGCATGATTGAAAAATGAACAGTTGTTAAAGGCCACTCAAATTGGAGGGTTATTTTTCTTGTAGCAGAGATGGCTAATATCCTCATTAGCAGGTATGTTCTTTAAAGGATAACTAGATTTTCAAGACACAGAGATACAAAGAAGAAAAAAATAGAGTCATCCTCCAACAAAGATGACCTTTGTTAGTACGTATATATGGTTTGGAAACTTTGAGTTGAAGAGAAAAAGAGCATATCTTCAATGTATCATTTAATCATTATATGGTAATATGCACTTTTTTGTATTTCTTTAAATATATTATGTGACAGTTGTATATCATTAGAAAATTTGCCCTTATGTTTTTATGTATAGTTTACCTAAAATTCCTATTTGAAGCTAATATTGGAAAGAGATAAATTATGGCACAGGGTATTTTCTTATATTATTTACTTTTCAAAGCCAAGTACACAGCCAATGTTTATAAGATCTATGTTGGGGAAACATGTTTCTCTACAAAGAAGTGGAGACATTATTTTGATATTGTTTTGATTTATTTCCTATAAACTAAAATAAATTTCTATTCCACCATGAAGGAAATGAATTTGCTTGCTTTGTTTTTGCTTTGTTTTGGCAAATAATCATGTAACAATTTGAAATTGGCCTGACACTTTATTCCAAAAGATGGGTATCTTCAGAGAAATTTCACTGTGATTCCAAACCTAACTCTTACACAGAGATCTTTGTGATAGTTTGTAAAACAATACCAGCAGAAAGTCTTTCCTTTTATTTCTCTCTCTTTTAAAAAATTCTTTATATCTTGCTTGTCGAGGGCTATTTAATTAGTGAGAGTCCATTCCATTTTCTGCATGCATGTCTCTACGCATATCCAGAGCATTACGGTCACACACCTTTTGTCTTAGAACAGTTGAGGAGGAACCCGCCACCTGGTGTTGACGGACAAGGGGGACTGAGGATTTTCTGAGAACTTGAAGTGTGTATTTCAAAGCTGGACCTGGTTTGCAAGCATTCTACGTGGAAGATACTGACAGGACATAGATAGATACCACATACAGAGACAGACAAAGTAAGCATTTTATATACAATAAGCTATACATAAGCATACATATTATAAATAAATATATAGAGTTTGAAAAGTAAAGCCTATCACATTCTCCTGGGCTGTGATCAAGCCAGACCTTGTACTTATTTCAAAGGACTTTTAATCCTAGGGTGGATTATTGTAATTACAAGACATTTAATGCAGGATTCATCATTGATGACATTGAGTTTTGTAGAGATACACTACCATTTCAAATTCATCACAACGTCTTTGAAGATAAGAGGTATGTCTTCTCCATCTCTCCATCTACATCTCTTGCACAATTCTTGGCTGACAGTAGGCTTCAGTTAAAAGTGCATGGTGACTGCAATCATGTGGCGTGTTACTATTACTCTGAGTCCGTTAGAACTATACAGAAATCTGAGATTGCTGACTAGCTCTTCTAAAAGACTAAGAATTGCAGAGGCAAGACTCTAATAGATGCAAGCAAAGAAAAAAAGGTTTTTTAAAGACAAGAGAAATGAGCATTCTTATATGCAGAGGATGAGGAGGTTGAAAAGAGGAAAAGTCGAAGAGAGAAATGAATTAAGGGAACAAGGTCTACTGAATGAAGAGGCAAGTGAATGAGTGGGCAGGGTCTCCAGTAAACCTACAGGGTGGGCTTTGTCTAGGGGGCAGGTACCACTCTTTGATGATGGAGGTCAAGGGTGGGGGATGGGGAGGCAAGAGGTTTTTAGCTCCTAATGTCTTGAATAATCCATCTCCTAAATGGCACCCGACTCCAGTACTCTTGCCTGGAAAATCCCATGGGCTGGTAGACTGCAGTCCATGGGGTCGCTGAGGGTCAGACACGACTGAGCGACTTCACTTTCACTTTTCACTTTCATGCATTGGAGAAGGAAATGGCAACCCACTCCAGTGTTCTTGCCTGGAGAATCCCAGGGACGGGGGAGCCTGGTGGGCTGCCTTCTATGCGGTCACACAGAGTCGGACACAACTGAAGTGACTTAGCAGCAGCATCAGCAGAGTAGTGAAAAACAGTATGACCGATACTTAAAAGTTTTTGCACAACAAAGGAAACTGTAAGCAAAACAAAAAGACATTCCACAGGATGGGAGAAAATATTTGCAAATGAAGCGACTGACAGGGGATTAATCTCCAAAGCATACAGACAATTTATTTGGTTGCATGTCAAAAAAAAAAAAAAAAAAAAGACAGCACAATCAAAAAATGGGCAGAAGATTTAAATAGACATTTCTCCAAAGATATATGGATGGCGAAAAAGCACATGAAAAGATGCTCAAGATCACTAATTATTAGAGAAATGGAAATCAAAACTGCAGGGAGGTATTGGTTCACACTGGTCAGAATGACCATCATCGAAAAGTCTACAAATAATACATGCTGGAGAGTGAGGAGGAAAGGGAGCCCCCCTACACTGTTGAGGGGGAATGTAAATTGGAACAACCATTATGGAGAACACAGTATGGAGGGTCCCTAAAAAACTAAAGATAGAACTACTATATGATCCAGTAATCCCAAGCCTGTGCATATATCCAGAGAAAACTGCAATTTGAAAAGACACACGCATCCTAATTTTACTGTAGTGCAATTTACAATAGCCAAAGCAAGGAAGCCACCTGAATGTCTATCAGCGGAGGAGTGGATAAAGATGTAGTGTGAGCTTCCCTGCTGGCTCAGACAGTAAACAATCTGCCTGCAACGCAGGCTCAGTCCTGGGTAGGATTCCTGGGTCAGGAAGATCCCCTGAGAAGGGACTGGCAACTCGCTCCAGTATTCTTGCCTGGAGAATAACAAGGACAGAGGAGGCTGGTGGGCTACAGTTCGTGGGGTCGCTAAGAGTCGGACACGACTGAGCAAAAGAAGGCATGGTACCTACAGGCAATTGGATGTTAATCATTAAAAAAGAACAAAATAATGTCATTTGCAGCAATCTGGATAGATCTAGAGGTTATCACACTAAGTGAAGTAAGTCAGAGAAAGACACGTATGCTATCGCCCATATGTAGAATCTAGTTTTAAAAAATGATATAAATGAACCTATATACAAAACAGAAACAGACTCATAGATATCAAAAACAAACTTATGGATACCAAAGGGGAAATGTAGGATTGGGGAGGGATAAACGAGGAGCTTGGGATTAACACACACAGACACGTGGCACTGGTGGTAAAGAACGCGCCTGCCAATCCAGGAGACACAGGAGACACAGGCTCAGTCCCTGGGTGGGGAAGACCCCCTGGAGGAGGCACAGCAACCCATTCCAGTATTCTTCCCTGGAAAATCCCACGGACAGAGGAGCCTGGCGGGCTATGGTCCATAGCGTGGCAGAGTCAGACTGAAGCAGCTGAGCACCACTACATGTGACACAGATAACCAACAAGGACCTACTATGTAGCACAGGGAACTCTACTCAATATTTTGTGATAACCTAGATGGGAAAGAATCTGAAGAGGGAGGAATGTATGCATATGTATAACTGAATCAATTTGCTATACACCTTAAACTAACACAACATTATAAGTCAACTGTACTCTAATAAATTTTTTTTTTAAATAAAACTTTCCATTTTATTAGTGTTCCAAACTTAGATTATTATTATTATTTTATAAAGGGGATACCTCTTTACCTTTTAAGAGACTTTGTCACGCTTGATTCTCTAAACTATTTGGCGCTAACAAGATGGCAGTTGGTATCTTCCCCTTTTATTAGGGGAGAAAGTAAGAGCAAGAGGCAGAAAGGATGTGACTCACCCTGGCTGAGGAAGGTCCGTGCTGGCCCTGAAACTGCACGTGGTCCGGACCCACTTCTGGCCCTGGTACCTGGCCTTGGAAGCCCTCATCAGCCAGCTCTGTCTCCATTTGGGATCTTACCACCTACCTCTGACTTCTAGCTCAGGCATCTGAAGTTTGCCCCCCCTCAGTGAAACCTGTTCTCCTCCACAGTCTACCTGGCTGGATTTCTGGATTTTATCTTGTATTTGTCTTGTGTAATGACCTTGGATTCAAGCCTATGGTACCCAGAGCCAGACTTATTCCATGGCTAGAATCTGATCAGGCCCACCTGAAGCAGGTTGGTAAGTCAGTACAGTTTTAACTTACAGCTGAAGTCAGAAACTGAATCGGGAGCTAGGTGTCCTAAACCCACTGGGAGCTGGGACACATATCACTTTAACATACACTTGTAGATACTTGTATCAACCAGTTTTAAGGGACGAATATCAATGGAAAGCTCTGCCACTTGAAGCTTTGCATAGGACGTGGCTCTTTGTACAGAGAGTGATTCTGCTTTTGTTTGCATCTTCCTATGTCTAAAGACCCAGGAGAAGGAAAGGAAAACCCACTCCAGTATTCTTTCCTGGGAAATCCCACGGACAGAGGAACCTGGTGGGCTACAGTCCACATGTCTGCAAAAGAGTCAGACACAACTTAGCAACTCAACAGCAACAACAATTTCTAAAGAAACTTGCCTGGACAGAAAGATTACTTTTATTTGACTTCTTTGCTGACATGATCAGCTCTGCTTTTTGATCAGTTCATATTTATTCAAACTCTGTGCTGCTCTGCAAATTGCTGGAATTAGTCTATAAGACTCTCCTATCACACTCAGGCAATGCTTCTAACCAGCTCACATGCCCCAATGCCCAAAGTGATATTACTTAAATTTTGACCTTTATATCCATTATGTGTCTAGGAAGACTCTGCTAAATTAAGTAGTATTGAAATTATAACATTGAGATGCTATTAATACTTATCATTAACAATAATCACTTTATTGCTGAGAAATATGCGAAGAAGGCAAGCAAAAAGCCCCAATAATTGAATTCACATCACCTATAGCTAAATTTCAAAGAAGTTGGAAGGTGAGGACCATAATCTGTTCTATAGAAAAACTGAAGTGATATGCCTTCACATATGCCTTCATAGTGTTAAAGCAAAAGGGACCTCGGACTTTCACAAGTGTTATAACAAAACTGAGACACTCCAAATTTGCAATTATATGGAAGTCTGATATGTGCTTTAGAATAGAAAACTTTCTCATGCTCACAGCTTCCAGGGTTCCTAGATTTTACTCCAATTGCTTTCTTATACTTCAGGTGTGACTTTGACTCACCTTCCCATATTGTACCAGCTGCCTAGGATTATAGTTACTATAATAAAAACAGGGAAAAAAGCTATTAAAGTTACTTGAATGTAGTATTAAATATAAGAGTTTATTTTTCAATCCACAGCCTTTTTTCAATTTTATATTTCAGATTTGATCAGATGTGTATAAGAGACAGCCCTTGGACTGCAAGGAGATCCAACCAGTCCATTCTGAAGGAGATCAGCCCTGGGATTTCTTTGGAAAGAATGATGCTAAAGCTGAAACTCCAGTACTTTGGCCACCTCATGCAAAGAGTTGACTCATTGGAAAAGACTCTGATGCTGGGAGGGATTGGGGGCAGGAGGAGAAGGGGACGACCACAGATGAGATGGCTGGATGGCATCACTGACTCGATGGACGTAACTCCGGGAGATGGTGATGGACAGGGAGGCCTGGCATGCTGCGATTCATGGGGTCACAAAGAATCGTACATGACTAAGCGACTGAACTGGACTGAAGAATAAATTGATACTTTTGAACTGCGCTTCTGGAGAAGGCACTGGAGTGTCCCTTGGACTGCAAGGAGATCAAACCAGTCAAGCCTAAAGGAGATCAACCTTGAATACTCACTGGAAGGACTGATGCTGAAACTGAAGCTCCAATACTTTGGCCACTTAATGCAAAGAGCCAACTCATTGGAAAAGACCTTGATGCTGGGAAAGATTGAAGGCAGAAGGAGAAGGAGGAGGCAGAGGGTGAGATGGTTGGATGGCGTCACCAACTCAGTGGACATGAATTTGAGCAAACTCTGGGAAATAGTGAAGGACAGGGAAGCCTGGAGTGCTGCAGTCTACAGGATCACAAAGAGTCAGACAAGATTAGCGACTGAACAATAATAATAAATTGGTTCAAGAAATTGAAGATCACATACTGATAAAATATTGGATTATTAAAAGTGATGCGCTGTCAAGAAAGATATAACTCATCTAACTCAAGAGTTATTTCTATGGTAAGAGAGAAGTTTATCTTATTTATCTGCAAATGTATAAAGATGTTATTTCCCCCAAATAGAACTATTAGTTATTTTGAATTTGTTCTTCATCCTTTTTCTACAATACACATTTGTAGTCAGAAAAAAATCATAAACATTTGCTTTATGATTTTTGGTCAAAGAAAAAAATATACTTACCAATATAATCATGTTTGATCCCTCAATACTAGGAGCAAAACAAAAAGTGATTTTATCTGTGAAAGAAGAAGAACATTTGGAGAAGGATCAAATCTGAAATATAAAATTGAAAAAAGGCTGTGGATTGAAAAATAAACTCTTATATTTAATACTACATTCAAGTAACTTTAATAGCTTTTTTCCCTGTTTTTATTATAGTAACTATAATCCTAGGCAGCTGGTACAATATGGGAAGGTGAGTCAAAGTCACACCTGAAGTATAAGAAAGCAATTGGAGTAAAATCTAGGAACCCTGGGAGCTGTGAGCATGAGAAAGTTTTCTATTCTAAAGCACATATCAGACTTCCATATAATTGCAAATTTGGAGTGTCTCAGTTTTGTTATAACACTTGTGAAAGTCCGAGGTCCCTTTTGCTTTAACACTATGAAGGCATATGTGAAGGCATATCACTTCAGTTTTTCTATAGAACAGATTATGGTCCTCACCTTCCAACTTCTTTGAAATTTAGCTATAGGTGATGTGAATTCAATTATTGGGGCTTTTTGCTTGCCTTCTTCGCATATTTCTCAGCAATAAAGTGATTATTGTTAATGATAAGTATTAATAGCATCTCAATGTTATAATTTCAATACTACTTAATTTAGCAGAGTCTTCCTAGACACATAATGGATATAAAGGTCAAAATTTAAGTAATATCACTTTGGGCATTGGGGCATGTGAGCTGGTTAGAAGCATTGCCTGAGTGTGATAGGAGAGTCTTATAGACTAATTCCAGCAATTTGCAGAGCAGCACAGAGTTTGAATAAATATGAACTGATCAAAAAGCAGAGCTGATCATGTCAGCAAAGAAGTCAAATAAAAGTAATCTTTCTGTCCAGGCAAGTTTCTTTAGAAATTGTTGTTGCTGTTGAGTTGCTAAGTTGTGTCTGACTCTTTTGCAGACATGTGGACTGTAGCCCACCAGGTTCCTCTGTCCGTGGGATTTCCCAGGAAAGAATACTGGAGTGGGTTTTCCTTTCCTTCTCCTGGGTCTTTAGACATAGGAAGATGCAAACAAAAGCAGAATCACTCTCTGTACAAAGAGCCACGTCCTATGCAAAGCTTCAAGTGGCAGAGCTTTCCATTGATATTCGTCCCTTAAAACTGGTTGATACAAGTATCTACAAGTGTATGTTAAAGTGATATGTGTCCCAGCTCCCAGTGGGTTTAGGACACCTAGCTCCCGATTCAGTTTCTGACTTCAGCTGTAAGTTAAAACTGTACTGACTTACCAACCTGCTTCAGGTGGGCCTGATCAGATTCTAGCCATGGAATAAGTCTGGCTCTGGGTACCATAGGCTTGAATCCAAGGTCATTACACAAGACAAATACAAGATAAAATCCAGAAATCCAGCCAGGTAGACTGTGGAGGAGAACAGGTTTCACTGAGGGGGGGCAAACTTCAGATGCCTGAGCTAGAAGTCAGAGGTAGGTGGTAAGATCCCAAATGGAGACAGAGCTGGCTGATGAGGGCTTCCAAGGCCAGGTACCAGGGCCAGAAGTGGGTCCGGACCACGTGCAGTTTCAGGGCCAGCACGGACCTTCCTCAGCCAGGGTGAGTCACATCCTTTCTGCCTCTTGCTCTTACTTTCTCCCCTAATAAAAGGGGAAGATACCAACTGCCATCTTGTTAGCGCCAAATAGTTTAGAGAATCAAGCGTGACAAAGTCTCTTAAAAGGTAAAGAGGTATCCCCTTTATAAAATAATAATAATAATCTAAGTTTGGAACACTAATAAAATGGAAAGTTTTATTTAAAAAAAAAATTTATTAGAGTACAGTTGACTTATAATGTTGTGTTAGTTTAAGGTGTATAGCAAATTGATTCAGTTATACATATGCATACATTCCTCCCTCTTCAGATTCTTTCCCATCTAGGTTATCACAAAATATTGAGTAGAGTTCCCTGTGCTACATAGTAGGTCCTTGTTGGTTATCTGTGTCACATGTAGTGGTGCTCAGCTGCTTCAGTCTGACTCTGCCACGCTATGGACCATAGCCCGCCAGGCTCCTCTGTCCGTGGGATTTTCCAGGGAAGAATACTGGAATGGGTTGCTGTGCCTCCTCCAGGGGGTCTTCCCCACCCAGGGACTGAGCCTGTGTCTCCTGTGTCTCCTGGATTGGCAGGCGCGTTCTTTACCACCAGTGCCACGTGTCTGTGTGTGTTAATCCCAAGCTCCTCGTTTATCCCTCCCCAATCCTACATTTCCCCTTTGGTATCCATAAGTTTGTTTTTGATATCTATGAGTCTGTTTCTGTTTTGTATATAGGTTCATTTATATCATTTTTTAAAACTAGATTCTACATATGGGCGATAGCATACGTGTCTTTCTCTGACTTACTTCACTTAGTGTGATAACCTCTAGATCTATCCAGATTGCTGCAAATGACATTATTTTGTTCTTTTTTAATGATTAACATCCAATTGCCTGTAGGTACCATGCCTTCTTTTGCTCAGTCGTGTCCGACTCTTAGCGACCCCACGAACTGTAGCCCACCAGCCTCCTCTGTCCTTGTTATTCTCCAGGCAAGAATACTGGAGCGAGTTGCCAGTCCCTTCTCAGGGGATCTTCCTGACCCAGGAATCCTACCCAGGACTGAGCCTGCGTTGCAGGCAGATTGTTTACTGTCTGCGCCAGCAGGGAAGCTCACACTACATCTTTATCCACTCCTCCGCTGATAGACATTCAGGTGGCTTCCTTGCTTTGGCTATTGTAAATTGCACTACAGTAAAATTAGGATGCGTGTGTCTTTTCAAATTGCAGTTTTCTCTGGATATATGCACAGGCTTGGGATTACTGGATCATATAGTAGTTCTATCTTTAGTTTTTTAGGGACCCTCCATACTGTGTTCTCCATAATGGTTGTTCCAATTTACATTCCCCCTCAACAGTGTAGGGGGGCTCCCTTTCCTCCTCACTCTCCAGCATGTATTATTTGTAGACTTTTCGATGATGGTCATTCTGACCAGTGTGAACCAATACCTCCCTGCAGTTTTGATTTCCATTTCTCTAATAATTAGTGATCTTGAGCATCTTTTCATGTGCTTTTTCGCCATCCATATATCTTTGGAGAAATGTCTATTTAAATCTTCTGCCCATTTTTTGATTGTGCTGTCTTTTTTTTTTTTTTTTTTTTGACATGCAACCAAATAAATTGTCTGTATGCTTTGGAGATTAATCCCCTGTCAGTCGCTTCATTTGCAAATATTTTCTCCCATCCTGTGGAATGTCTTTTTGTTTTGCTTACAGTTTCCTTTGTTGTGCAAAAACTTTTAAGTATCGGTCATACTGTTTTTCACTACTCTGCTGATGCTGCTGCTAAGTCACTTCAGTTGTGTCCGACTCTGTGTGACCGCATAGAAGGCAGCCCACCAGGCTCCCCCGTCCCTGGGATTCTCCAGGCAAGAACACTGGAGTGGGTTGCCATTTCCTTCTCCAATGCATGAAAGTGAAAAGTGAAAGTGAAGTCGCTCAGTCGTGTCTGACCCTCAGCGACCCCATGGACTGCAGTCTACCAGCCCATGGGATTTTCCAGGCAAGAGTACTGGAGTCGGGTGCCATTTAGGAGATGGATTATTCAAGACATTAGGAGCTAAAAACCTCTTGCCTCCCCATCCCCCACCCTTGACCTCCATCATCAAAGAGTGGTACCTGCCCCCTAGACAAAGCCCACCCTGTAGGTTTACTGGAGACCCTGCCCACTCATTCACTTGCCTCTTCATTCAGTAGACCTTGTTCCCTTAATTCATTTCTCTCTTCGACTTTTCCTCTTTTCAACCTCCTCATCCTCTGCATATAAGAATGCTCATTTCTCTTGTCTTTAAAAAACCTTTTTTTCTTTGCTTGCATCTATTAGAGTCTTGCCTCTGCAATTCTTAGTCTTTTAGAAGAGCTAGTCAGCAATCTCAGATTTCTGTATAGTTCTAACGGACTCAGAGTAATAGTAACACGCCACATGATTGCAGTCACCATGCACTTTTAACTGAAGCCTACTGTCAGCCAAGAATTGTGCAAGAGATGTAGATGGAGAGATGGAGAAGACATACCTCTTATCTTCAAAGACGTTGTGATGAATTTGAAATGGTAGTGTATCTCTACAAAACTCAATGTCATCAATGATGAATCCTGCATTAAATGTCTTGTAATTACAATAATCCACCCTAGGATTAAAAGTCCTTTGAAATAAGTACAAGGTCTGGCTTGATCACAGCCCAGGAGAATGTGATAGGCTTTACTTTTCAAACTCTATATATTTATTTATAATATGTATGCTTATGTATAGCTTATTGTATATAAAATGCTTACTTTGTCTGTCTCTGTATGTGGTATCTATCTATGTCCTGTCAGTATCTTCCACGTAGAATGCTTGCAAACCAGGTCCAGCTTTGAAATACACACTTCAAGTTCTCAGAAAATCCTCAGTCCCCCTTGTCCGTCAACACCAGGTGGCGGGTTCCTCCTCAACTGTTCTAAGACAAAAGGTGTGTGACCGTAATGCTCTGGATATGCGTAGAGACATGCATGCAGAAAATGGAATGGACTCTCACTAATTAAATAGCCCTCGACAAGCAAGATATAAAGAATTTTTTAAAAGAGAGAGAAATAAAAGGAAAGACTTTCTGCTGGTATTGTTTTACAAACTATCACAAAGATCTCTGTGTAAGAGTTAGGTTTGGAATCACAGTGAAATTTCTCTGAAGATACCCATCTTTTGGAATAAAGTGTCAGGCCAATTTCAAATTGTTACATGATTATTTGCCAAAACAAAGCAAAAACAAAGCAAGCAAATTCATTTCCTTCATGGTGGAATAGAAATTTATTTTAGTTTATAGGAAATAAATCAAAACAATATCAAAATAATGTCTCCACTTCTTTGTAGAGAAACATGTTTCCCCAACATAGATCTTATAAACATTGGCTGTGTACTTGGCTTTGAAAAGTAAATAATATAAGAAAATACCCTGTGCCATAATTTATCTCTTTCCAATATTAGCTTCAAATAGGAATTTTAGGTAAACTATACATAAAAACATAAGGGCAAATTTTCTAATGATATACAACTGTCACATAATATATTTAAAGAAATACAAAAAAGTGCATATTACCATATAATGATTAAATGATACATTGAAGATATGCTCTTTTTCTCTTCAACTCAAAGTTTCCAAACCATATATACGTACTAACAAAGGTCATCTTTGTTGGAGGATGACTCTATTTTTTTCTTCTTTGTATCTCTGTGTCTTGAAAATCTAGTTATCCTTTAAAGAACATACCTGCTAATGAGGATATTAGCCATCTCTGCTACAAGAAAAATAACCCTCCAATTTGAGTGGCCTTTAACAACTGTTCATTTTTCAATCATGCCAAATGTTGGAAGCTGAGATTTTTGTGGTTCTTCTCCATACAATTTAAAATTCTGGACTGAAGGAGCATTCCTTATTTGGGACATAATGTTCTCACAGCAGAATGAAAAAGCAAGTATATGGGCAAAAAGACCCAAAGGGCATCAAGTTTCTGCCGCACAAGTCTTCGGCCCACCTGCTCACCGGTCATTGGCAAAGCAAGCCACACGGCCAAGGCCAACTTCTGGAGCCCACAAGGAGCTCAGACAGTCACACAGCAATGAATGGGTACGTAACTTTTTACTGGAAGGTGTAATGATCATGGAATACAATAATACCATTAACAGGATGTATAACTATTCCATTCTAGGGGAATTTCCAGATAGAGTAAACTGAACAGATCAGAACAGGAACATAAATAAAATTTATGTGTGTATTTTCTATGCATAAAATGTAAAATATTTCCTAGCCAGCACAAGAACCCAAAACCCTGCTGGTTGTTTTAAAATATTTAAGGTTTACTGACATCTTTGAGAGCCTATGTATGGACAGTCTTGTTCATCAATCTCAAAAGTGTAGTCTATCAACAATTTGATGAACTTAAATATTGGAATAGAAAGTTTAAATATATGTAAGTTGTTCAAAATAACACCCTGTTCAGAGTTCACAGTGGGTGATCTGTATGCTTAGTGTATCCGTTTACACCAAGATGCCAAACTTGACCTAATCCAAAAAGCACATATTGAACACCCTTCTCTCAAAAGGGAATCGTGACCCATGATGGTGGGGCAGAGCTGGGTACCAAGGTCCCACTGAAGAACACCTCACCCCTGGCAGAGAAAGGCCATCCCTCCCCACCACAGAAGGTCACCACTCTGCTTTCATCACTGCCAACCATAAATACACTCATCAATCCGGAAGATGCTAAAGGACCAACATCCAGGTGGACACCCTGGGTGGGTCTTTGCCCACTTTATCAAGAACAAGACCACACATGAGTAAACATCAAGTCCCAAGAGGCTAAGGCAGCCGGCGCTTGATTTGAGGAAGAAATAAACAATGTGAGAGATGCCTAAATAAACTCATTCTTCGAGCTTTGTTTTTTACTGGTTATATGGAAAAGCCATGGCTCCTGGTCTGTGTGACCTGGCTAGTTAGGAGGTGTGGAATGAAAATTAAATGATAAAAGAGGCATGATTATCAGTTTGGAAAATCATTTGCATCATTTTCAAACTACTTAGAACACTGGTGTAATTTGCAAGTTAGAGCGGACAGGCCCAAGCTCGGATCTCTCTCTTTTTGTAAAATAGTATCGAAGAACAACAACAAAAAGATGAGAGGAATGAAAAGTTTTTTGTTTGTTTGTTTGTTTTTTCTGCTTCTTAATCCTGCACTCTTTTTTTTTTAACTCTCACTTTTATTATTTATTTATTATTATTATTTTTTAACTGTATTGGTTTTGGCATATATTGACATGAATCCATCACGGGTGTACATGAACTCCCAAACATGAACCCCCCTCCCACCTCCCACTCCACATCATCTCTCCAGATCATCCCCATACACCAGCCCCAAGCATCCTGCATCCTGCATTGAACATAGACTGGCGATTCATTTCTTACATGATAGTATACATATTTCGATGCTATTCTCCCAAATCATCCCACCCTCTCCCTCTCCCTCTCCCTCAGAGTCCAAAAGTCTGCTCTACACATCTGTGTCTCTTTTGCTGTCTTGCATACAGGGTCCTTATTACCATCTTTCTAAATTCCATATATATGTGTTAGTATGCTGTATTTAATCCTGTACTTTTTAAAGGTAAGATTGATTTAAGAATCATGCTCAGGATGGAAGAATGCACAAATCTGAAGCTCCTATATTAATAGCTTCAAGATGCTGCTAAATCTGCTGGTTGAAAATCTTCTCACACAGGATCTCATTTTTAAGTCGTTTATACTCTGTCACAAGTTTTCACTCTGAGATGAGAACATAACCTGTCAGTCTGAAGTTTAAATGTTTAAAAATATTCCAGGTCATTTTGGATATAAACAAATTAACAACTGCAAGCGGCCGATTTCCCTTGAGCAGTTCAAGGGTCTGGTGAGAAGGGGCAGAAAGCATCTGACTTTGCATAGATACCCATCAAAAGTGGAGGTTCTGCTCTGCACACTCATGGGTTCATAGGCCGTATGTTCCCCAAGACTGGCTTACATGGCCTTGAAGATTAGCCAGGGCCTGTTTAAATCTGAGTGCTCTGGCAGTGGCTCCTCTGCTTTGCAAACTCGAATTTTATATAATTGTTCTATCCTGGAGACAATGTCCAAGAGCAGATCACAGGCCAGTGAAGCAAGGTTGGAAGGCAGAATTAAAGCAAATACTTTTAATCTCTGATCATGTTATATCAGGGGTAAGTAAGCATCAATATTTAGGGACCTGCCCAGTAGCGAAGCAAATGAAAGAAAGTGTGTGCGTGCCAAGTCACTTCAGTCATGTCCGACTCTTTGCGACCCCATGGACTGTAGCCCGCCAGGCTCCTCTGTCCGTGAGATTGTCCAGGCAAGAATACTGAAGTGGGTTGCTATTCCCATCTCCAGGGGATCTTCCTGGTCCGGGGATCAAACCTGGGTCTCCTGCATTGCAGGCAGATTCTTTCCCATCTGAGCCACCATGGAAGCCCGAAGGAAATATATGTATCAAGTATAAATATATTCAGCAGCTAACTTGAACTCCCTAGCTGAGCCATCCTAGACTCATGCATTGATACATTCTTGATCATCTTTAAGAATATAGATGATCATATGATGACAGTTATGATGACAGGTGTGTGTGCATGCTCAGTTGCTCCGTCGTATCTGACTCTTTGCGACCCTAAGGACTGTAGCTTGCCAGGCTTCTCCATCCATGGGATTTTCCAAGCAAAAATACTGGAGTGGGTTGCCATTTCCTTCTCCAGGGGATCTTCCTGACCCAGGGATCTCTTGCATCTCTTGAACTGGCAGGTGGAATGACAATAAATCCAAGTATTTGCTACCACTGGACAGCTTCTTCCTCTGTCTTCTTGTCCTCCCCAAGCAAACCTTGAATGCACTGAAAAATCATAAATGTTGTGCGAGAAAGATAAGAATAAAGCTATCACACAGGAAAGGAGCTGGATGTATGCACAGGAATCCAAGTTTCAGTTCTTACACAGAAGTTGTTAGCTGAATGTTCATAAAATATGTTTTTTTTTTTATGTTTCTAAGCCAATTTCTTAAGCTAGGAGTATCAAACAAAATTCTAAAGTATTTTCAGCTCTAAAAATAATAGTTTCTATGCTTCTAGACATTATTTCCTCCAGGAATTAAAAATACAATGAAAATACTAACATTTTACCAACAGAAATATAGGGAAATTTTATTTCTTTATTTGTTAATTGACCCATTCATTATTAAGGAAACGTGGATTAGGCAGCTGTGGTCACTGAGTCTTTCCTGAGCTCATCTCATCGTGGTCTACAATCCTTCACCTGTTCACTCCTGTGTTTCCACAACCAGCACAGTATATGGCACACAGGACGAGCTTATAGTGTGTGGAATAAGTAAGGCGCTCAAGGCATGAACAAACCCACCTCAGGAGAATGTCATCTTTATTCAGCAGATGTAAACATCAGGAGAGAGCACAGCCATAGCAGTTTAATGACAAGGAGCACGGGACTGTACCTTTTGATAAGATGCACCTTTTGATAAGATGCTTCAGACAACACCCAGGAGAGCTGGCTTGATCTCAGTACCTCATATAGGTTATGTCCAAAGACACTTCTTACATTTCTACTGACCTTTTGTGCCCCTGCACTCACAGCACATGGTCATCCATGACCTGCTGTAGGAGGTGAGGAACCGAGGGGTAACATTTGTCTGCAGATGCAGAGATGGGGACCCCTCTCCCCAGCCTGCAGCAAGCACTCAGCTCCCCCTCTCTGTGCAATAACAGTCACATGGCTACTGCTGAACTGAAAATCCACCTTTCTTGAGTCTGCTTTCCATTTGAAGGTACCTACTACTAACACTACAGTCCGTGGGATCGCAGAGTTGGATACGACTGAACGATTCACACACACACACACACACACACACACACACACACACACACACACACTACTAACCCAGGGCTTCCCTGGTGGCTCAGATGTTAAAGAATCTGCCTGCAGTGCAGGAGACATGGGTTCGATCCCTGGGTCGGCAAGATCCCCTGGAGGAGGGCACGGCAACCCACTCCAGTACTNACACACACACACACACACACACACACACACACACACACACACACACTACTAACCCAGGGCTTCCCTGGTGGCTCAGATGTTAAAGAATCTGCCTGCAGTGCAGGAGACATGGGTTCGATCCCTGGGTCGGCAAGATCCCCTGGAGGAGGGCACGGCAACCCACTCCAGTACTCTTGTCTGAAGAACCCCATGGACAGAGGAGCCTGGCGAGTACAGTCCATGGGGTCACTAAGAGTCAGACACAACTGAGCAACTAAAACACACACACGTTACTAACACCCCGTCCTCAACAGCACTCTTCTTTTCTCCACTGTGCTCTGTAAGTTCAAGAGGTGAAATTCACTGTTCTTTTCTGTTCAACCCACTTTTTATTTCTTGATCAAAAGCTACAGGCAGGTGACACGTTAAGCTCTGGTTGCCTGGCTTCACAGTGGATGTCTTACGAGTCATATATATATAATATATATATACACGTGTATGTGCATATATATACAAATACATGTATTATATGTTTCAATATATAAAAAGAAGAAAGAGAAAAAGAAGGAAAAACTCAAAGAAAGAGGGAGGAAAAAATCTGTGTTTCAAGTAACGAGCATGTGCACCTTTTTGCCTCAGGCCTTCATACACAATTTAGCCAGGAAGCCAGGGTAGATCATGATTTAGCTTTTGACATCTCCTGCCTCCGGGCCAGGAGAGACTAATACCGATTTCTGACTCTGAGCACGCCACAGGAAAAAAAGTGAGAGAGAGAGAGAGGCCTTTTATTGACTAAATGATAAAGAGGTTTGTAATGATAAATAACAGTCATTTTATTGTGGAATTCCCCAGAAAAGATGCATTCTGCAGTGTCTGAAGGAGCCTAAAAGCTGAGGTCGGTTCCCTCTGGAGCCGAACCTGTTAAACTCCAATTTTTACAGCCGGGGGTGGGAGGGGTCACAAATTGTGGGGACCTCTGGCTATTAAAACCGCACGTGAACACTGCGTACCCCTGGTTGCAGCCTGTTTCTGGGCTCAAGGAAAAGTACCAAACGCTGGATCCCGGGGTGACTGGTGGAGGGTGTGTCTCTCCATCACCCTACTGTCGGTCTGCCTGCGTCCCCTTCTCCTGCCTTGACACACTCGGGTTCTGATGCAATTCCGCTGCCTCTGTGCTGGGGCTGCTGGAGGAATCACTGCCAGTTTTGATCGATAGTTTAATTGTAAACTTTGGGAACAATAATGGATAATTTGGCTTGAACCCTCCATTATGAGCAATGTTGTCCAGGAGAAAACCTTTGAAATTAAACAAGAGTTGGGCCACATTATTGCATTTGTACAACTCACCCAGAGTTAAATAAATTCCCCTTTACAAATGCTGTCTTGGCATCAATGGAGTTCAATAAACATAGGCCCGGGCAGAGAAGGAGAAAAGAAAATAGAAAAAATAGACCTAAATTAAAGCTATTTACTTACTCATTTCTTCTGAAAAAGTGTTCCTACCATCACCACCATTATGACTATCACTATTACCACAATAATTCTTGCAGGGACCCTTTAACAATGAAAAGTCCAAGGAAGCGTTTTTAATGAAAATTTAAGTTAATGAGATTAACAAAAGGCAGATGCAACTTGGGAGCCCAGATGGCACATTGGTAAAGAATCCGCCTGCCAATGAAGGAGATGCAAGTGATGCCGGTTTGATCCCTGGGTCGGAAAGATCCCCTGAAGGAAGAAACGGCAATCTACTACAGTATCCACTCCAGTATTCTTGCCTGGGCAATCCCATGGACAGAGGGGCCTAGCTCCTCTGAGTTGGACACTACTGGGCCAGAAAACACACACACACACACACACACACACACACACAGATGTAAAATAGCCATAGAAAAATACTACTCCTTAGAATACCTACAGCATTACTGACAGTCACTGAACAGATTTCTTAGAGAAATATACATTAGAACATCAGTTATTTCTTCTTAAAGAAATTGTATAAGAAAAAAGCCCCAAACTAGCATGGGTACTGCTTAGTTACACTTGGAATTTAAAACTACAAGCCCCAAACCAGAGTGTTCTCATGCCCATGGGCGCTATTAGAGCCTCCCTGGACCTTCAGAGGGGCTCTCCAAAGACAAACCCCCTCATCAACCCCAGAGACTCAAATGTCCGAGTGGAACCTCAGCTCCCAAGTTGGGTGGGGCTTATCGTGGTGCATTCCCCCATGGGAATATCCAGCAAGAGACTGAAAGAAATACTGACAGTCACTGAACAGATTTCTTAGAGAAATATACATTAGAACATCAGTTATTTCTTCTTAAAGAAATTGTATAAGAAAAAAGCCCCAAACTAGCATGGGTACTGCTTAGTTACACTTGGAATTTAAAACTACAAGCCCCAAACCAGAGTGTTCTCATGCCCATGGGCGCTATTAGAGCCTCCCTGGACCTTCAGAGGGGCTCTCCAAAGACAAACCCCCTCATCAACCCCAGAGACTCAAATGTCCGAGTGGAACCTCAGCTCCCAAGTTGGGTGGGGCTTATCGTGGTGCATTCCCCCATGGGAATATCCAGCAAGAGACTGAAAGAAAATATTATCATGCAAAATGGAGGGATCCTATAATATAGGGGTGAAAAACATGGCAGCCGGGAGGAGCAACCCGAGGAGCGGTGGCTGCGCAGGTGCAGGAGGGCCTAGAGGAGTTATCCCACGTTGAAGGCCAGGAACAGCAGCAGTAAGGAGATACCCCTAGTCCAAGATAAGGAGCAGTGGCTGTGCTTTGCTGGAGCAGCTGTGAAGAGACAACCCACGCCCAAGGTAAGAGAAACCCAAGTAAGATGGTAGGTGTTGCAAGAGGGCATCAGAGGGCAGACACACTGAAACCATGCTCACAAAAATCTAGTCAATCTAATCACACTAGGACCAGGGCCTTGTCTAACTCAATGAAACCAAGCCATGCCTGCAGGGCAACCCAAGGCGGGCGGGTCATGGTGGAGAGGTCTGACGGAACATAGTCCACTGGAGAAGGGAATAGCAGGCCACTTCAGTATTCTTGCATTGAGAACCCCATGAACAGTATGAAAAGGCAAAGTGATAGGATACCAAAAGAGAAACTCCCCAGGTCATTAGGTGCCCAATATGCTACTGGAGATCAGTAGAGAAATAACTCCAGAAAGAATGAAGGGATGGAGCCAAAGCAAAAACAATACCCAGTTGTGCATGTGACTGGTGATAGAAGCAAGATCCGATGCTGTAAAGAACAATATTGCATAGGAACCTGGAATGTCAGGTCCATGAATCAAGGCAAATTGGAAGTGGTCAAACAAGAGATGGCAAGGGTGAACGTCGACATTCTAGGAATCAGCAAACTAAAATGGACTGGAATGGCTGAATTTAACTCAGATGACCATTATATCTACTACTGCGGGCAGGAATCCCTCAGAAGAAATGGAGTAGCCATCATGGTCAACAAAAGAGTCC